>JAPMUY010008765.1:385000-497500 GCA_026901105.3 Galaxias olidus
TCAAGATTTGCAAGATTCAACGGGCTTAAACTCGGAGACTCCTAAGTAAAGCAAATATCAGTCACCGGGTGGACAACCATAGTGCAACTCTTTCTTTTGACAATTAAACTGCTGCACAAATTCAAATTCAGTTCAATATTGCATTGACTATTTCTGTGGACATTCCCTGGACCGTTAGGTAAACATCCAGTGACAATGGGACTGTAAAAACATGAGAGAGGCAATCGAGTTGATTACGCCTTATCTGAAGGGATGGGCGCGAGACCAACTGATTGTTTATTGGCTTGTTGTGTGGAGCTTACGTTACATTCCTTTAGCTCTTGAGAGGGGTCCTGTGACCCAAGCAGGGCTTGCCCTGGGACGTTTCTTGTCGAGAGCACAAACGGGGGAACAGGGAGCGGAGTGGGACGGAGTGGGCCAGGATGTCCATGGGCTGGCGGGAATGTGAGCGCCTGCTTCCACACCCACGGGCCGACCAAAGCGGCGCTCCGAGAGGGTGGGAACGCCGGGCCAAGACAAACGAGCCACCCAGAGGAGGCCCTGCCCTGAGCCGCAGCAACAGCACGGCTCTGTGTGCTGCTCTGGCCTCCCAACCTCCACAGCACTCACTGTTATTCTAGTGGAGGAAACCCTCCCAAAAACGCAGGGCAAGGCAGGTAGAGCGAGGGGAGGAATCGGAGGGGGGTTCACTGCAAGGAGAAATTAGGGAGAGAAAGAGAAGAGGGAAGAAGAAAACGGGAAAGAGAGGATACACAGAGAAGCAGGGGGGAAAGGGCAGCTGGGGAGCCACAGAGGGTAACAAGGAGAAGCGTAGGGAAGATAAAGAGGGTGAGGAAGTAGGGCGGGAGGAAGTTGAGAGAGGCAGATTTTGGAAACACAAGAACAGTAAAAATAAAATTAAAACATGGAGGGAAAAGTAACAAGAGGGGATGTGGAAAAATAACTTTCAATTGAGCAGACAGACATGACATGGAGTGCAATTTAAGCATGTGAATTTGTGATAATCAAATGTCTTGCTTCACTGAAAAGGTTTATCCATATTGGCTGCACAGCCTCTCAATCAACATTCCTGGTCATACCACTCAATTGTGGCTATGTGGGACAAAAGTCCCATTAATTAACTTGGCTGATGTGGGTGAGTCTGGCTGGTGTCATGGGAGGGTTGGAGCAGCAGAGCCTTATGTCACCGGCTCAATGCTCACAATTAGATTTACGGCCTCATATATATATAGCCTCGCCATAACCTAGTCTCAATTAAGAGTCAAGACAGACAGAAAGAGGCAGAGACAGAAAAGGAAACAAGAATTTAATTAAATACAATTCCTACAGTCAGTTAAAGTTAAGGGGGGGGGGGGGGGGGGTGCAAAGTGTGAGGGTGAGCGGGAGAGGGGTGCAAGACAAAACCATAACAAATCAAACACACAAAGAGTTGATTCTGTAATGAGGGCGGGGGCTTGTTCAGAGCGGATGCTCTAACCGTGCATCGCAGGACTATAAATCTCCGAGGCTATAGCGGCACCACCGAGGAAGACTGCCATGGGGTCAGGGGTCAGCAGGGTGTGATGGGTGTGCCCGGCTTTGGAGAGATGAAACAATGGTAGCACTTATCAAGGGAGAGATAAAGAATAAGATGTGTTCCATATGGAGAGACTTGGGTCGGAGGGTTAGCAATGCCTGGGTCCAGGCTCCTGAAACTCATAGGCCTCTGGACTGGAGTGGAGGAGCAGTCATTGTATCCTGACAGAGCAATGCCTAATGTCATCGCATAGACAATTCACAAGAACCTGAATGTGTCAAAGAATCTTTGATAAAAAAGAGATGTTGTTGGTGAATTTAGAGGTGTTTGATAGTTTAATAACTTGGTCCTGGTCAGCCTAATCAAACAGACTTTCCAAATTAAACAGCTTTCCAAATTAAACAAAAGATTAAACATCTTTCCAAATTAAGATGGAGGTTTGGACAATTTGGGGTTGTTTCACAGTTAACTTAAAGCTCCTGCTGCCAAATGATTTACTTCACTTGTTAGTGGTCAGTCTGTGGTTTCTACCTGGAGCCTGGAGCTTATCGCCACCAGGGCTGCTGCACCTCATGGCGCAGACCAAGGTTGGCTGGAGCGTAAGTGAGACAGAGGAGAATTAGCAGGTAAGAAATCAAAGGTCAGTAGAGGACAAGAGAGTAGAGCAAAGAAGGAATGTGTTCGTGTATCTGTGTGTGTGCGAGTATGTGTGTGTTTGTGTGTGTTTATGTTCGTGTGCGTTTGTCGTTGAGAGAGAGAGAGAGAGGGAGAGAGAGAGAGCGTGTGTGCGTGTTTATGTTCATGTTCGCAATGGGGGTAGTGAGAGGTGCAAGGGTATCGGTTTGTGAAATGTATTTCACCCACAACCCAATGCCCTTTTTACATAAGTTTTCCTTTCAAAATGGCTGTTGAGTGTCACCCTGACGGTGAGCCAGTGAACACCAGCAGCTCTCTAGAGCGGGGCCAACTATGTGCCTAGTGTTTGAGAACTGTGGCGGAGCTGACGGACAAGACCCAGGAATGAGTCTGGAATCAATTTAGCGCTTCCAAAAGCGCCTCTGAATGTAAATAAAGCTCCAGTACAAACAAACGCTTTTCAGAAAAAGCATACACAAACATAAAAAAATGCATGGGCCTAGGCAAATAATTAAAAAACAGAGGGGGCCCCCCCTGCAGATGATGGGAACTATTGGTTTCAATTTGTTTTCTTATACTTGAGGCCATAGAAATCAAGCTGAGGCTTTCGGGTTCTCCCCGAGGCTGCTCTTAAGGGCTTCAGACCTTGGATCCACTTGAAAGAAAAAAACTATGCGGCGGTCAAGCAACGAGGGAGCCACACTCACCTGCTCCTCTATTCAGCCTCTTTCCCTCCCTCTTTCCTCCCCATCTCCCTCTCCATTTAGCTCCTCCGCCACCACGGTTAGTGCCCCGGCAGGCCACTCACAAGACCCTGTGGTTAACCCAGTGAGTGGGAGAGACTAAGGCCGCTGCACACATCGTCCCAGCCTGTTTACACAGATGGTGGTGGGCTTCATTATTTCGGTGAGGGGCGTGGCGGACGCTGCGGACGAGCATTGGACGCATGTAGTGAGATGGTTGTTTGTAAAGGTCATTGAGGGACGGGGAAAAGGAACACAGTCTGAACCCGTCCGGGGTGTTTGACTTGAGCCCATGCCGCCTACCCCCGTTCCCACACCCCCATTTACAACTCTCTACCCTTCTCCAAGAAATGGATAATTTAAAAATGAGTGCAGCGGAGGTTTGCATTAACGAAACTGGCATCAAGGCCAATATTTGTTCACATCTTAATTTCCTTCAGAAACAAATGATGCTATTGCAAACATCAACATGGACACCTTGTAATTAACAGTTAGGACGTGCATGTTGCTATGTGAACCAGTGTTGTATTCTGCCGCCCTCTGACGCGGCATTTTGTGAGTGGTTCAAATGGGGGTTAAAACTTAACAGTGATGATTTAGTTTTGTCTGCCCCTCTCTGGGACCCCCAGTCCATCTGCACCGAAAAAGGCCCAGGAAGACAACAGAGCATGTGGGCCCTCTTTGGAACACCTGCGTCTCTCCCCTCACATCTGGTCTGTCTGAGCTGCTCTTCTGTCCCCCGTTAACCTGCACCACGCATGCCCTCACACAACTACAAGCAAGGTTATGTATACAGTATATCAGGATGCAACTATATAAGGATTGACTGAGAATTATATTGTATATACGCTAGATACACAGCATAAACATTGTCTGGCGCTATAAGGCCGCGCTTATGGAGGCACCCATCAGCCTTTCATGCAGAGCTGCCTCGGCACCGTATGACTCACCTATCAGGTGGTGGGGGGTCAAAGGTCACAGCTGGCGCTAATAAGCATACCAGCTTTCCGAACCTACGACACATAAGGCTGTTTTTCAACCCACATAGAGCGCTCAGAATGTTTATGTGTTTCTGTGTATATTTCTCTTTAATACTCCCTGGTATTCAGCCTGTTCCCCTTTTCTTTTCCCTTCACGCTTTCATCTACCTCTCCTTCCCTTTTTTCCATGATCCCTTCTTCCATCAATATGTTTGTTGCAGACCTAAATGTTCAGCCTAGCCCTACCCTTGGCACAGTAAGCTGCGTGTTTCACATTACAGGCATTTTTCCACTTTGTATTGTGCTAACCCCTGGTGCTGATAAAAGGCTCAATAACTTCCAAAAAAAAACGTCTGTTCTCTTGTGCTAAGAGTGACCGAATGTCTGAGGGCTGGAACATAACAAGAACTCCATTCACACAGCTCCTGCTGAGTCTGGTAAGGTGATGAAACATGCAACTCATGCAAAAACACAACTAGGGACTTGGAAGAGAACTTTTTATGTCACGCAAGCAAGGAGTCCAGAAATGGCCCATGTCTAGGAGGTAGTCTGCCCAGGAGAGGACAGACACATGACACAGCCCCCTGTCCTGGAATAGCTCCCCTGGCCTGGAATGCAACAGGGGATGTATGGTGGGGAATTCCATTTGCCAGCGAGGGAAATGGGTCTGCTGGGGGTGGGGGTGGTGGAGACGGTAGGCAGGGGGCTTTGGATGGGACTGAGAGAGAGAGAGGAGGAGGGGGGGGGGGATTGTTGGTTGATGAGCTCTGGAATCTGTGTTGAGAATGAGCTTGGAAAGATCAATCACATGGGGATCATCCGTAACATCCACACTGCGGTCAGCAGGTTGACAGCTTGGCCGTAGGCGGGGGGTCCGGGTCCTGCCTGCGTCCTGTCCGCCCCTTGTTATTGTGGCTTCTGTCACCTTCCCCAGGCCCTGGGGAGGGGGCCAAGGAGGACCTGTGTTCTGGTAGAACCCTAGCTCTTCTACAGACTTTGTGAAATTGGATCTGTCTCGTCCATCTAAGAGCACCAGGCACAGACAGGTCGCCTATTAGAGCCTCTAGTCTGCAGGGTGACCTTTGACACCCAGCCCCCCCTGTTTGACCAAAATGGGATAACAGGTCAGGCAGGGTCAGCATTTTACTGGGTCATCACGGGCTATCTCTGTGCCAGCCTAAAAGCAGAGACGTTCCAAGGTCTGCAAACATTGCAGAGTCAGGCGCAAACAAGCGCGAACAGGGGCAAAAACACATGTTCACTGTCTCTCCCTCAATCTTTCTCTTTTTCTGTTGCACAAGGGACAGAGGAACACCCACCAATAAAGAAACGTTGCACGCTCGACAAACATGATAATGATTACATGTACATCCAGAAAGCTAATTCACAGTGGCTATCGTGAGAAATACAAAACTTTAATTCCGATCTGCGAGAAACGACCAGTAGTTCAGAAGCTATGCTTAAGGTCATGAGGTTATGTTGGACGGTTCCGTACGCACTAACTGGTAAGTGTAGGAGCCCATAGTCTTCTCCCTTTCAGGAGCATGTAGAGGTACGTCAGTCTCTCACGGCCCATCCTGCTGGAAGTGTTGAACCTGCAAAATTCCTGCGCTAACCCTTGGTTCCTGGTTTCACTCCCTGGTCGGCAAACCCAAGTCTCTGCCACAACAACCCTGACAGGGGAACCGCTCTCTCCGCGGTGTTTGCTCAGCTGCGCCGGCTTTGTGTCGGCGTAGCAAAACGCTCTTGTTCCTAGTTCCCTGTTTTCCCCGCTCCTTGTGTTTGGTGTCTTTTCTACGAGGGGGTTTGTTGCTTCTTTTTGTTCTTTGTTTTGCCTGCGCCGCGTACATCTGTCTGTTATAGTCGTGCTGCGAGATGGACAGGGAGGAGGTCAGGGGGGTTTAAGGTGGGGCCGCTACCTGAGGAAGTCTCATATCTCCTTCTGCATTGAGGCACTGTGGTGTCACCATGTACAGTAGTCATGTCAACATGTACAGTAGTCGTGTGAACATTCCGCTGCCCTTTAAAAACAAGGAACGAATCAGTGAACTGATACACTGCAACAATAACTTTTCATTTGGAACTTAAATAAAACCACGTTGTCGAATGTGCCCAAATTTTTTTTGTAGCCCATTCCATGAACATAATTTAGCAGTAAGTGTTCAATGTGGAGACGGCACCTCACTTAAAACAAACTCAGCGGTAATTAGACCTAAATTTGGGAACCAAAACCACACAAAGATTAACATCTAAAATAGTCAGTGTATCCACTGACTGTTCAGCACCAACATTATGTGATAAATGCCAAAGCCTGACCTGCAAAGATGCGTAACCGCTTGCGCCGCGGAGGTGGCCCAAGTCCAGACACGCCAGTGCACTCGTCTTCATCGTCGCAGTCGCCACTCTCGAATCCCTCTTCTTCCTCTGCTCCTTCTTTCCATCCACCTCCACCTGAACGGGCTCTCCAGCGCTTCTCTGGCACTGTCACATGGAGCAGCAGCTAACAGGCAGAAAGGAAGGAATAAAAAGTCATAAACTATTACTGAAACACATATGCTAACATTAATCATGTCCTACCTATTCCCACAACATTTCCATTGTGAATATGGATTTATATTTGTGGCATAATGAAATTGTGGGATTTAAGGAAGAATCTTTCCAAAGCTGCTGTGTACTAGTTGACGGTCTATAGTGCTGAAGATTAGGGGGAGTAAGTGCCCAGTTGAAAACAGCTTTTTGTTATCTGGGGCCAGATTTGGTATTTCTGTACAAATGTGAACCATACAAGCGATGAAAATGAAATAGCAGGCAGTGGCAGTGGCAGTTGCTCAATGTGATGGTATGTAATTTGCTGGTACAAGCGGAATCCTTTGGACAAGCTGACTGGTGAGACTGTTGTTTTTGGCAAACATCATTGTCTCAAGTGGTTGTCTCCAAGCAATTTGTATCCTAAACAAGGTGCAGAAAATACATTCCTCTAGACCGGCTCTCATGAACTGACATGTGCAGAAGACATCTCAGAAAAGAACGAGTATCAAATGATGAATATAAAATAAAGAGAAAAAACAATACGATATTGTAGGAGTTTGAGATAAATTAAACGTTGAGAACGCGCTAAATTATAAATAATAGTGTTAGTAGGCACAGCATAAGAGAAGCTTACAGAATAGGCCAATCTCCTATGAACCTGGGGTGGTTTCTAGAAAGCCAAATTCCATTTAAATATGGTATGAAAGAGGTTTGAACTTTAAAATAGACTGTACGATATGTCGCCTTGTTGCCCCCTCACTCCGTGGAAGGGACAGCCTGGCACCTCGTTCACGACTTTTCTGTGTCCTTGTCCCTCAGTGGTGGAATAACCTCCCCACGAACATTAGGACTGCAACATCTTTGTTCACTTTCCGCCGAAACTTGAAGATTCACTTGTTTCGAGTGCACTTCGGCTCCTGAATGTGACATTGCGTCTAGCAAGCACTTCTACTTGATATACCATGTAATTGGTTGCACTCACAAATGTTTATTTTAATTTTTTTAAATATATTTTTATTTGGTTTGAAGGTTTTGGTAATTATCTGATGTCTAATGTAGCACTTGCTTAGCACTTATCTAGATGATAAAGCCAGGGATGCACTTATGTTCTCTACCTGACTTGTAGTTTTTACCATTATCTTTTGTAGGCACAATTTTTGTAAGTCGCTTTGGATAAAAGTGTCTGCTAAATGAATGTAATGTAATGTAATGTAATACGAGCGGTAGAACATGTTTTCACATTTAGCTACAATGCAGTATTTGCAGCTGCATATTCTATGCAAATTGAATAAAAATATTTTCCTATTACTTACAGAAGCATTCTATGTTGTTTGCAGCACATACTGGGACAGTGTTATTGAAGACTGTGGCAAACCAATAAACCAGTAAATTATTCACAAATGGCAAAGAGCTATAAATATGAGGTATTAAAAAACCTCTACATTCCTCTAGACCAAACATAAACTGTGAAAACATCCAGTGTTATGATGTTGGAGAACGGTAAACAAAGAAAAAATAACAGATACCATTTAATTGAAAAGGATTTAGCTGATTTCAAATTACAGAACATAATCATAGTCTTGAAATAGACTTCCTACAGGCCTACGATGTAAATATCAGTATTGAAATAAGAAACTGAATATACAACTATGTTTACAAAAATAAAAGACGAAAATTAATGTGAAGCTATTTATTTAGTTTAGTTATTTTAGGGAACTGCCTTCTAGACGAGGGAAAACACATATCTCTCAACCTCCACCACCTCAGAAATGACGAAGAGCCCCGCCAAGGTAACAGATGTGCCGAATTCCATCCTCCCTCCCTCTCTTTGTGTTTCAGAACTCCTTTCATCTTCTCATTCTCCCTCCTTTGTTTTTTTATTCGATTTCCTTCCTATCTGCGTACGTCAGCATGCATTTTTGCTGTTGCTGTTTATGTTGTTGTTTGGCTGTTTGTGGGAGAAAATTGAGTTCATATGGACCTTGTCTCAGGTCAGTGGCACCAGCAGTCAGACTGTGGGAAACAGACAGGGAAATATAAGGGGATACAGATCGAAAAGCAGACAATAAACAGGGACACAAAGCGGGAAAAGAGAAAAATACTCTAAAGAGGAACGAAAGAAGAGTGAATGTGGTACTGATATAGTGACAAAGAGAGAGAGCGACAGACAGACAGACAGACAGACAGACAGACAGACAGATAGACAGACAGACAGAGAGTGAATGTATCTGAAAAAAAAGAAGAGAGAGCAACAGTAAAAACAAGAGAGATAATCATGGAATTACGTAGGTCTGAAGACAAACAACCTTTCCCTTGCCTACACACACAAACTAGCCAATCTAGGATTTACAAGTGACACAAACACTAAAGTTTCAAGAACGAACACACAACACCTTGTCTTAGCGGAGCTGCTGAAACAACCCTCTATTCAGTTCTCAACATTGAGACCATACATGGCTGATGGCAACCAACATTTCTAAAAGCCTGGTCACTTAGGCCAACGGATGGACAAACTGTGATTCATAGAGACAGCGAATCTTAAGGAACATTCTGACTTCTAAATAGATGCTCTCTGACCACAGTGGAATTAAAAGGTGTTTTGGTGTGTAGTGAAAATCAGAAGCAAAGTGTGTCCAGGACAGCGCCCCCTGGTGAGAAAGTTTCCCGACACTTTACTTTACAAGGAGTGCTCAACGTGCTTTACCTCACAAGGAGAATGTGAAAAACAAATATCTCCTCTCTGTTCTGTCCATGATCAATGTGAGTTTAATGCACTTAACGTTCTAAGAAAGAATCATGTTTAGGAGCGTGTGCCAAGGCCCTGAGTAGATTTACTGAGGTTTTGGAATTCCTCACAGACGTCCGTATCTTGGCAACGCACTTGGAGTTTTCAAGGGGCGGGCTGTCCCAAACAAATTAAAGGCAAAAAAAGACTGAAAGCAAACAGTCGTTAAAACAGGGAAAGAGAGATGTGGTTGGAGGTTATTTAAAACAAAATTTAAACTAGTGTGGGGACTGAAAAAAAATGCTTCAGACAACTCTGGTGTCCGTGTTTATGATGTTGACTTGGAAAATGTTAAAACCTCCTGAAACTGACTGAATGTATCACACACGCAGGAATACATGTTCAACTCCGCACTTTAGGTTACAGCAACATCAATTCACCCAGGGCAACAGTCACAGTGTACACTTCATCTTCATTAGCATATCGCTGGTAAATACATGGTCAGGTAAATGAGAGCCAGAAGTGAGCCAGATGGCAGCAGGGCAGAGCCCGTCTCTGCTGTGGCCTCTGCCCACTGGCGGGCTGCCTCTGCCACGGCTGCGGTCGCACAGGGATGTTTGTGCTGAAAGTGACGCTGCGCTCTTGGCACAGTCAAGAGCTTGCAGACTTACCACAAGAGGGAGAAACCTTAAGTAACTCTAGGTTGGAATTTTTTGCCATTAAAAAGAAACCCTAAGCAAGACGATGCGGCGAGGAAACAAGTAAAGAGATTTTTTTTTCTGAGAAATACTGTGTATGTTTCATATTAAAAGGGGAAACCAACTACTCTCTCTCTCTCTCTCGGTGCTTCTTGAACTCCAGTGGGGTGTTGGCTTTGCTAGACAGCCGGACACAGAGATGAACTGTGCACAAAATGAATTAATCAGCATGGTTAGGCGTCCCACAGGCCACTGCACCCCTTTACACAAAAGTGCAAGTCACACCAGGGAGAGACAGGCTCAAAGGCTACCAACAAAGCCCAAACATGTGGCAGATTGCTCAGTGCAGGCCAGCCCAGACAGAGACACAGCAACCACAAGTCTGTTCCCTGAATCCCACACATGACATGAACTCCACAGAGGGTCACTTCGCAGTGCGACAGCTGCATGCGCGCGCCATTGCGCTGCCACAAGTTGACCTGCCTTGCGATACTCGAGGCGGTAGCTGAAACTGACTGTACCATATGACTATGACTAAAAGATCATTTTTTCAGCATCACCATTTTCTCTCTACCCTCATTCTTACAGGAGCTACTGCTAAAAGACTTTACAATCCCCAAATAAATGCATCTTAAAAAACCATAAAACTTACGAGAGGTATCAAATATAAATTCTAAATATTTCTGGGATCAAACTTAAAAAGAGGAATGCTAGGGACTGACAGAGGGAGAGAGTGAGTAACGAGGACAGAGCTCCAGAGGAGGGTCTCTTGTCTCCGTGTGATTGAAATCAGGCCCTGCTGTGTTATGTCCTCCTCTCCCAGGAGAAGACATGTCTGTGCTTGTGGTCCATGACTAGGACCAGACGGAATCTTCCGCTCAGAACGTTGCTATCGCTACCTCCAGAGATCTCGCCTGCAGATCTCATCTACAGTTCCTGCAGCCCTGAACACAGTTTGCTTCAATTTGATTGATTTAGAAGTTAGTTTCATTTTTAATATATGCGGGCTGTACTTGGCTCTGATTTTGTTTGTCTTCTAGTCCTGACGACATACACAGTATCTTGTTTCCCACCGCATCGGAATAGGCTGCACAGCTTGGGCTTGGTCACATGATAACCAACTATGAAAGATTGACCTAAACAAGACACTTTTTTATTACACAGTAAAAAGCAAATATTTACATCATAACACAAACCTACACAACCACAGACTAATCCTGTCATGGCTATGTTGCATGTCAGCTGCCATGCTGTATGGTATATACAGAGAGAGAGAGACAGAGAGAGAGAGAGAGAGAGAGAGAGAAAGAGAGAGGAGAGAGAGAGAGCTTTCCCCTGAGCAGAGAGAGGGAGACAGGAGGCACATTTCCACTGAGTGAGTCATGGAAAGCTCCTTAGCAGGCCGAGAGGCAGAGCGGCGTCCAGGCGACACAGTCTGCCCTTCAGCCCCACCCACTTTCCCCAGCTCATTACTCAACTTTTATTGAATTTCAAGCATGAAGGGGAGGGGGACCTGCTCTATTCTTCTTTTTTTTTCTCTCATATTTTTCTTTTCTGTCCTCCTTCTCTATCTGTCACGCAACTAGAGTCCAGTACCAGACAGCTGATGCAGACTAGATTACTTTACGGTGCTACCGTTATTACTGGTTTGGACAGCGCTCTTGTTTTTGAATAAATATATAGGTACAGTTAGTTAGTTACTGTTTTTATTAAAGGGAGAGACTATGATATTCCAACGTGTATATTTGGAGCAGTAGTTATATGTTGGGACAAGATTATGAAAAATCTGTATTGAGTTGACATGCCAACAAAATGTGAAAATGTTCGGGCATGACAACGATTTCCGAATTTACTTTTTGCCTTTGCTAACCAAGTGAGAATGTTGGCTTGCGTCTGTGAACGTTGTCTGTGTGAGCTTGTCCGATTGTCTGTGTGAGGTTTTATGGTTTAAAAGGTCCCATTCCTGCACCAGGCTGCTGGACGCTAAATCAGATTAGGGCTCTCGGACAAGCCCTTTTTTGTCTCCTGCTCCTCTGCTTGACACGTTATCTCCACGGTTCCCAGCGTCATGTGGTTGTGGGGAGACTGCCCCCCCCCCCCCCCCCACTGCTGACATCAGCAGATCCGTCACCACTGGTCGTCCCATGATCACACCTAACGGATGGAGTCAGGCATGCAGGCGGGACGATGTTGCGGCGGGGCAAGAAGGCCAGACAGGGAGGACAGGCGCGTGTTGACTCAAGGCTCCAGTGGTTCCAGAGGCTATCATACGCAGCCCCGCCACTGAGCAGCAGCCCTAATAGGCACGAAGAGGTCGACGATGACCGGGAGGGAGGTGGGAAAGAAGAGGACTGAAAGAAAAAGAAAGATGAACAACGTACGTAGAGAGGGCGCAGGTGAGCGTGGACGACGAGAGTAAGGGACAAGAGAGTGACGGGCACAAAAGAAATAAAAGAGAGAAAGATGAAAGGAGTCGGAGGGCCCTCGAGAGAGCATGATGAAGTTTGGGAGTGCTAACACCCTGACAGGTCCAGATGGGAGGCTCTCCTCAGCCCCCCTCCACCTCCCCTCCGCCCTCCCCTCCACCCCAAACAAAAAGGCAGAGGAGGTCCGTGACCCTCGCAGGGAGACCCTCTGATGAACCAGCAGAGACAGGAAACAGGAAGTGCGACCCCGTGGCCTCCCGTAAGGGGCTCCCGTTACACGGCCCACGTGACGACAGGGCCGGGGACAGCCTCCGAACGGGAGCTGAGCCACAGCAACAGTCCCCACCCGCAGCTCTCACTGGCAGAAGCACTCCAGGAGGAGCACTGGGCTCTCCACATCTCTCAAAGCGCTCTGCAAGGTGAGGGCTCCCCTTGCCACTTTGCTTGCTGGTTAATGACTTTACCACGAGCTGTACCTTAGGCTTGAGTGTTAGGTTTGGTTTCTGAAAACAACGTGCATCCATGGATTCTACATCTGCGCCATCTGAGGCTCCCCGGCGAGAGGCCGCACATGAGGCAGGCTGGTCCCTGATGAGGGCCACAGGATCTTTGTAAACCGGCTGTGTTATAATTGCACCCAGTAGGGTGGTGATGTGGGAGGTACTGACGAGAGGGGCAACTCAAACTGGGCCTCAGGGATGGGGGCCGAGGAGGAGGAGGAGAGGGTTTTGGAGAGATGGAGAGGTATGGTAACATTAAAAAGGAGAGGAGGGGATGAAGGGGGGGGGGGTGGTCCTCATTAGTAGGCCGACTAATTGGGAGGAAAAGGGTCCTCGCATGCTCTGTTTGACCTCCCAGCCAGTGGGGGAGAAAACTAGGGAGGAAGGGCCATTCTGAGGGGAAGGGGAGCGGGGGGCGTCTGGAAGTTACGGGATGTCTCCTTACGTGTCTCCTGTCACCTAAAGCACTACCTATATAGGCTCTGCAGGGTTTAATACCAGTTGTCACACGTTCTTTGTACAACCCTTATGGCTACTCAGCTCCCCTGCCCCCCCCCCCTCCCCCTCAAAAAAAATTGGATAACAACCCCTGCCCCCCTCAGTCCTTCCTTCATTTTCACTGTGGTACAACTCAAGACATAAAAATCTCAGGGGACGAAGCACCTGAGGGGGCATATTAAATAACGTTTGAAAAGCCCTCTGTAAATAACATCAAACAGGAGTCACCTCTTTGAGTAGAGCAAGCTTAATGGCTAACAGGGGGAGTGTAAGTTTACAGAGCAGCAGGCCTGCTTTGACACCCATGGTGTCCATTAGTCCAATTCAATGGCCACAGTTTGACTTATTTAAGAGCTCCAGTTCTGTCTTGCGTTTTTCCAAAAATGTCCGATTCAGTGTGAATTCACTGTGGTAATTGTCGTTTGATTATTGTGCACTCAGCTGTCAGAGCAGCAAGTGTTTTCTGTTTGGACGGGGCTGTAAAAGCAGAAAGCACATGTCAATATGTGGGTGTATGGCACACTGAAGTGTGTATTCGACGTGTGTATGAGTGTGTGAGTGTGTGTGAGGTGTTGAGAGCGCACCGCCCTGGACTCTGGTGGCTGCTGGGGCTCGCAGGAAGTAAGACTGCGTGATGGAATTTGTGGCGCTTGGGATCTGGTTTATTTTCCACCCTGGATTCCTGTCCTACCTGCAGAATTTTCCCAGGTCCTGGCTTCAATTAGACTGGGAAATCAGAAGGAGAGGGGCTACCAAGACCCAAGGCAGAAGGGGAGCTGATGCAGGGAAGGGGGCGACTGGGCTGGAGTCTATCACACACAACTCAGCACAGTCTGGGAGAGGGAATGGAGGGCAAAGAACAAGCAAAGAGAAGAGGAACATAGATGACAGAGAGAGGACAAGGGAAGGACGGGAACGAGAGAGAAAATATTTCAATGACCAATTCATATTCTTAGAACCGGTCATTGGTTTTTTAACTAAATATTGGGCAAGAGGTTAAAGCTAGTGGCCAAAACTAATTATATTAAAAAAAGAGAAACGTTGATGCGGGAAAGTTTCAACAAAGATGTCTTTCACAATCGACATATTGAGAATGTATCAATCTGAGCGGTGTCAGGTAACAAAAAGGAGCCTATCAGAATAATCCCACAGAGGAGAAATACAACAAATTCATCTGAGAAATGAGAGGGAAATGCTCTATAATCAAAGACCAATCACATAATTGCTCCATTTTGCCACTAGCTCAAGGATCCCCTATGAGATCAGTTGTGCAGAGTAGAAACCCGATACTCTGGGAAGTTAAACAGATGTTCGGTTTTGAAAAACAAACCACCTCCTGAGGACAAGAACAGATCATTAATTTACTGAGAACATTTAGGAACTATTATAGCATCAGACCAAAATGACCACACGGCAAGCCCACTTAAAAACCAAACAAACAAACAAATGTTTAAAAATACAGAGCGTTTAATTTGCTGCACTGCTCATTTACACATCCTTGATGCAAATTGCCTCTGGCAATTGCATAATATGTTTTTGTAAAAAGGACGAGGAATATTAAAAGACAAATACCCATTGATCACCATTTTGTCTACAAACCCACAATTACATGAATGCAAGGTGTGAATGGTTGAGTAAAGAACACGTCAACCTTTGTGGTCCTATAGGTCTTAGTGGTTCAAAGGAAAGGAACGACGACCTAAGCAGAAACGTATTTTTCTCTCTCTCCATTTATAGAGCACAGCTTGTTTTAAACTTGGCTGTGGTAAAGCCATGACATCAGCTGCTTAAGGCGTGAGAAAGACTGGTTTTATAAGCGCAGGGCGGAAAGGCTTTGTGTTTTTTTGTGTGTTTAGTTTAGCCTTGCAGAGGAGCATGGTTGGAGTCTCACTGGTAGGCCCTCTCTGTGTCCACAGATGCTCTGATCAACACTGACAAGATGAGAAACGACACGTTTCCGTTGCAGAGCCGCATTCTGCATGGCCGTCGTCACGGAGCACTTAGGAAAGGGGGAAAGAAATATTGGGGGGATTAACGTTGGAAGGAAGTGTATTCTTCAGAGGGGTCCCCGTCTTCCTCTCACCATAGGAGAACATCACTGATAGCCCCTATAAGGCATAGTTTTACATAGACAGGGATTGATTCATTTGGGTGTAATTTATGCCAAAAAACCTGGTCAGTATTACATTGATTCGATAAACTGGTTTGGATTCAAACAGATTCAAGTTGAACCTTTGCAGATTCTGTTACGAGCTCCAACGTGACTCATAAAACCAAGTAGTGGAAAGGCTTATGTCCCTAAAGTAACGTCGGCTAAGCGGCTAAGCAGAGTGATTTTTAATAATAGTGCAGTTTCCAAAGTCAGTCCATGAGTTCCTCATCCATACCACACTGGCGTCACAAACAACTCTTGTTTTTTTTTTTTACCAAGCACACAACAAGATAATGGCAGATGAAAGTAATTCTCTTTGAGGGCTGGGGAACCATCTTACATCTGATGTTCAATGAGCACATCTGCTTTGGCCTCTGAGCATTCAGAAGTGGTGGTTGTTTAACAGGGAGAGAGGCGGGGACCTTATAAAACTCAGCTGTACTTTCACCGACTAACCAACTGAAAACACTTTCTATTGTGCCTTGAGAGCTTTCTATTGCTGCACCCCTGAGACATAGTCTGGACATACACTCCCTCTAAATTGCTTTAAGTGATAGACAGGGCTGGCAGGCACAACCACACACACACACGCACGCACGCACGCACGCACGCACGCACGCACGCACACACACACACACACACACACGCACCCACACACAAACACACACTAACAAATAAAATGACAAACTAAACAAACAAAAGTGTGCATATGTTAGGGAAATGTGGACGATATAGTGAGCAAATAGGTTTTACTGATCCATGATTTTAGACCATCTTCAGAAAACCATCAAAGTGTGTCCCTATAGACAGCCAAACCAAAGGCTTCCAATATATTCCATAGTCTTAGAACCCAATGTCATTTGTAATTTTAGTGTTTGTCAATGTTTTTTAAATGCATGTGTATAACAGGTCTAAAACAGTGTGTGTGTGTGTGTGTGTGTTTGTGTGTGTGTGTGTGTGTGTGTGTTTGTGTGTATGAAATTGTTACTTAAAGGTTCAAACAAAGATGTGGATTAGATGGCTCCAAACATTCACAGTAAAATATCTGTCCTCTCAAAGTGTGCATGAGGTAACGCAGCAAAAGTAATTGAGAAAATGACTGTCTTCCTAGGTTGAAGCGCCCTTTGTCCTTTTCCTATAAGGGCTTTAAGAGGGGGAGGAGGGCTCACCGTTCCTCCTTAGATCTCCTTGCTGGGTTTGTTTGAGCAGGGACAGGGATGGTAATCCATTGAGACAGGCCAGCACAGAAGACCTCTCTCTGCTTGTGCGCGCGCGCACACACACACACACACACACACACACACACACACACACACACACACACACACACACACACACACACACACACACACACACACACACACACACACACACACACACGCTTATATGCAATGTATGTGTGTACTAATATCTAATATACGTATATATGTGAATGATGTGCCTAGTCTATATACAACCCAACGAGTACATCGATGAAATATATACCTGTTTATCTGCACTTGCTCAAGTCACTTTCCTAATATTTAGGAAACTGACTGTAGTGGTTGCAAAGTAGGTTACACTAGGAAATGGGTGTCCCAAATTCTAATTCCTATTCTTAATAGTGTATTTCAACAGGTAATCAGATCACCAGTACACTAAACCAACGTAAATACAGTCCGTCTGAGAACATCAGCGCGTATAGGCACCCCTGTGCAGATCTGGTAGTCATGGAAACAGAGAGGCAGCGGGCCCTGGCCTTGATTACAGCTCGGTCTTAGCGTGGAGATCAAAATTAGTCCTGTCCATCACAACAACCTTTAGCACTTTCAAATCGTGTCCTCACTCCTATTTACATTGGCCCTAAAAACCTGAGGCTAAAACCAGCCCACCGGTGGGCCTCATCGTAATCCCTGACATGAGGTGAGGACGGCGTTGCTGTGTCTGTAGAATCACTGTCCTTTTGTCAACTCGCCTGCATCTCCCTGCGTTATGACTACGCCATCAGACTAAGTCCCCTCAGAGCCAGGCTGAGCACACGGGTGGTGGGGGACACTACAGCGCATGAACCCATTGGGAACACGTTTACATCGAGATTGTTATGACCATTCTGAGTGTTGTGGGCACACACACACACACAGACAGACACGCACACACAATGTGGACCCACCAGGTTGATGTGGTTGAGTTTGTCAATGATCTGGCTGATGACTGGTTCGGGGGTCTTGTGCTTGTCCGAGCTGGAGCCGTGGGGGTGTGAGCGCTTCAGGCCCGGGCCGGGGAACCTGAGGCGCACAGGAATGGAGGAGAAAACCACACAGTGAGTTCCACCGTTCTTGTTCATCCCAGGGAACCTTTGTTGCTCCAGGTTGTTATGACTTTTCATAGGGGTTTTCGAGAGTAGGGATCACCAGTGACGACGGCCTTGGCGTCAAAATTGTGCTTCATCCCCATCTAGTGTTGATATAATGAACTGACTCAGAATCGATTGTCCAATGAGTTCAAACTAAAGTTGCACACATAATGGATTTGTGAACATAGGTACCAAACTACGTTGATCTAGTATATGTATAATACATTCAAAAGATGTTTTTTTTTTTCATACATCCTGGTAGTAATAAATCAAGCAGATTATGGTGTAATGAGACCATTGCTATCCTCTCAACATGAATTAGGTTTAGGAAGTGGCTGATAGACATGCCCATACATGCCTATGTGTCTAACAGTTTGGCTGAGGAGATGATGCTTTGTCCATGCATGTGCATGTTTTGGGTAAAGGGAGGTGGTGGGTCTGAACGCTGGAACTCTCTCTCGTTGTTCTTGTGTAGTGAGGCATATTCCAGCATGTATTCTGTGCTCCCTGACGCCTTTGGCTCCTTAAGAGCATGACCCAGATGCTATCATTCCTCAAACTCGGGACAAGGGGAAAGACTGCGTGCGTTGCACACAATCAGACAGGTGTGTTTGGACAGCTGAATGTTCGGAGAAACGTAAATCCAAGGGAACGAGCTTGAAGGGCATCTGTACCAGACGATAAATTGAACGGTGTATCTGCGATTGTACCATTGTGATAAGAAGTCTAGTAAGACTAAGACTCCGTTCATATTTTATACAAAGTGCCGTCTAATAATATCGCAACAAATATTTAATGAGGATATATTAAAAAGGATAGGAAGGAAAGTAATGGATATTGAGACAGAGAGTTCTTTTGAGGGGAGAGAGGTTGCGCCTGCAGCAGGGACACAGCATGAGGTCATATTCTGTTCTTATCTCAGTGACACACACCTGAACATTCCCCACTCCCTCACACTTGACACCCTCATTCATCAAGCCCTATTCATCAGCCTCGTCCCCACTTAGACCTTCCATTATAACCAAATTACATTTCAACAGTTATTTATTCTTCTTATTACTTCTGATCTCAACTCACCCTATCCAGTGGTAATTATCACATTAATAATGGTGTGATATGTGCTAAATTAACCACAATAGGGGAGATATGGGTGGAGGGGAGAAGATTACTGATGGAACAGTTCCACTCACGATAATGAGTAGCGGAAAAGTGTTAAGGAATGATGAAATGCTGCCGAAATATAATTTAGCGTGCTGCGCCAGAGCTCAGCATTCACTGTGGTCTGTCACTGCCGTTTACTAGATGATCTTCTCTCTCATTGACAGACGGGCCAAACCAAAGCTATGGCCAGTTGACGCATTCAGATGATGTCCTGCTCGAATAGGCAGATGTAAACAAGGGCGCAGGGGGCGAGGGGAACTAACAACAGAGGCTCCTTTAACTTGGTCAGCAAAACAAAACAAAACCAGCATCCATGAGAGGAACCTGTGGAGTCCGTCTGTTGAAAAGACGAAGCCAGCCACCACCTGTTCACACCATGAGAAAAATAATACAAGGTCACCTTCATACGAGATTATCAGATGAAGAGGATATGCATTTATAGACTGTAACAGATTGTTTAATTATTGGGGGAAAGTAGGATCAGGTGTGTTTTGCTGTTTTATAGAGCTAAACATGTATCTTAGTGTCATGCAAAAACAAGTGTGAATCAGGAACCACTGAATTGAGAACCCAATTTTCACCAGGTATATCAATACATCTCCATGGTAAGTGATCTTGAAAATGATGCTAAACACAAAGTGAGCCTTGTTTATTTTCAGGTTTGGTCCTTGGTGTTTTTAAGAGCTCTTTGATGATATGAGGGTGTCACCTCTTTGATCTCAGATCCAGGCAAGATGCCAAGCATGCCTGATAACAGGGGCCATATTTAGCTCACTTCTCAAGTGTCAAAAAGATTTGTGCCTACCAGGTTTCACAGTATACGAGTGGAGTGTTGGGGATTGATTTGGGCCATGGGAAATCGAAAGCGATCCTCACAGTCAAAATGAAACATATGAGAGAGAGACGCCGAGATAACCTTACAGAGGACATGGACTGATGCAATCTCTCCCCCAAACCATCTGTCCGTTTCCATACGTCTCTCTCTGTCTGGCCCTGGCCAGTGTGGCCTGTAATCATCCCCGCAGGGCACCTTTCCCCTCTCGCCACCTTGGTGGCCCTTCCATGCAGGAAGGAGTCAATCTGTTTTGCAGTGGCATCCTCTCCTCTCATCCCTTTCCTTCTTACTCTCTCCATCTTCTCTCCCCTCCATTTCTCTCTTGTGAAAGACTCTCGCGATTACACTATGTCTAACCACCATGGAAGTATCTTAGATCACTCCAGAATTTGTGACAGCGTCTTGATTAAAATCAATGCTCATTTTCACTTGGCACAAAAAAAATAAAATAAAATTTTTGCAAAGTAAGGCGTTTGGAAATGGGAGCCAGACGAGGAGAGAGAGGGAGAGGGAGAAAGTAACGATACAAGGGGACACAGGGTGAAGTGAAATACTGAAGAATCCAAATTGGGTTTTGCGGGGTGCAGCGAAACACGGGGTGAAGGAGGACGGAGCGATCGAAATGGCAATTAACCGAGCGGGAAGAATGTGACAGGCCGGCTGCCATTAATAACCTTCCGAGCTCTACACTAACACACAGTGGGAGAGGGGGCTAATACACAGTGGGGCGGGGGACCCTGCCTGCAGAGCTCATCACTTCTACTCCTACCCTTCAGCTCACCTACACCGCTTGTGTGACGTCGCGACGTGGACGTCAACATGCTTTACGACTCAACCTGCTAAAACAATTAGTTGAGCAAAGAGAAAGAAAACGGGGTACATCTGCTTTTCAGTGTCTATAGGCATGCAGTCTCAGGTTGTCAACCTTTTTCTTTTTTTTTTGCTTGTGTGGAGAAGCCATCAAAATCGGATGAAGTCTTACTTGTCTGTCATTTCCTGTCCGTTCCAGCAGAGGGAGTGGTTGCTTGGCGCGGGCTCGCGGCTACACAGCGCCTCTCCCAGGCCGCTGTAGAAGGAGCTGAAGCCTCGTAGGCTGGTGATAAACTCACTGAGGGGCACAAAGAGGAAACACTGCACTGTTATAACGGTAATGGTACTCACTCTGGTCAGCGGGAGAGTGGCGGCAGGGGGGCCAAAATAATTAGGCATTTAAAAGACCGAGCGGCGGGGGAAGAGAGGGGTGGAGGGTATAGTGAGAGGGACTGAGAGAGAGATAAAGAGAAAGATAGAGAAAGAGAGAGGGAGAGAGAGAGAAAGAAAGAGAGAAGCAGCTGTAGGAGAGATAGCGTGGACAGGGGAATTAAACACTATAATGGTGAGGGCTAGCAGATGAGAGCCCCATGGGAGAGGGCTGGAATCCGCCACACTGAGTGTTTCTGGTTCTAATTGACATTAATATGGCCACTCTGCTGAGGCCAGCATCCCCGCTGTGTATTATTACTCTGCTCGGGTAAGCCTGTTGCCAGCAGAGCGGGTGACAGAGACACTGGGCCGGACAGAGGATCACTGTCCCCGTTCCAAGGGGAGAGCTGTCCGGAGTCTCGGACACAAAGGACGACAGCTGTCAGATGGGCTCTGAGGCGACGAGTGGAATCGAGGACTCTCACCTGCGGTGGCCGGCTAGAGTCTCGTCGAGGTCAAAGGGCACCGGCTGGGCACTCAGGGGGGGAGGGGCCGGAGCAGGAGGGAGCTGGTCCGCAGGGAGCGCCACGGAGCGAGACACACGCTGGGGAGTGTGGCCACACATACTGCTCACCTGAAACAAGGAAGGCAAAAAAAGGGAAGTTCCTTCCATTATTTGTGTCATTAGGGGATTTTTTTTTACCATAATTAAATCTAACAATGGTCCCAATAATGAGGACTCCGAAAACAATGAGAAAACAAAACTAGTAAGCAGCCAAACTATTGGCCTTACTCAGCTAAGCTTCTCCATTGTTTAGTCATCTGTTTTTGTTTTGTTTATTTAAGGAGGGATAAAAAGAGGGATTTGCATTACAAATAAGTCATTGTTTCCTCTGCCAGCCGTTTTTGTCTCCTCTTTTTTGTTATCCAAACACTCTAAAAGACATAGCGTGAAAATGAGACCTCTCGTTCGCCTTCTTCCTCGGCAACAACCGGCATTGTCTTCATGCGGGACGAAGTAGTAATACTAAATAAGAAGTCCCCCTCTGTCTCTCAAAGATAATGGACCTCCGCCATTCTTTTTAGGTGCAATAAAAATGCAAATTTTTGTTAATGTTTGGTTTGTGGTTTAATGATTTGCGATGGTTTAATTTCCCGAGGGTGTTCTGGCCAGAGCTTAATTCTGCCTTGTAATGTTAACAGCTAATTGTGCCCAGCTCCCCTTAAGTGAATACGCCGATGTCACTGCCGCTGCATACTGATGGGGTAGATAGAGCAGAGATGGACATCTTTATCTGGCTGTCAAAGGAGGACACACACACACATGCATACACACACTTTCCCTTTCCTCATGATACATTTTTTTTTTTCATTTCAGACAATTACTTACTCAAACATTGAAGTATGTAAACATGTTAATTTGATGTAAATGTGCTTATACATTGTACGCGAGTCCTCCACAGTGTACGATACGCTCGTTTACACCTGGGACAAACACCAACTCCTCCCAGGCTTGCTGACACGCTGATATGCTGATCAGCTGAAAAGACACGATCGTCAGTGTTAATCAATACGGCCTCTTTCCTCAAGGGCACGGGGGTGTGCTACCATAGCGTTGCCCTATAAGCAGTGCATCTTCTGCAGGTGCTTGATTGCATACGTCTCACATGCACACCCATGCATGCACACACACACACACACACACACACACACACACACACACACACACACACACACACACACACACACACACACACACACACACACACACACACACACACACACACACACACACACACACACAGACTGTCTACTCAGGGAAATTACACATGTATGTACTGTACACAAACTAAGATGATAGCAGGATAGCACAGATGGCAGAATCACTCCTTAACCAGGCATTAGCAAATACCCGGCATCCCTGACCACCCGCTCACACTAATATTTCCTGTTCATTCTCTGCTCAGGGGAAAGCTCTCTCTCTCTCTCTCTCTCTCTCTCTCTCTCTCTCTCTCTCTCTCTCTCTCTCTCTCTCTCTCTCTCTCTCTCTCTCTCTCTCTCTCTCTCTCTCTCTCTCTCTCTCACACACACACACACACACACACACACACACACACACACACACACACCCACACACACACACACATCACATCACGAAGAAAACCTGTCCAGGCTCACTAACCATTTTTCCCCCGCTGTAATTCTCCTCTCCTTGCCTGCCTCGAGCTAGTGCATGTTCCCACGGGCCATGATTAATGTGATTGGAGCTTTATTCCTCTTTTTGTTTGCGCGTTGCAGGGAGCCCCGCGGGAGCTGTGGCACAGGGGAGAGACCGATTCAGCACGCGGCCCTCCTCCTCCTCCTCCTCCTCCTCCTCTACTTCCCCCAACCGATTGTTTCCCCGATCTTCAAGGAAGGGCCTCATTAGGAGTGGTATTAATATCACCCAGGGCTGGACCAACACCACCGACAGGAGAGTCGACAGATAAGGCCTGTCTCAGTGTGAGAGCTCTGAAATATCCCCACTCTTTTATCTGCACCGAGCAGCCAGCCGCTGAGAGGGAGGGGGGCCCCAATACCAATACACAAGGAGACACACACACTCAAACACACACATGTATCCACGTACACATTATCACCCCCTCCATGTAAGAGGTCCCTGACCCATAAAGTAAACAAAGATTACAGAAATCCATATGACTAATACATAACGTGAAGTTGATTTCATAATTCTGTAGGCTAACGACTACAACAGAGATGTATGACTTCAAATGATACTTGCTTTCCAGGGTGAACTGAGAACACAAATAAAGAACTCTACTCCAGATTGCTCTCTGTGCTCAGCATTGTCAGAGCCGTCATATTTCTGTCTCAACAATAAAACCTATTTCCCATCTTCCTGAACAGCTAAAGGGTTGCAGGGGTGATGGATACCTCTGCCACACTCACTTACTCACTTTCTCTCTTTCTCTCTCTCTCTCTCGCTCTCTCTCTCTCGCTCTCTCTCTCTCTCTCTCTCGCTCTCTCTCGCTCTCTCTCGCTCTCTCTCTCTCTCTCTCCCCCCTGTCCCCTTGGGCCCTCACTTCAATCTCTACTTCCCTTCCTCCTTTTTCGTTCTTTCTCCTCGCCGCCAGTTCTCCTTTGCTTCTGCTCGGTAACTGGTAAAAATAGAGCTTCATAAATCATGCATCCTCTCTCACAGTAGAGTGTGTGTGTGTGAGAGAGAGAGAGAGAAAAAGAGAAGGAGAGCAAGGGGAGCGAAAGAGAGAAGAAGGAATAAATTAAAAGGACGGAGTGAAACTCAGAGAGGTAGAGCGACGAGACCATGTAGACAGGACAGCGGAGGCAGAGGACTTCCAACTGCGGGAGAAGAGCCAGGAGCTGATGGCGTGGTGACAGCCACAGCTTGGAACCACGACGCTCCCGGACGCCCTCTCTTTTCAGTGTCTCTGATCCAAGGGGACATTAGCTGGTTCATCGCGGGGTTACGTTGATTTGGGCGGTGTGGGTGTGTGGGTGTGTGTGTGGTGGGGGCGGGGGGTGTTAACATGGTTGAGAGTGAGAGATGACACCGTAAACAACAAACTATCGTCTAGTCTCCATTGGCATCTAGCACACGCCAGTGTTTCAATCCCACAGAGACAACGTGGCTCCGCATGGGAAAGCCTGGCCTCTCCCGGGGGCTCCTCCACTTGGACGGTGTCAATCTGTCTGTCACCCTCAATAACATGACTCTTCACTTAGACTGGGCGGCCCACGTAAGCGAGAAGAACTGAGTGTACTCTACGCGCTTCGTACTCACACAAGACCCCTGAACAAAGGTCTGAACTCGACACGGACACGGTTCCATTAGGCATACGCCTCGGAAACGTGCTCCACGCATCCCCTCTCTGCCACTGCAAAGTCAGACGGAGGCTAGCTAATACTCGAGTGACCGTCTGAGGTGAAGTAACACAATGTTGTTGTCTAATTTTGGTTTATCTCTCATTACGCTTTGACAGGGATAGAATTACCCATTAGGGAAATGATGCCTCTGACCCCTGAATGACAACATTGGAGAGGGAACTGGCCGGGACACACTCCAACACACACCCACACTCTCGCTGTACACCAACACTTGCACACATGCACGCAGGCACGCACGCACGCACGCACGCACGCACGCACACACACACACGCACACACACACACACACACACACACACACACACACACACACACACACAATAACACACTCACATCTACACCAACACAAGCACTCACACACACAGTAACACAACTCACAGTGGCACATCCATGTGCGCACACATTCACTCACCCACCAACACACACACGCACGCACGCACGCCCGCCCGCACGCACGCCCGCACGCACGCACGCACGCACGCACGCACGCACACACACACACGCACACACATGTACAGACAAAGCAGTTCAGGGGTGACCTTGGCTCTGAGCAAAGCAATTAACAAGAAAAAGCCTAATTTCAAACGCCTTTTTATGTTTTTAACAAAACAGTGGGACTAGCCACAATGTAAGTCTATCTGTAATCTCAAATACATTTATTTTATTCATGAACACAACTCTTATTAAAGAAAGACAGACAGACACACACACACACAGAAGTACTAACAAAGTCCCTAAATACAACACAGCCCCTTTCCCCTACCTCGGTGGTGGAAAGCACTGAACGGGCACGACCTTACCTCTATGAACACACACACTCAGGAGTGCAGAGTAAGTGAGGTCAACCCCCGTGTTAATAAATAATCAGGTCTTGGGGAAGAAACCTGGTCACCGGTGGGACTCCGGGTGTCGGAGTGAAAAGTTCAGCACTATCCCACATACACAGCAAAACAAGAGAGCACTATAACCTCTCCAGCAAAGGCCTTCATATTTTATGAGCTTTTCCCTCCGCCACTTCAAATGGGAGCGCCGAACTAACTCGACTGTTTATCGCCGTGTAAACCCCACATAATGGGTCGCTGCTGATGAGGACGCGGGGGTGTGTGTGTGTGTGGGGGGGGGGGGGGGGGTTAGGTTGTCTGAATGCCTGAGGATCAAATGATTTTATGAGTTGCCACGCACTTTACAATGGTGTTTGAGTGTGTGTGTGTGTGTGTGTGTGTGTGTGTGTATAACAATGAAAGAGAGACGCCCAGTGCCCGACACTCACCAGTGCGTGGAGGCGTCCGCGGGCGCTCACCGCCGTCTTCAGGGCCAGTCTGACCAGCACGTGCAGCCTTATCACCACGGCCTCGATGTCGTGCTCTCCCCTCATGGTCCCCGCCAGCCGCCCCAGCCCGTCCACGTAACCCCTCCAGTGGGGCTGCACCTCGGCCAGACCCCCCAGGCAGCCCTGCATCACCGTCTGGCAGAAGCCCCGGCACACGGGCGGCCCCAGCAGCCCCTGGCACAGCGGGCAGTACCAGAGCCGCAGCAGGGCGCGGCCACAGTCCCGGCTGGGCCGCAGGTGGTCCGTGGTGTTGACCACCTCGATGCCCAGGTTGAGGGCCTGCAGGAAGATGCGTGTGGCCAGCAGTGAGCGGGACAGGCGGGTCATGATCAGCTTGGGGTAGTGGCCGAACGCCTCCGAGTCCTTCCAGGCTCCTCTCAGGCACTCCTCCGACACCACGGCGGTGCCGCCCCCCAGCAGGCGGCGGTAGGCCAGGGGGAAGAGGCGGCCGTAGAAGGCAGCCACCATGTGGTCCACGCTGGAGTCGGAGCCCAGGATGTAGAGGGACATGTCCCGGAAGAGCTGACCCACCGCGCTGTGGGCGCCGCCCCCCAGACCCGGGAACTCCGCCCTCAGCATCAGCAGGGTGGCGTTACGGCCGTGGCGCAGCACCAGGTCAAAAGCCTCTGAGAGAGACGACCGGAAAGAGAAAGAAGAGAGGAGAGAGAAGAGAGGATCAGAGAGAAGAGAGACGAGACAAGAGACAAGAGAGAAGAGAGGGAGGTTAGAGGACAGCCTGCTTGAAAATGCTGAGTTGGGACTGCGTGTCAATTACGGCTGAGCTGAGGTGTCAACAAGACATCAAACAGGTTATGAGATGAAACGGACATATACTCCGCCACACCGTCATGGCTTTCTCACCAATACAATCAGAGAACAATTTGCTTGTTGCGTGCTCTCTGACTCCCAATTACTCCCTCTGTCCTCCCTTCTTTCCCTTTGTTGCTTTATTTCACTATTCAGTCTCTCTGAAACACACACACCTACGCACACACACACACACACACACACACACACACACACACACACACACACACACACACACACACACACACACACACACACACACACACACACTGCTCTCTGTTATCCTTCTCCTTAGATGATAGCTTGTAAAATAAAGGAAGCAAAGCCGTCACATCTGATGAGAACCACGATTTGAGGTTTGACCTTTTCTGAACTACAAAAGGCCACGATTCAAGAGTCTTAGCTACTTTAAAGGACGGTATTAATCCTGATTTGGGAGGATCGCTGGCCGGGCGACGTGAGCAAGAGGAATAATCAGTGGCATTTCATGCCACTAAGTGAAGTCTTATCAACAAGGTGGCAAAGAGGCGAGAGCTTCATCACGCAGTTAGCCCGGCGGAGGGAACGGAGGCTCAACAACAGAGGGATTTCAGCCTCCATTACCCAAGCAGGCAGGGGAGCTGAGAGCGACGGAGCTGGAGCTTTAGGCGTCCGTATGGCTGGGCACGTCAGAATCCCATTTCCACTGTGACCGGCCCACACCACCGCTCCTTTTTTTCCCCCTCCAGGAGTGATAACCGAGGCTATGCTCACCCTCACGCTATTCATAAGAAGAGACTTATGTGGACAGACCATGTTGCGGTGGTGACTCGTTTCACGCCCGTTATTTGTGTCATCTCATTTTACATTGGGGGGGGGGGGGTAATTTGTCTCCTTTCATATCACCCCGCTGTCTGTGGGACTGCATGCAGCTGAAAGAACACAGGTCCTGAGGGCGGCATAGAAACAGAATGTCATGGTGATTACGCACACTCCACTGGGTTTCTACTGCATGCGTGCGCCTGTGTGTTTGTGTGGTGCCCACAAGTGATGTGTGTGTGTGTGTGTGCAACAACATATGCTTGAGCGTGTGTGTGCGTAAGAGGGGAGTGTGATACAAATAATTATTTCAGAGTTTTCAAACCTATGTATGACTTCATGGACATGAGAGACAAAAATTTGGGTGAGCAGCTGACTGGATTTCCTGGGTTGGGTGGGCCTGCTGTGCCTGCAAAGCACCTCCCTCTGTGATCAATGAAGGGACAGATGTGCAGAATGCCAAATAGCGCAAGCAGACAGAGTGGGTGGAGACACACACACAAACATAGACACACGCAAACATACGCACTCACAGGCGCACATACACAGCAACTAGAGCAAAACAGAAAAGTAATTCAAAGAAGAAGAGGAAATACATCTTTACAGAGGCCTTTCAATGTTTCCATAGAAGCCTCAGAAGACGGAAAAACCTGAGTAATTCAGTCGCACTACAGCACGTGTGACATTGGTTACACTCTCGGCGAAGAACTGTACTCTGTAAAGGATGAAGGATGCTACAGTGGATGGACCAGTTCTAGATGTAACACGGCGTGTCTAAGCAGCTAGTCTCAGCCACACAGCTCTATGCAACAGGCCTTGTGGACTTATTTCCTGGGTGCCGCCTTCCCTCCCCTGTAGCTGGGATGGCCAGGCCGGGATCCGGTGTCTCCTAATGGACAGACAGGGCTTACAGGAACGATCTGATAACTACTGGACGACACAGGGATGGGACTTCAATTAACATAATGGGCAATCAGAGACAAAAAAAAACAATATTGCGGTAATAGAGCAGCAGCATTAGTGTGGGGGGTGGGGGGGTGGTAGTGTTGAGGAGGGGAGGAACAGACCGGGGGTCTGAACGTCTAGCTCCCTGCAGGCCGCGCCGCCTATTCACAAGCAGATTGGAAGGACCAAAGCAAACAACAGCCGCTCCCTGTCTTCCTCCCCCCCACCCCCGCTCTCATCCCTCTTTACTTACCAACCGGCTTCTGATATTTACTCAAAGGATTTAGTTGCTTCCAATCGGCCCGGGGCACTAAAATATGGATATCTGATCTCCAGATTTTTTTTTTTTTTTGCCCAGCATTCAACAAGTCGTGAGCAGTCTCCCGTCGGGAGCAGTGTAAGCCTGCAAAGCAAGGCGTTAGCTGGAAGGATCCTTCCTCCTCCCTGCATTCGAGTCATTAATCAGAGATGTCAATTTACCGGTAATCAAATACGTTATCAAACTGGGCTTCCGTATCAATGTGCCTGCAGCCCAATTCAGCACAGCCTCTCTAGCATCCTATAAAGTACATTTTAATTGCTTGTGAGCTGGCGCGCTTCGTAGTAAAGAACTACAGGCTCATCAATGGCCCGCGAGAGGGCCCGAGTGAGTCCAAAGACAAGGCGAGACCCGCCTTCCTGCACGTGTAAGCTATAGAACGCTTGTCAATCGGAATGGGCTGGATCTTTTCCACAAGTGTGTCCCTCGTGCCGTGGACGTAAGTCAGCTCAGTGGCTCATGACATCAAGGATGCCTGTAGTTCCGGGTCTCTCTCAGGGAGAGCGCAGACGTGCGCTCTCGCTCCGGCATCCATCAGCCGGGCCGTACACTCATTATCCCCAAGGCGAAGGAGGCCATCAATAAATTACCCCGGCCAATGAGACTAATCCATTTGGCTGACGGCATGTCACCTCTAGCCGCCATGAAAACGGATGGAGGAGCCATTGCCAGCTGGTCCCAGTCTGGTGACAGGACCACCCATCCCTGGGTAAAATAGGGCTACGGGGGGAACACACGCAAACAGACACACAAACAGCAAAAAGCATTGCAGACACACATACAGTGCGCACACCTGTCCGCATGCATTTGACTTCCCCCTTCGTAAATGACATAGCGGCTATCTGTTTCGTCTTCGATGCGATTGATTGCGGAGCTCTCCGACAGAACATTATTTAGCTTCCAAAGGGAGAAACCCGAGAGCTGCTCCACCTGACGAGCCCTTTTCCCTGGGCCAGAGGGAGCCTGTCTGCCAGGGGTTTACGGGACGGGGGCTTTCAGGGCTGGAGGGTAGGGTGGTGTGGGCCGATTCCTGGAACTAAGCAGATAGGATGCTGGTAAGCCCCCGATACAATCATCGGACCACGGGTCCAACGAACGGCTGCTGAGCAGAGATGAGACAGGTATTAGGTTACTCCATCTGTTCTGAAGCCCCTAATCACAGACGTACACACACACACAACACACACGCACGCACGCACGCACGCACGCACGCACGCACGCACACACGCACACACACACACACACACAAACACACACACGCCCATGCCTTTAGAGGCAGGATGACGGAGGTGTGGGTGAAACAGTCGGCCAAACCGCAGTGAGACCGAGAGGTGTGATTGAGGTGTGAGATTGAAGTCCCGCCCTAACGTCTCCAGGCTCACACCTTGTGAAACTGAAGTCCATGGACGCTCCCCCACTCGACAGGGTCTGACACAATAAACAATATACGTATTCTTGTGTACAGACGGCTGCCTGGACGCGACCTTCACTTTCACTCTCTACTCCATTGATGCAGTTGCAGGGTCCGTTTCAGGGGTCAAAGTTGAGATCAACTCTGTCTCGTTTTGGCAGATAGGCGCCAGTTCCAGAGGGGACGGTGTGCCGGAATCAAGGACGCCGAGAGGCAGAGGGGAGACGACAGCGGGGCAGAGTGAACTGGAGTAACACAGCCGGCGGAGCGCTGAGGGGAGCAGGAGAACGTGCCAGAACGCGTGGTGAAAAACACTCCGGCAGACAGGCTTTGAAGCCGCAATCAAAGGCAGCCAGAGTCAACGAATGCCAGCACAAAGTCAGACTGGTATATAACCCAGCCTCCTAATAGACAGTAGGAGGAGAGAGGGCTTTGACACGACACTCAAACACCAGCACACAAAATGTAAAATGCAATAAAATACGTAAATATTGAGATGAATCCTAACAGTCGGATAGCTGACATATCAACAATGCAGGCTGTTCTGACAAATCAAACACTGAAAAAGCGGAACAGATTACCTTTAAACATACAAACACAAACGCTCGCACACACACACACACACACACACACACACACACACACACACACACACACACACACACACACACACACACACACACACACACACACACACACACCCTGGTAGAGTGGAGCCAGCCAGCCCGAGAGCTCTCCTCTCTCTCCAGGGTGACGATTTGAGGGCGAGGATAAAAGCCCACAGCCACTCTGGGGTGGAAGGGGTTAGAGATGGAGAGGGAAGCTGGAGATGAAAGAGGCCATCACACGGACAGGATAAGCATTCACAGAAAGCAGCGGAGGCACCGTGCCTCTCCAAGCTGAAGCACCGCGCTCGCGCGTACCTTTGTCATTCACGTCTAAGGAGGTGTTGTAAAAGTTAAATGCCCCGCTCTCCTCTATCCTCCTACCCTCAATCTGTCCATCACACTCTTCCTCATTATCATTCCTTTGTTTCCCCCATACCATGTGACCTGCTTTAACAGGGCCTTTAAAATATACAAACGCTACACGAATGGAATACAATTTGCATGACAGTTTAACATGTTTGGGATGTGACAAAAAGAATCTTTTGAAGTACCGTTTAGTAAGATAAAGGGGTTCAACTTGAATAAAGGAAGCAGCGAGGGGAGAGGGAATGTTTTTGAAATGTTGGAAGCAGATGCGGGACACAGTGTGTAGCTGAGAGAGAGATGGGAGAGAGCAAGATAAGCAGGGATATATAAATAAAGAGAGCGACAGAGAGATCGACCATGAAAGAGAAAGGGGCGAGAGAGAAAAAAAAGAGTGGAACAAAGAGGGTAGGACGGTGTGGCAGCAGCTCTCTCTCTCTCTCTATGGAAAGGAACGCACACCATTTGGTCAAGCTGTTCTCCTTCCATGAACAGCAACTGAGAAACCATTAAAACGCCACACTATCATCGCATATTATTCTTTACCTGATCTAAAAACAACTCTGCATCAAGGTCACCTCTTGCCACCACATGACCTAGCACTGAGTCTTAATAGACCTAGGCTCCAAGCCAGGTGGCAGGGTGCGTGTGTGTTGCGCGTACGAATGTGTGCCAGTAAGGCTTGATGCCATCTAACTCACTAATTGATTCTCAACTAGGGTTGAAGGACATCACGGAGGATTCAAAAACAACAACGCTGTGCCGATTGCAAAGTGCAGTCACCAAAGCATCCTCCTCCGTCCTCCAGGGTTTGACGAGAGGCACACCAAAGTGCACCTAACTTTTGAATAGAAAAGTCTGGTATGCTTTCACAAGCCGTAATAGCATTCGTAGTGAACGATTTGTGGAGAACGAGAGAAGAAAAACGGTGCTAAGTCTCTGCGCCTCTCCTTTGTTTGTGTGTGAGGAAACAAAAGACCCACACCTCTTTGCGTTTCAAGCACCACCCCCCCCCCCCCCCCCCCCCATTCTACCCTTTCCTCCTCGCCTCTCGTCCCTCCTTCCTACATCAAGAGCGGCACTCCCCTCCCATCAGCCTTCGGCTTTTGCTGCCTTCACTACCTCGTTAGCGTTGACGTCAGTCTGTGTGCCAAGTGCCTCCATCACGGGAGACACAAATGAGCCACGCAGAGGCATAAAGAGTGCTCACACACCTCTTAAAAAACTTCATGGACTGATCAAAGACTAATGTGCACTGCATGTTCCCCTTCTCCCCTCGAAATCTCTCTAAATTTCCGTCCGTCCCCCCCCTCTGCTCTGTTAACTAGTGTAGCTCAACTCCTGGTAGTGTTGGTGGGGCTCTGCAGACTCCCTCCCCACATCCCATCCTGCACTGTACATGGTGTTTTTGTAATCTATCTATCTTGCTAAAGATATCCCCAATGAAATCAAAAATGAATGGGATGTGGTTTTCGGGAAACAATGGGAGAGCCCCAGTGCTCTGGTGGGTTATTAATCTAAAAGTAGCTATGCTGTACTGCGTGCCTCCACTGTGCTTTTGAATTGCTCCCCCCTCCTCTACCTCGCCCTCCTCCTGTAGGCTACACTTACCTTCCCATATCCCTAATCACCACCCCCCTCCTCTTCTCCTCCCCTTCCGAGGAAAACCTCTCAAGTTTCGTCTATTACGGTGAGGCCTCCTGACATCGTGCAATGGTGACATTCTTAATCTTTAATCATAACCACAGTCAGGCGGGACCTGGCCTTTGCAGCCCACTTTCCCATTCCACCCCTCCCTCACCTTCACTTTTAGCCTAACCTTCACTGGCCCACGTCTCTCCTCCCCAAAGTCACGGTGATGAATGGGATAGTGCTGCCCACCAGCGAGAGGCAGAGCTCAGCACTGACGCTCTCGGGGATCACTGGCATAGAGGAGAGTAATTAATCCAGCAGGTTGGAGAGCGGCGTTGCAAGACACGTTTGGGAGGCTCCAGGAAACGGTGTGTGTTCGTGTCTCAGTGTTCGTGTGGGATGTGTGAGCATTCTTTATTTATTCACGTCTGTCTGTCTGTCTGTCTGTGTGCTGAATGCACATTATTGGATACACATTAGAATACAGAAACACAGATAGCATGTGTATGCAGATCTGAAGGTTTGTGTGTGGGAAAGTACAAGAGGAGATTTGTGTGTGTGTGTGTGTGTGTGAGTCTTTGTGCGTACACACGTATCGGATGTGTATGTAGGAAGGTAGGGTAGATGAGCTCTTTAAATAAATGCCACATGGGTGCAGAGTGTAGCAGCCAGAGGCAGGGCATACAAGACTGTCCTTGACCTCCAGTGTCAAACACACACACAAAACACATAAACCCCCACAGAAACAGGCAGAAACAGGCGCGCGCACACACACACACACACACACACACACACACACACACACACACACACACACACACACACACACACACATTTCAGCATCAGTGGTCACAGGGTGGGGGTAGGGTGGGCCTTAAAAGATATCAGAGTAGGTGCAGAAATAAATTGCTGCAAAATGATACATTTCTTTGATAAAAATATTAATTGGCACCCCTGTACCTAGGTAAATAGCAAAAAATTTATTAATTAGTTTTTACTAGGCCTGTCTTAATTTATCACCTAATAAAAAGCTGACAAAATTATGTAGAGACAATTTAGGAAAATTGTGGCACCCATAGTTAACAGTCATCCAGTTTGCCTTGCTTACATTTTCAGAAGATTGCATGTAAGAGTAGGTCTGAGCAAAACCCTCAGGTACAACTGGCTGACTGGTTTACTCAGTCATCCGAGACTGTCTATAACACGGTTTTTATTAACAGTCTGGTCTACTCAGTGTAACAGTGCACCTGATTCAGGTTAACTAATCAAGGGGCTTACCAATAATTATGTATCCTGATCAGGTGTGTTGGTAGTGGAACAGCTCAAGGATGTCTTGAGGGTCTGATCCAACCAGAGGCCACGGCTCCATGCCATGAATTAATTAGCCAGGGCTTAGCCAAGAATACCAATATCCTCTATGTAAGTGGAGGAAAATAACATGGATGCTGTGGGCAGAGTAGCTGTTCATGCTCTCTGTTGCTGTTGCTCTCCCAGGATATGAGTGGGTGTTAATGTACATGGTCGGACCAATTACCGGATAAATGATGCTGGAAAGGAAACACGTTGGCCTCCAGGAACTGAATAGAACACATCTCATTCTGAGAAATATTGGATTTTGCAGCAACAATACGAGAAGAACTATGTTTTAAAAAAATCTATTGATAAAGATTATGTTTAAAAACATATCCTTTAGAGGTAGATGTATGTTTCCTCCCTTTGGAACATTCGGGAAAATCTACACAACAATTCAAACTTTCAAATTATTATCAACTCAAATTCCTAACTTACTGTATGGCACGTCTCACGTATAAGGTATTTACGTAAAAGGTAAATGATGTGGACATAAAATCCAACTACATTCCAAAGTAACATAAATAGATTCAACAACACTAATTCTGAATCCGTTCGACAATAACACGTCTACACATAGTGCCCTATACTTGGACAGGTAATTCCATTATTAACATCTGGTGACGAGTGTCGGGCGCCCTGAATTAAGGGAGAACAAAGTGGAGGTCTGTGTCCCACATAATGTGACCCATTTCTGAAACACAGAGGACAATCCGCGCCACCGCAAAAGGGTGTTCAGAGACAGAGCGCAACCACAAGTCCCAGAAGACAGCACGCTAATAGAGCCAAGCAACACAGAATCCTCTGCTAGGGGCTAAATACTGGGCTAAATCATCCACAGTACATTTAGCCCCATCTTCCATGTCTTACAACATGTCTAGGGTGGGACAAATACTTAATGGCTGTGTGTTTTTACCATCTGGCTACCATCGACTATTGTACAAAATGTAGATGCTGAACATGAGCACGGATTGGTTGGATCTGTCTGTTTTAGTACATACTAACTAGCAGGGCATACAGCTTCCCTCCGCAACTATGGAACATGACTATCTTTAACTTACTTAGAATTACTTACTGTGTTGCACAAATTTTTTATTTTTTATTGAGGTCAGAAAGAAATGTTTTGTCAGAGGTGAAAGAACTTATTGTGATGAATACAAACCTATTCTGCCTGTGTGCAAAGACTACATGCAATTGCTCTCTCAACAAATCCGTTATCAGTAGAGGAAATACGGCCCATGCTGTGATGCTCTTTAAACCTGCCTTTTCAGTCATATTCAGTATGTGAATTGATCAACATGTTGTTTTTTCAGTTTGGGTACTGTAAAAGTCTGTTTGAACAATAGAGCAATTGAGAAAAGCCTATTGGTGTGGACACAGTTCACACTATGTAAGTCCTGTCCTGTTCTATCGATACGTGTTGGCACAATATTAATGTCAACTGTGTCAAAGTTGTTTAAACTGTACATCAATTAGATTCAAAATCCTTTTGAATCTTCTCTGGAGTTTGTTTAACCCTTGGACCAGTAAAATACAATACCACCTATGAGAAGCATGCACATGGCCGTTGGTTTCCATGATGGTGAGATGTGGTAGAGAGGACTTAAAGAAGAGGAACGATGAAGAGAGAAAAGGGTCACAGCAAAAGGGGGAGTACACTGACAGACTCAGAAATGGAAATGAAGTCTGGAGAGGGAGAGCGATAGAAACCTTTCCTTCACTTCCTCTTTGTATTTATCCTTCTCAAAAAGAGATAACTAATGAAATATTTATCATTCCAGGCAAGTGCTTGTGTCAAGATGAAAACTTTGCTGACATTAAAAGCTTGAGAGGATGAAGAAGAATGAGATGAAAAGAGTGGAGAGAGAGAGAGAGAGAGAGAAAGAGAGAGAGAGAGAGAGAGGTACGTCATTGCAGTGATGCCAGCAAAAGGTGGATGATATAGGGAGAGAGAGCGTGGAGAGACTGGAGAAGTTAAATCAGAGGCAACGGTGTGATTGAAAGAGAAGTGGGAGGACGAAGGGGAAAATTAAGTGGAACTTAAAATTATGCAAGCCTAGGGATAAGAATGAAAGTGTAAAGATTAGTGAAGAGAGAGAGAAGGGGAAAGGGTTAACAGACTACACGATTAACATGAGTCCTTTTCAAGAAAGAAAAGGAACGAGTAAAAGATATAAGGGAGGACAGATAGAAAGATATATAGGGCCAGCGGGATAGAGACTTGGGAAATTAAAGAAGCCCAAATGGGCTAGAATAAGCTTTCTGACAGGATAGACACGCCATAAAGTAGGCCCCTCATCAAATAAGAAATATGTTAGGAGGGAGTTTTAAGTAAGGGACGATTTCAGATCTGGCTGCCGGAGAAAGTTCATAAAAATATAATATGTACATGAATTAGAATAAAAGAGAACTCAGTTTGGACCAAATTAGTTGTTAACAACCTGTCGCCTGACAGTCTTCCTGTTCAGACTTTAGATCTTTAGTGAAGTGAATTCAACCTCTAAGTCTACGATCGCAAACCATGAGTCTGTAGATAGCATTTGTACGGTTGCGTTCCTAGTTCAACATCTCCAACTCAAAGACAGCCAAGTTGATATTCAACAAGCCTCTGTAGGTCAGTGCTCGAAAGTAAAAGGCCTGCTATGTCACAGCCTGCACCACCAGTTACAAGTCATTCATTGACTCTGCCACGCCCCTGATTCACTCTGCACCGCTGCAATCAGGACAATCACACACACCTGCTGCTTACCTGCACACACATCTGATTGTCTTGGACTCTGCCACTATTTAGTGTCCAGTTTTCCACACACTCACTGCCAGATTGTTCTTTGCTTTTCTCATGCCAGACTTTCCCGCAGTCACTGTTTGGATCGCCCGTTGCCGACTCAGCCCGAATTGGACTTTCCGTCCTCGCCTGTTCCCCGGTAAACTATCTAGCCTTCTGAACCTGACTCTGATATTTTGCCCTGCGTTTCTTATTGTCTGTCTGTGGCTTTTTGGCCATTGTCCTGTGGTGGGAATAAAAGGATATTACAAACTAATCCTAGGAGTTGTGTGTTGCATCTGGGTCCACCTTCGGTTCGTTACATGCTAACAATGCTAACAACACTTAAAACAGGATCCCTATTACAAATCCCTATTGACCTCAAGGGTTTGTTAGCACTCCACAGCATTGAGTTCTGCTTGTGGTTGACACACATACATAAACCTTTTATCTAGAGACTATTCTCAGTCTAGGTACGAAGGTCAAAGTGTTTTCCCCCCAAAAGGCTGTTCTCTTTTGAATAAAAATGAAAAATCTTTTGTCGTAGAATCGAGACAGACTCTGACCTGAGCGTCACAGTGAGAGCTCTGAGCATCCCATGACACACATGGCAGTGATAGGGACTCGAGTCGCACTTATGTCGCTCAAACAATGACTTGAGACTTGACTTGGACTCGTCCCCAAAAGACTCAAGTCTCGACTCGGACTCGAGATTTGGGACTCGTGAACAAACTTAATTATATTGTATGCTTTTTTAACATTGCGGAAAAGTCTGACGACTGATGAGCTGAATGTTACATCTGCGGTATAAAAATAAAGGATTCTGAATCGTGCACGTCAAACTTTAGCAGGCACCTGCAAACATATCCGGATGACCTATCCTCATGCTCTAAATACAAAGTGAAGTATATGGCATACATTCCCTATTTATACAACTGCATGGCAACTGAGGCATCTCAGGTGAAGTGTTTCGCTCAAGGATAGGGAAGCTTTTGATCTCACTGGGGAATTCAAGTAACCACCTCCTAAAAGGAATTACAGCAGAAACCACACATATCAAAGGCTCTGATATTCTGAACGACAGCATCAAGGTGCAAAAATAAATCATGTGCTATACTTTTTAAGAATGTTCAATTTTAAACTGGCACAACCAAGAGAAATTAAAAAATGTGTGAAGCTTAAACCTTACGTTGGGCAGGAAAATATTGTTGATTTGGGCAAATATTTCAAACCAAAATATTTTTGAAGTTTTGTAAAGTACCTATAAATGTGTTTATGTAACATTTTATAATATGTAAATATCACAATGACAGAATTATACACTTTTTTTTATGAATTTTATTGCCCCAACCAGCAACTAACCAATAAAAATGACAGGCTTGGCATGTTTGAATACAAGCTGAAATATTTTTTCCTCATGATTTTCTTCCACGTAACATTACCAATTTAATTATATTCACATTCCATCCCATAGTTAAACTGTAACATTCAATCATTGCTTATGTAAGGTGAACTGATGTTTTCAAAGGCTGGAATTGACAGCTTGGTTGACCTAGGGTGAGTTTATCTAGATAATGTACAATGGATAATGTAATGACCTCACCGGAAGCACACAGGCATTTTTGTTCAAACTGAATAATGGAACCACTGGTTGAACTGAACATCTTTAAGCTTTAAGTTGTTTTAGTGCATCTATAACACTTTAAAAGGAAGATGCATGGCTTTTATTGATCACAAACAAATCATACAATTTAGAACCTTCAAATTAAAATGATTTATAATCAATGCTATAAAAAGGGTGATGATTCGTTGACGTGGAGATGGAAAAGACATCAAACATAGTGATTTGAAAACAGGTTATAAGATCCCAGTGTGTTGGTGTAGGGCTATGTATCTTTTATGACCTCTCTGTCTCCCACACTTAGCGTTAATGATAAATAAATAAAATATTGAGATGGGTGAAAGCTTTCTGTTCCTGTCTGCCCAGGTCCAAACACACACAAACTACAAACACACACACAACACCATCACAAACATCCTCCTCCCTATACTTGAAACATAAATGTGCACCAACATCTCATAGAGTCTGCCTTGAACTGATTGCACCAATCTGCCTGGAAGCAAATTGCTGGAAAGATGGTTGTTTGTAGTTGGAGAGAGCCTGAGTGAGGCAAGAAGGCCATAGACGTCTTATCAAGCAGAGGGGAGAAAAAGCTTGAGTAATTATTTTCTCTGGCTTTGATCCAGTCTGTCAGGCTTCACTGATCCAAACACCTGTTGGTTTCTAGCTCTGTCTGAGGCAGAAGGCTCATTAGGGCTGCAGTCGCAAGACCAGGACACAGACACATGTCACCCCCTCACTCAGATATACAGGAGGACACAGAAAACCGCACGCACACACACGGCCACTTGACCGGTGCAGGGAAATCAGTACCACGCTAAAGTTACATTTGAGTCTTTACCTTGTGAAAATCCCCCCATACAAAAAAATTGCTATTATTGAATCCTTCCCTTTTCATGTCCGGGGCACGTGCCCCAGGGAGTGAGTGAAGTCCTGGGATGGTATCGATGTGATGGGGTGACTCAGCTGTGTGTGAGTGCCATTGTATGGTGGTCTTCAGAGGCCAGCCACAGACAAAGTGACAGGGTCTCTTCATCTTGAAGGGTGAATTTTTTTTCCAAGCCTTACAACCTGACCTTAGACGATCCTCCCGAAAGCAGAGCTCTGTAGTGAGCTCCCATTGGCATTGTGTCCGTATTGATTTCATAAAGACACTTTCAATTACACACAAAGCCTCTGTGCATGGGAGAAGCAATTGATTCAGTCTAACTTCCAAGAAACATTAAATGAAAGAAGTTACCTTTATATGCTGTATATAGTACAAGAAGCGCACTCTTAAGATTCTGTCATTAGTAGTTATGGCCTCTAAAAAGTGAATTCAAAGAAAAAAGCAATTTCCTGGTGTGCCTTGTCTTGTCAATTCAATTCGGTTCCAACTCTGTTCCAAGGCTGCCTATTATTTTGTTCAGAGAATGGGGCACATTTTGTCCAGCTGAGCCAGGGATGTCAGAGTGTGGTTTTGTCATGGCTAGTCCACAATCAAAGAGCACATAAAAGCTTTGTCTCCATGGGTACACAGGTTTATTTAAATCCAATGCTGGCGCAATGCAATTTGAATACAGTATTGGCATTCACTACGCCACACGGTGTGATTGACAGTATTATGCGGTAAAAAACAATATGCATCCTGGATGTATTTCCATACTCAGGCAGACAGGCAGGTAGAAAAAGACCAGTGCCTGTCAGTAAAGGTGTTAAAGCATGTGATTCCAAAGAGAGAAGAGGGAATATAGAATGCTTTCATTGTCAATTGAACAGTGGGCCAGATCCCTTTTATGTGGTGCCGAAAGAGTAACCTACGAGAGGACATTATTTTGCCTGCAAGAAACACGGCAAACTTATGGAGGTATCTATGCTCTTCTCTGCCTTCATTCACTCTTCTCGTTCATTTATTTTAATGGCCTCATCAAAAGCCAGTAATTAGGCTGGCAACTCCCACTCATTCATGGAAAACACTTGCAAGGTGTTTAACCTGGAAACCTCCGAAGGACATCAATATAGACTGTAGTGTAATGTGGTGAAGTAAGAGGATCTAGCCACCGCACCCCCAGGGCCTGGTCTCTCCATTTAGAAGTGTCGTGGTTAAACAGGAGAGCTCTCCTGGGGTTGGAGTAAGCTGCCTGTACTGGTGGACTGCGTCAGTGTGAGAGGTCCTTAAACAAACACCAAAATACCGTTTTAAAGGTTTTTTTTCTTGCTAACACCCCCCCTCTCTCTCTCTCTCTTACTCTCAAATATGCCCTCTCTCCCTTACTCTCACAAACATACCCTCTCTCCCTTACACACACATACACACACACACACACACACCATAGTAGTCTGTACAAAAATGTCCCTGGTGTATTTGACTGTTTTGTTCTACAAGTAAGCCTAATTAGACAAAAGACAGTTTGGCGGCAATAAGCCAGTGAGAATGGAAGGAGGGTGGTGAAAGCAAGACATTGGGAAGAAGAGAAATAATAGTTTCGGATAAGGTGTGCAAATTAAGCTTACTGTGAAGGGGAGGAAAGCTCAGAAAGACTAAGCCTTTTGTTCTCTCATTAAGGTATGAAACACATGCATGTGCGCATTCACGTACGCAGACATCCACATACCCACATATCCACATACCCACATATCCACATATCCACAAAACCACACTCACAGAGACAAATTCCCTACAAGATATCAAATTATACATTTTGACCTTCCACTAGTTCATAATCCCACGATCACAGGAGTGGTATGGGTGAGTTCAAAGCAGGACTGTAACAACCACTGTTGTAAATTGGGAATAAAAACCTCCCTTTAACACCTCTGATGAATACAGCTCATCTGAGGAGTGCAGAAACCCGGCAGCACAGAAAAAGTGAGCGCTTGAAGCGAGGGCAACCCAGAATTGGAAAGAGGCCATTTCCTTCCACTTGTTTCCCTTTTTGCGCTGTTCAATTATTCACTCCTTTGCCACGAGGGCGAGAGAGGCCTCCTTCACGGAAGCCCTTTTGCTCCAGTGAGGAGGACATAGCGTGAGCCATGTTGTTACAACGCAGAATAACACCACAGCTAAAAAAAATTACCCCCCCAAAAAAAGAGAGAAACTCTGAGATTAAAACTGCATGAACCTCTGAACTCCCGGTGACTTCACCATGCAATGATACGCAGTGGGGGCACATGGGGCTGGTGTCATGGCCAGCATGGTTAAAACACACTGGCAGAGAGTGGGGGAGGACAGACCGTCTCCATGGAGCACTTGTCACAGTCGTTCTTTAGAGAAAGGAGGGATTTGGAAGGAGGGGGTATCTGTCATATGAGGCATCAGCCTTCTCCTGCCCCGTCAAGACTCATATGTGACAAACATGCATTGTTGTCAGACATTATGGGGACAATTGGAGGAGATCGGTTATAAAGTGGTGCCAGCGCTCACAGATTTAGCTCAGAACAAAAGATTTAGCAAAGGATAGGAATAGACAACCACAACACATGCAATTGCTCTCACATGAAAACGGCTAGAGGAGAAAGTACCGGTAATAGCCAAGAACACAATTACAGAACAAATGAAAAATTATGACAGACAGGCAGGGAATACACAATCGCACCAGAAGTTGACGGGTAGGTAGCAACATGACGGAAATGTGATGGATGAGAGAGAGAGGGGACCTGAAGAGGGAGAGGGGGGTAGTGAGTGAGTGAGTCCCCTGGGATAGGCTGTGTTTGGGGTAGAGGAGAGGGGTGTGTGCGAGTGTGTGGGATAGAGGAGAGGGGTGTGTGCGAGTGACAGGGTGATGCTGTCAGCTCCTGTGTGGCGTGCTCTTCAGGGGGGCCCCAGAGCGTGTTCTGTTAAGTAAACAGCTGCAGCAACCAGAGCTCCTCAAATATTAATGCGGAGCTATCCCCTCCGTCTCCTTTTTGGACATCGAGAAGCCCAGGGGAGGACCACACTGGCAAGCTTAGCGTCCAGGCTTCGGCCCCTCTTGCCCAGCACCAGAGCACCAGAGCACCAATGTATCTTTGGTCAGGCCTGATAGAGCAGGCAGCCACCCGAAGGGACTGGGGGGACCAAGGGACAGATCATACATGCTCCCTACACACTAACACTCTCCTGTGGCTCATTAGCCAATGCAACCGGAACTGACTGGGACTGCTAATGAAAACATTAAATACAGCATCTGGCCAATGCACTTCCTCTGCGCTACCTCACCTCTTTCTCTCTCCCCACTCCCTCGCTCTCTCTCTCTCTCTCGTTCTCTATATCTCTCTCTCTCTCTCTCTCTCTCTCTCTCTCTCTCTCTCTCTCTCTTTCTCTCTGTCTCTCTCTCTCCCTGTGCACACCAGACAGAAATGAATTATAAATGAAAGGGTGCTCAATCCAGGGAAATCGATACAAACAAGGTCCGAGTTAACCATGTAGGCCCACAGTCTGCTCCCCCCCTGCCTCTTTGCCTCTCGTTTCCTCTCAGCGTCCGCCCCCCGTGTCTTCAGCCGCCCGCACCTCGCTCTCTAAGCGGGCCTCACAGGAGGAGGGAGACATAACTTGGACTAACCGCTGTCTGAATGCTAAGCAGTCCACCCAGGAGGATCCGCCACATCCTCTGTGTTAATTATGAAGTTGGTGCAGGGGATATGGTTCAGTATACCCTCGACAAGGGAGGGTGTAGCCAATCACCAAACTCCAGTGGTCCTTTTGTTTTTTACCTCTGCTGATTCAGCCTTCAATGCGGCATGAGAACCTGGCGACCCCCCCCACCCCCTCCCCATGCCCACTATCACCGACCCATCACCTGTCCACTGACAGGCAGAGCTTGGCACAAGCTGGGGAGGCGTAATGGAGCTTGTCGAAGCACTGCCTCCATCACACCACTTAGCCTTACTTTCAGCCAGCGGTGTGTGTTGGGGAGGGAGGGGGTGCTCGAGGTGCTTTGATGAGGCTCCGCTGGGAGTCTGGGTATAGGCTGGGCAGGCTCTGCACCACCCAAACATTTCTCCTCACATCAGTCACGCCGCGCGAGCAGACAGCCATGCAAACCCCCTCCATCCGTCTCGCCATCCTTCGTTAAGGGGTGCTCCACCCCCCAGCCATCCCAGAGTCCCAGTGCTGAGGCGCCCTATTCACACACACCTGCTGGGCTAACACTGCTTACACACACACTCTGTTTCATCAATAATTCACAGGGTCAATTGCTCAGATGAGGAGGCCCTTGGCTGCGAGAGCAGTGCATGCACCAAAGGGGTGGCCCCGCTGTTGCTTTAAGCCAGTGAGTTTCAAATACATATTATAGGAAAATACACCAGTGGCAACTATTCCTCATGGACTTATGGAAAAGTATCTAAATAAATGTTATGATTTAGAATAAAACAGGGACAGACTTCAGACGAGATGTGTTGCATAAGGTCTTTAATATTTTATGGCCAGGAACAAAAATGTGCATGATTGCAGTTACTGTAGTGGAAGAGGGCTGTCCTAGCTAGGGCAGGGGTCAACTGATCCACACTTGACTACTGGGCTCAAGTCACAGTTTATGATGTTTCATATCTGATATTCATATCCAGACAGGTCTATTTTTTCCATTTCCATTTAAGTCTTACACAACTGACTTGACTGCTCATTCAAAATGAGTAAATCTATCTATCATTTTTAAATGTTGCTTTATTATATTATACAGGCTGTATCATCATTACAAATTATGCTTTACTTTTCGACGAACAAAAGTCAATTAAAAATAAAATGTTACACTTCATATTTGCACTTGTTATAAAATAGCTATATGTTTTGTCGTTTCTAGTTCAGATTTACAGAAGAACAAAAGTTGAGACTTAAAGGCAGTCCCATGTTAATAATCTCTGTTCTTGTTACACGATGACAACCCGAGACAGACAGACACCTTCAGGCATTGCCGGAGCATCCCCTACAGAGTAACTCTCAAATAACTCAGAATTTATGTCAAGCGAGTTCTGACTCTGAACGTGTCACATAACTCAACGAGATCAGCTATTAAAACTAACACCATTTTGACTTTGAATCTAACCACACATAGACTATCAATGAACCAATATCACCCTGAATGCTTAAATACAGATGTCTGACCCTCAAAATGCCAGAAGAAATAGAATACATTTGTATTTACATAGACACATTTTTTACAATAATAATAATAATAATTCATTTTATTTAGTTATTAGCACTTTTCTAGATACTCAAAGCGCTGTACATTACATTGGTTGCCAAGTAATAACACAGAACAAACTACGAATGGACTGACAGCTATCAAACACAACACTCAGTCTGAGTGATACCACGGCAGGCAATTTGCGCCAGACTTGCTCACCCAACATATTACGACAGACTTGCTCACACAGATAGGACACACAGACCGACTCCAGTTCAATTGGCAGTGACTGGTCAGGGCACTGGTAGGAGTTTTCTTTTGTTAAAACTTGAAACTTTAAGATATGTGCATATTCAAATGATTTGATTAATTAAATATTAAGCGTTGACTATGAAGGACCAGAGGCTGGTTTTAAAAGTAAGCCCTGCATTGTCCATTAAACTGAAACTCCATCTAATGACGCCCAGAAACTCTGGCCTACCCAACAGTCATTTGAAAAATAGCCTCTTAGCCCAGAGAGATGTGTATATGTCAATGTGCTCCCTCCATTTCCTCTCTACTCCTCTCTTTCTCCTCTCCTCTCCCCTCAGTTTCCCCTGATGGGCCAGTGATCAGACAGTACAGAAACAAAGCCTCATTTTCTCAGCTGGAGCTTGGAAGAGCCGTCAACCGCCTCAACTTTTGTTTGATGATACCATTTCACATGACACTTTGATCCGAGCTCTGCACTGTTTGTTTATACTCCATGATGAAATTCAGCAAGGGACACATGTAAGAGGGTTGATCATTAGACTATGGCTCCAAAAGAAAAAAGAGTCTCTTGGTCCTCAGAAACCAGCGATGACAACTTTATGCCACAGTGATTCAAAGTACATGACAGGATAGGTGAGGTAGGAAATGTTCTTGCAACTGAGGAGACTCGTTACATTCTTCCAACTGTTAATGTTGCAGTTAATGAGAAGGTAAGCATGACTCTTCCACAGAGAGTAAGATAAAAGGAGAGTCACACGAGGTAGACTTGTCAGACTCCATTTTGGTCTGTCCAGAAAGAAGAATACATGAATCCTGTCACCTGCCCAGAGAACCAAAGAAAAGGGCTCAGTATTTTAAAACGCGAACTCCATAGGTCTATCAGAGCTGAATGTCATAAGAAAAGACTTAATTTTTTATCTCTGTGAAAAAAAATCTGACATTTTTTGAAACAGCATTCCCTCAGCAAATGAAAGTCTCTGAGAGTTTGGCTCTTTTCTTTCTGGGGTGATAATTCAGCAATTGAAGATTTCCAGAGCCACTGTTGAAATACTATGCAAATATCTACCCCATGTGGCGCGGACTGGCTGACACACTATCAGTACAGAAACAGCCGCTGCATTCGGTGTGAGTTTGGTCAAATCAAAAGACTGGGATATGATTAAAAACATGCACTACGAAGCACACAAGACATAAGGAGCAATTTAAAAGGACTGCCAACTCTGTTGGGAATACGATGCTGGGGCCTCCCATGGCGAGGAGCGCATGGCAACCTAAATAAAGCTTGCAGTCATTTGGAGACAATAGAGTGGAAAGCTGGTTTGGGTGCTTAAAACAATAAACAAATGTAAAGTATGGTTTACTGCAGTGGAACAAAAAGTACAATTGATGTAGAACCCACATTTCAGCTCTCATTCAGGTCTTACGTGAGTGCATGGCCTCTGTATAGAATATGATACACAAAAAGAAGAGAAATTAGTATAGATTCATTACTCCTGAATAACCACTATCGGCCTCACCTCACTTCCTCAGGGTTACACCTCTGCTTGATTTTTTTTCTCGAGCTGGATAAATACATACTTTCTGACTTTCAAACACGGATTGAATTCCCATTGCCCTCAGTCCTGTTGAGGCCGGGCAGCTACAACCGTTGCTCTCTCAAATTGCAAAAAAAAAAAAATACAGGAAAAGAAATGATGCACTTGGCACAGGCTAGATACGTGAAGAAGCCCACTAAGCCCCTCCTAATGCACTGTCCCTCCGAGGCACTGCCTCTTCTATTGATACCACAGGACTCGATGGAGTGCGTCTTGGATTACACAGCTCCACTAAGTATCAATCTCTACCACAGTCCCAATCCCAGACGTGCACTGGAAGGGACCAGGGAATCTCATTAGAACAGAGCAAATAAGTGAGCCATAGTAATAAAACCGTACAATTAAGTTAAAAACTAATTACACGTTGATGGAGAAAGATGTGGTAATAGCTAGTATATCCCATTTTGTCTGGTAAACGACGCACAAAGGGGCCCATTGGAGATAAAGTAGCCGCCTCTACCCGTCATTAAGGTATTAAATTAGCCCCGGGCATCCAGTGCACAACTTTGTCGACTTGTAGAAAGCACACACTCTACTAGTCTTCACCGTTATTGGGTTACTGAGGGGAACCTTGACAGAAAACTGAATGACTCCATGGAGAGAGGGAGGCAGGGGATTAGTAGTGGAGAGGGGATGGAGGGGGAGCATAGAAAGATGCTTGCTCCGCCCATACGCCTGAAGCAGTTAAGATTGAGCAGACAGCTAACGAGCGGGAGACGAGGATTGAACATGCGAGGAGCGGGTTCTGACTTTGATTATTGGCTGTTGGATAGAGAGGCAGCACTGCCCTGCCAGGGCCAGCGTATTCCACCCCCTGCCACATCTCATTTGGGTTACCGCCATGGCAAAAGTCCATTCAGCAGTATTGGAGACAAACGAGGTCAAACTCCCTCCCAAGGTCAACCCCCACTTCTGGAGGGGTCACAGGAGACATGCCATTCTAAATCCTAATACACTTAGAGTAATTAAAACCCATCCAGAAGAAGGAAGAAAGTCGAAGACATTTTTTAAACCGCTAATGAGAGGCTAATTTGCTGCCCCGCTAGGAATAAAGTATTGAGGACTCAAGGACAGTACAGAAAATTAATTTATAATTTTTACTGAAAACATTTGAATGGTCCAGTCTGCTCTTGTCATTTTTACAGCTGGAGCATAATGTTCTAGTCAAAAGAAAGGTAGTGGTTGACAAATTTGTACCAAAAAGGAGTCATTAAATACAAGAGCCCCTTTCTGATTTTACAAATCTATCAATTTAACTTCAATCTAGCTTGGTCTTATTAATTTTACTTTAGTTGTTAATTGATCATTGCTCACGATTAATATTTTCCAATGCCATTGAATGTGAAAAATTATTGCATACAATCAAAAGCATTAAATAAGTGATTAAGATTCAGAATGGTATTCACAGCTTAAGGCAAAATACAGAAACAGTTTAAGTGTCAAACTCCATAATCATGTTTGAATGATGGCATATTACACATAAAATGAACACTATTCACATATCAATCAACCATCATTTAGATCTCAAGTATCTGAAAAGATTTAAGATAAGGATCCTTTACTTTGCTTTGTTAAATAGTGCACTTTACTTCTGTAAGGTAGCATAGGAATCCCGCTCATACGAATCCTGCTCAGTGGCTTTTTGTTTGATATGAAGGTAACAGTAACCTCTCAATCTCACTTTCAGCTTCCAATCATTTGTAGTGCATCGCCCCTGTGGGTTATTTAGTATACAGTGTAAAGTAGAGCCAGCTCCCCTGCCAAGCAGCACGGATTGAAGCCACATAAAGATAGCCCTGGTCTACCTTTGGGGAGTCCAAGCCAGATTTGTTTGTGGATACCCCACTGCTCCAGCCATCTCTAGGCTCATTGAGACATTCCAGGGGTGCTGTCCTACTTTCCTCACAGGCAGAGAAATACGTTGAAATCACAGGCTCTCTCGAGTCCACGGATATCTCACCCGCGCGTATTCCATCGACTTTACCAGCAATCAAGCCTCCTCCTCGGTCATCTACCCACTGATCGAGTTCCCTCATGTTTATTAATTGGATGTTCACTTTTGACTTCTGAGTTCCTCCACTCTTGTGGGCCATGATGGTTCCTCAGGCTCCCTCAGGGTGCCTGTTTCTCACAGGGGGGAAGCAGAGCAATGGTGTGTGATGAAAATACAGAGGCGGCGATTTGCCGCTTTTACACTCTCCTGGGCCTGTGCACTGAAGCCCTGTAGAGCAATCTGTGGTGGTGTTGTTTTTACAAAAAGTATGTGTTGAACACAGTCCCACTCTCACTCAACTAACTTGTACTGCACTAGTGTTCTTATACAAAAACACAATAATGATGACACCCAATAAACAAAACACCATAATTTAGGGTCATTGAAATCTTTAAAAAATTATAAGTGAAAGCTCCTGTAATCTTTTTATTTGAACAGACTTAGAATATGTATATACACACAAATTTCCACACACAAAATTTAATTGAACAACTCACGGCACATCTCAACAATGGGTTTTTACTACACCCAATGGCCTTGTGCTTTCTCTCTCTAACACTACTGTAGGAATGAGGGTGCTGCTTTATAGAACCATCACTAGCAAAATTATAGGAATTAGGAGCTGCCAGTCATTCTGACAGACACCACTAAACCTAACACCTTTATTGACGATCCTTTCAACTGGACCGACCAACTTGACAACCTATTCCTGCTTGACTATTCATTGCAGCTTAAAGAAACAAAATAATCAAGAAAACCTCTAGAGCAAAGCGTGAAGCAATCCAATTCATACGAATGCACTTGTCTGAAATATAAATAATTATTTTGTTGGGAAAATTAAGCTTTTCATTTGCAAAGATTAGATTGCAAGACAAGCTTCCTCTGCAGGTTGGAAGATTCAGACATTCTAATTTCTGCTAGATAACAGTCTTCTCTCATCAGTACCTCATTCATGTTCACATATAAATCTCTGAACCACAATTTGGTTTAAAATTCCTGTCCTCTTCCAGTCTAACACACTTTTAGTTTTGTTAGAAGGAGAGTCAGTCAATGGCTTACATTCTATGACAATAATTATATGGGTGCATTTGTTTGGTTAAATTTAAAAAACAACCGTCAAACTACTTAAAAATTTATTATGTCAGATAAGGCCTTCCACTTCTTGAAAAATTACCAAGGGATTTTATTTCCACAAAATCTTTGAGTATTTTATTTTTTATATGTTTGTTTAACCCTCCTATTATCTTTGGGGTCAATTTGACCCCTTTCAATGTTTGACGTCCCTAAAGAAATTATTGGCACAATTTGTTTTGCTTCGTATTTAATTACTTTTCCTAATTTAATAGAAACAACTGGTTAAACATCAAATTGACATGATAATATGTTTCCTGTACACATGTTGTACGCATCAGTGTTCTTTGGGGGGTGTATAACTTAATGGCAGATTTATGTAGCCCACAAAGAGATATAGAGTATCTGACAAAGAAACTTGGTCAACAATTTAAATTATACAAATTTTTTGAAAGCTTTAATTACTTGGGTCAAATTAACCCCAAGCTCAAAAGATGTTAGTAAATTAGAAAATAACAGGAGTTTTAAAGTTGACCTCAAAGTGGTAAGACCTCTTGTGTAGTCTGAGCCATGTGACCTTCTTTGTGAGATAAAAGTCATAAATCAATGAATAAATGTGCAGGTAGAGATTGAGGGGGTTGGCAGAACACTATGAGATTATTTTTTGGAGATTGGAGATATAGGACTGGAGCAAGAACAAAATACATAAAGTTTGCATACAAGACTTGGACTAAAGTCCCAAAAGGAGAGAGGGAGGCACGGACGGAGAGAGAAAGAGTGAGAGAGAACAAATAATAAGTTATAGTGAAAGAGAAAGGAGTAAGATATATAAAGCATATGCATATGCATCAACTTGCATGTGCTCCAACACCCATGCGCACAAATAAATGTACAAACACACACTCAGACCCACACTCAAATACAGACACATACACAGATGAGACCAAGTTGTTGAAGGGATTTCACTCCCTAAGTTGTTTGGGGATTTCTTTCAAGTCCTATGCTGTAGCAATTAGCATTGCACCCCTTCTAGGAAAGCAAAGTCAAACCACAGTGGCAGTCCCTGACATAGTTAGTGTGCTGAAGCCGCCCAACATAAAGTTTTAATTGGGATGTCAGGATGATGCCGAAATGATGTTTCACAACCCAAGAGTGTACCATCAGAATGTGTGGGCCTGTGGGTAATCTGGGTACATAGTTATTTCTCCTCTTCTCAAAACCAAGCGACAGTAAACAGAACAACTGCATTTGGGTCAAAAAGTAGAGAATCTATAGCTAATAGATTACTCTGAATGGGGCTAAAAAAACAACCATATATGATTGTACTAAATCAATAATCAGCAATGAGACCTAGAGCATTTGCATCATTAATTAATCCTTTCAGATTAAAGACTAAAACAATCAATCTTTCAAACAAAGCCAAGTTTGATGTATACCCTGGAAGATAGCTGCATTCTGAATGATGAGGAGTTTGAGCTGGGCGCTGACAGCCTGCAGGCTGGACTCCATGTTGTTGCGGGCAGCCACCTGGTAGCGCTCCTCCATCCTCTTGGAGCAGCAGGTCGGGCCTTTGGGCTGACACACCTGCAGGTCGGCACCTGGCAGGATGCAAAGCATTCAGATTGACAGATTCTCTAATAAATCAGTTACCACTATTTTTATCCTAAGTTTGAATAATAAATATAACTAGTGCTAGGGTTGTTCCATTTTGTTTCTGAGAGAAAATAATTTTAAGACATGACAGCACAACATGAAGAAAGAAGCCCATCCTTATTACATGACAGAGAAATAGTGATAAGATTAGATTTAAATCTTAATCGTAACTTTTCTGAGCTCTGATCCAAGAGCAGACAGTTGAGACCAATGGCTCCTTTCAAAGAAAGGCATGCCTGTCATGAGAGGTGATAAATAAACAGCGAAAGCTGACCACCAACTTTGAAGGTTGTTTATAGAGAGAAGACATAATTGGATTCTCTGGGCTCTTTTCAAATGTGAAAATGTAAGCCATTGAAAAATAAATTCAAGTGAAGAAAATGGCCACTGTAAATATATGCCTGGATCAAAGCAGGACAGCTCTGAAACACTTGCTTCTATTTGAAGAATGCTGGTGCCTAATGAAACGAAATAAAAAGACTCAGATTTGAGTTGCAAGGATCCTCCAGGTATCCTTTGATACAAAACAACAAATACAATCGTTATATGTTAAAATAAAAACATTGACATTGCACCAGAATATAAATATATCACAATTGATTTTGGTTCAAGGCAATATAAAAGAGTTTACCAGGACTCGTGACAAATATGAGAAGGAAAAAATTTTTAAATCACTCACTTATGTTTGTAATTATGATGCAATGCTTAATATAATTAGAAATGATACATAGTTCAGATTAATTTTAAATTAAATTTAAAACAGTTCTGACAGATCAATAGTTCCGAGACGTCCATGTACCTCACACATGTTTTCAAAAAGTACAGACTGCTGAGCCTAAATAAATACATGAATGACGAGCAACCATCCAATGTTTAAATACAAAGAGGAATTCTACAAGCGTCTGCACTCTCTAGCTCTTTTTTTTGCAGTTCTATGGAAGTTGAAAGTTTTACTGAACACTTGAGTATTAATCTGTGAAAGGTGGGCTGGGGACATGACAAAATGATCTACCGGAGCAGCTGGGGGGGGGGGGGGGGGGGCTGGGTTGGGCACGCTGATTGATAGGATGGTAAACAAACATCAGAAGAGTCCCAGAGCTCCAGCACCAGCTAACAGTGGAGGAGGAGGAGAAAGAAAACAATAAAGTGAACAGGAAACAGATCAAGAAAGATGCAGGGGAGAACTTTGGGGGGTAGGACAGGACTGAGCACATGCAAAAACAGAAACAAAAGAATTGTGTCAGGAAGCAAGGGAGAGGCTATAGGCTATGGTGGAGTGTTTTGTTTTGCTTGAGAACAAATGCTATTTATTTTCTTATTGATTGATTTATTGATTTTTGTGTTTTTTGTTGTTGTTTTATTTTTACCGTGACATAAGTCTACAGACCTATTAATCAGCAATCATGAAAACAAGACAAACTAAATATAATTTATGAAACAGAGAACATTAAGGTAAAAAAACAAATCAAAATAAAAAAAGACAAAAACGTTCAACGAAAAAAATCAAGCTCCTTCCTAACACCTGAGTCCCATCAGGCCCAAGGAATGTAATGACAGTGAATAACCAATATGTTGCTCAGACAGCACCTTTTATATGCATACTGACAGGCCTAATATCTTAAATCAATACCTACAAAGGACTCCTGACAGATAAGATCAAGTTAATTTCAAACTGCAGGGGTAAAATTATTAAGCTGTCAATACCACCCTGGGAGAAGTGAGCGTCTCTGAAAGAGAGAGAGATAGACGTGAGGATTTAGCAATTATCTTCAGCAAAACAGACAGTCTCATCTGCCCGACTGCCGTTTTGCAGATGATAAATGTATTTCATTACAGGAGTTCATAGCAGTTTGGAATAAGTAAAAGGACTATGGGAATAATTCCCTTTGGAGTAACGCAAACAAAAACTATGCTTCCTAAATACAGCCTTCTTACTGACAGACTGTGTGTGGAAAATGCTCAAATGCTCTTCATGTGCTCGTTGCACAGTCCTCCTATTCTGTTTTCTTTACTCTGTCTCCTTACATCACTGCTCTGTTCTTATTTTACCCCCATGAGCCAAGCATGTCTAACGCCTTTCTTTCATTTCATCATTGCTCAATAAGTCTGTCCTTGTGTCCTGATTGTCTCTTAAGTAATAATGTATAAAGACATAGAGTGTAGATTAAGAGCAATTTAGATGTTCATTTCAAGACTAATTCCAAGGTGCTACTAGATAAAGTCTAAGGTGATACCTCAATTACATTTATTTTCAATGAAGGGGCTTAAATGGATGACAAGGTCATTCTAAAGAATTGCCTTTTCATCACGGAATGGTGTCTAAACACATTTTTTATTTTAATTACAGTCTCTCACTCTCAAGCTTTCTCTTTCAGTTTCTCAGTCCAGTGTATTACTAAGAATAGGAGGAGGAGGAAGAGCGCCGTTTCAGTAGGAATGCAGAGAGGGCTGTGTGCATAACACATCACATTCCCCCGCCTCATCTTTAACAAGTTCTGAGACTCCAGGCCGGAGGGCAGGGAGCAAGCACAAACAGCTTTCTCTGTTTCTCTATGCCAATTAGAAAGCTATCAGTATATGCAAGTTTAATGACGGAAGGACTGAAGAGGGAAAGCAAGTTTTGAAGATAGAGAGTCTGGTACAAGGAGTTCATTATTAGTATATATTAAACATAAACTCCTTGTGTGGGCTAGACACTAAAAGGAAATACATGCTACTCTCTCCAGGGTAAAATAAGCTAATGATACTTTAAATTGTCAATGATCCATTATGACTACAATAATAAGAGAATTCCAAACCTACTTGTGGGAGGATAAATACTGTAGCTATTAGGCAATGCAATTCATTTTTGTTTAGTTTTCTGTTTCCATTTCATACTGCTTTCCTTAAGATAGCCTGATTGTTACACTTAGTTTGCCATATATGGTATGTTGTTTTGTACTTTGATTTTGCATGCAACATGTACAGTTAGATAGATAGCCTTTTGTGGTGGGGGGTTGATTCATTTCTCCATTAGTTTGTGTCTTGTGCAAGTTGAAAGGCTCCATCAATGTTCTTCATTGTTGTGTTGTCTTTAATGATGTTTGACGTCCTTCAACAACCCCATGCTGGTCATTGTTTTGTTTTCTCTAAAGGATCCCTAGACAACATGTTGCCATGCTGACCTGACTCCACCACTAATTACTGAGGTGTCAGCATCTGCTGTCATTTTGTTGGCATCCTCCAAACAATGTAAAACATGCCTTAGGTATTATTAGTTGTCAAGCCACATGGCTAATTTTAAAGCCAAATATCAAAAGAAGCAGCAACTGATCAAAATACCCAAGGAAATTTCAATATCCTTTTTGTAAATATACTTTTCCTTCAACAACGTGCACAGCTGATTTCAGAGTTAGTGAATCAATACAAAAATCTTGAAGAAACATCCTCACAGGGATTTAGTCCTGCTATCAAAGACATTTATATTCTGGTTGAGTATGGTGATCTGAACTATAGCCACTCTTAAAATGAGGCTTTGGTATGTTATGATCAAGCTCTGACAATCACCTTTCATTAGATTTTGAAACACCGACTCCTAGCCCTCTTCAACCAACTACTTCAAACAGAATAACTTTATGCTACTTAAATGACATATTTATCTTGACTTAATTCTTTTGAATCTGCAGTATTTTGGAATAATACTGGTAATAACTCTACTCACATCTTTGCTGTAAGCCCCCTGATATCATATGCAGCCACGGAACTCAGTTTTATTTTCCTGCGGCCATCTCTGAATCATCTACCTCGTTCACAAAACACATGCAGTAGATCTCTGTAGTACACCCTTGAGATCCTCATCACACACACATAGAAACACAGAGATAAAGACACACACACACACACACACACACACACACACACACACTTAAATCTAAACTAGATTATACCTTAAACTACCCTCTTTACTGGGTCTTACAGAAAATAAATTCATAAATATAAATGATTCCTGTTGACTCCCTCAGTGTGCAACATAACTTCCAGAACATATCTACACACACAGACTCTATCCTTAGCCTGTACTCTGGCCACAACTATGGAACACATTTTGAATTCATGTGCATAACCTTTGTATTTTAATATTGAATATTTTTTACTAAAGGGAGAGAACGAGTAAACCATCTGTATTTAAGTATTAGATTGAGACCAAAGTTTAAATAATACTTTGTCCCATAGGCAGAGAACATTGAAAAGCCTCAGACATTACTAAGGAGTCCAGGGAAGGATTGTATGCTGACATGCCTATTGTTGGGAGTAATAGCACTGTGGGCTGAATAAATCCCTGTTGCCTAAATCTTGTTACTAGCTTAGTAATTTCCCTTTGCCTAATTGCAAGTAGAATGAATAGGGGGAGCATGAGTTGTGTTACCCTTCACATAGTCAAAGTGAATTTAACATTGTTTGCTACGCTGCGTTAAAACTGGAAAGAGCAAGTGAATCAATTGCTAGGAAAAGAGAGGGGGGGGGGGGACAATTAACCTGAAACACTTCTCTTTACATGACACATACAAAAATTAAATAAGATTTGCTACTGGCAGCGGTTCAGCCGCATGAGACAGGGAATCATTTTAAATACTGAATCAGATTGCAAACAACAGGCTCTTTAAAATGCACAAATTCCACATAATGTATGGCCTATAAACCAACCTGCATATGTGGATTCCAATCTGAGCAAGTTGAATTGTGACTGTTGGTTCTGTGAGTTCCATTTTATCAGTCATCTAAATAAGATCCATCTCCTAACTATTAATCTCAGAGCCATTAGTGTCAGTTTAGCCAAGGCAAGAATGCTCCCTCTACAGATCAATAACACAGCATTGAAATGTAACTGAAACCATTACAAATCTAAAGCTAAATTATTCCAATATCTAACTCAACAAATATGTGCAAAATTTGAGATTGGAGGTTACTGTACAAGTAAATATAATAATCATAATTCATGACAATTAATTTAAAGATACTGCTTTATTGAGTAATATATTTGATTGGATTGAAATGAAAGACAATCTGAAAGTACCAGTGCACCACTTGGCTTACTGTGCAGAAAGTTTAAAGTAGGTTACAACATGAGCCACAGGGGTGGAAAATAATCAGCGCATCAGCAATCAATTAATAGGGCTTTCTGTAATCTAGAATGTTTGCTGTGTTTCTGAGATTTGTTAGATTGTCTAAAATACTTCAGATATCAAGGTTCGTTGGGGTGGTTGCTCAATCAAACAGTTGTTATTGGGATATAAAGTAACAAAATCCATATACTTTACACTGATGTTACGATATTGACCTTTCAGTACATTCCTGGACTAAAAATGATGAAGTTATACATTTACAAAGTTTTAATGGTCTAAAGGTTGGCTTATCAGTATGAACGGTAGTCTTAAAAACAACCAATAGTAGTTGTCCAATAGTTTTAATGCAAAAAAAAACAGGGCTTACTCATTTTTAAAATTTTTACCTGAAACTGGTATTTCTGGCACCCATTTCGAACCCGGGTGAAGAGTGTGAAACGACGCGCGTACATTGAGGCAACTCAATGGTGATACCTGTCCGCCTGACAGAGTAAAGAGTGAAAAGAAGACGCACAAAAATAGGGTCCCAGACAACGGAACACCAACCATGGCATACGCTACAGATATAATTTAGCCAAAAAACACAGTAGATACATAAGTAGCCAAAAGTTAAAGCACAGAGGTATAATGAATGAGTAACAATGCAGTTCCTAGTTCTTCTGTAGTAGGCATCCTTCCGTTATCCAGTCAAGGTCCCGAAGAATGCACTGTGTGGTGCAGCTGGGGTGCCACGGGAATGTATTTTTTTTTGTTGTTGTTGCTTAATCGTCTGTCTTGCTCAGAGTATTCTTCAGCGTTTTACCTTATGCAATTCAGGCTATCATAAAGTACTGACAAGTTACTAATCCCCTTCCACTTGCAACTGACTCTCAGCACCTTTTTCAGGGATGCTCACTAAATTCTGCGCGTTATCGCCCTCAAGAGCGCGCGACACCGTAAGATTACAGCCTGACTACATTTGCAACTATTTCACAGCCAGACTACTGTACATTATGCAGACTATAATAAAAATAATGACTTCCTCTTATGACAAAGCAACTTAATTGGAAACTACATTTATGTGAAAAATATATGTACACACCTAGTATCTTATTGAGGATATAGCTACTTAACAACAGGTTTTTTAGGTTAATTTGAGATGATCAGCAATACATTATCGTTATATTGATATACTGCGTTGTGATAATTGCATGTGGGAGTCTATATATACTGTATATTGTAGTCAATAGGGTGTACCTTTCAGGAATGTTGCCTGTAAGTAAAAGTAGAATGTATTTATTGGCATAAACCCTATAATACAGATTACTTATCCATTATTATATTAATTCCCCCATAAGATGTGTTTCCTTAGACTTTTAGTAAATGCTACATTGAAATTGTAACCCGAATACACTCAAGAGGGATGAAGAACGTGTGCACCCACTAATACTTGAGGCTGTTGCCATCTAGTGTGCAATTCAGTTACAACAGAGCTAGGCAGCAAGACACAAATTATTTTATTTCCAAGATATTCTCACTCCCAGCTGTGGAGCAAATACAGAACCAGACCCAGCCAGGCCAACATATTTACTTTTATTTTCCAATAGCTTTTTAAATATTATATATTATGTCACACTAGGTATTACAAACTATAATAGCTGTGTTACTGTTACTGCTCACAATATCTAGCGGATTTCAGATGTACATACCGTGCAACTATATTTTATACATTTTTTAAATTGCAAAATCATCTGTCTATAACCAGCAACATCAGTTTGAAATATTAAACATTAGTCAGGAGTATTTCATATGGAAACAAAAACTGCTTATTGGTTGAATCTCTGAGTAACAGAGAGTTTTGGATGGATTTGCACAGCACCTATTACAATAAGATGGAAGCAAATCAACAAAACTCACTGTAAAGTTCATGCTTTCTTTAAAAAGTGATCACAATGGTCATAGGTAATAGTGACCAGCTGTACTTAAAGCGCATACACTGCAGTAGATCCAGGGGCACTATCTGCACTGTGGGCATTTTGGAACTGCCAGGTCTAAACATCACATATGCAAAACGTCCATTCATTATGTCAATCTTACAACTTTTGCAAAGTCTTTAGATAATTAACACAAGCCTATGCTGTCAGTCTGTCACAACATGTGATGTAATAGACATGAATGATAACAAAAACAAGAAAATAATGCATCAACATAAAAAGCAACTACAACAGCTGCATGTACACCCAACAGAACATTAACAACATTGTTTCTATGAGATAAACAAAGTTTGACTTCTTAGTGGGTGTATACAAGCTTAAATATTGATTACCATGTATTACATACTTGGCAGAACAAATCCTCCAGCCAAAAGGGGCAACTGGGGCAGTAGAAAATGGATGTGCCTACTACACTAGATGCACCTTAGCTGGAAGACCATAGGCCTCACTGTTAGCGGAAAATGTCTAACTGGAACATATCGACCTAAGTAATATAGTCTACATTTTGAAAGGCAACAAATAATTGCATAGATTAAGTAAGCTCTACTGATTAAAAATAAGTTTGATGTAAGACATGTAAAGTGGTAAAAAAAAGAAAAGAAAATTCAAATAAACCAGCAATTGATTTGACTCACTTGACAATTCACACTCATAAAAATGTTGTAATATAAAACAAGCATGAAAGTTGTATTTAAGAATTCACATATTACAGTAAACTGGGCTTTGAGCATTTATTCGATAGGGCAATTGGCTCTACAATTTACGACGAATTGTGTTCTCGGCTAGGATTTTATTCTGCCTAATATAGCCAAGAAGAATTTACACTGTCAGATATTATGCAAGTTGTCTTGTACAGACATTTTTTTGGAGCACACATCTGGTCTGGGCCTTGGCTTGGAGTAAAACAAATCTACACCGGTACAATGGTCGGAGATTGCACAGCAACCTCAAAAATAGTTATCCAACACTTCATTAAAGCGATCTTACTAAAGTGGCGCGAACACCATAAGGATGAGCTTCCCTCGACTTCAACCATCCGAAGTTCAACAAAGGCACCACATCCGCTTTTCATACAATTCGGTCAAAATAACTTATCAAAAGTTCAACACAGACCTATACTATGGACATCATTCAGTATGACATCCGAGGTATAACAGCCTAATAAAACAGTTAAGGCTATACTGTTTGCTGTAAAACTATTTGATTTATTTCCATGAACAAGTTTATTTGTCTATTATTATGTTTAGGTTAGTTTAATTTATGTATCATTGCACATTATTAATAAATTTTTATTTGACCAATGCAATGCACACCATACCTTTTAAAGAGAATTTAGAATTGTGGATGGTATCAAAATGGGAAGTACCAACAAAAGTCCATGCATGCTCAACGTAAAGTGGTCCTTCTTATACGCAGATCTTGCAGTCTATATCTTCAGTCTTCCTATGCAACTCTTAGAAAAACAAAACGTTTTGTCATGCATGAAATCGTGTGAATCTTTTTCGTTGTTTGTTCCTTCTGTGTGGGGGTGGGTGCTGCAGCCGACGCATCTTTGCCTGTGTCCTGATTTAACCTCATCCATAGGCCTACAAAACATTGGTGTGATTTTAATCTCAATTGAGCTAAAATGACAATTTAACGTTTCAACTAAGTTAATATTCTATTCCCTGAATTATTCAAATCGAGAGTAGGCTATCATTCGCTATCTTGCTGTTCCCTCAATGAAACCCAGAAGGCTTGTGACCTGTAACCCCCAGTAGATCCTACCCCCACTTCTCCCTCAACAACAACCTCAATCCGCTGCCTCTTTAGAACACCCCCGTATTCTCCCTATTGCGTTATAGAATAAGATATAGATATCACTGTGAAACGTAGGCTGATGTTACATCGAAATTAAAAAACAAAAAATACTGTCCAAAGTAAACAAACCCACATAAGCCTACTGTACGGGCACATTATAAACGTTGAATTTAGTACCAACCCATTTGAACTTTCACCTACTTTTTTGACCATCTCACTGTCCTGAATGAATCGTCTCTGGCATATACACGTTCAAAGATTATTTCATGCTAATCGCCAAATATTAGACTCAGTCCTCCTAAATTAACAGCTTTGCAGAAAACAGACCATGCTCTGCGTTTCTCTACATTCATCAATATATGGTGCGTTATCAGCTAACATTTAAAAATTGCAGAGTATGAAAAACATGATCCAAAAACCTTCCATTGTCTGGTTCCTAAAATTATAAAACATCCTCAGCGATGTGCATAAAACGAGCTGGCCCTCCCAAATATGCTAAGGGATATGGAATAGTTCTGCCGTCTTCATTTAAATTCAACTAAATTTAGTTTGGTAATGCACGTTAAGGTTTTGTAATATAACCATACTTCAAACCCCGAAGACCAAACGTAGCTAATTTAATGGTTATGGCATCGGTTTTTCCCCTTAGAGATGAGCAATGGTTAAGATTCTGTACTTGGCTGAATGGAAAAACTGGAATACTATAACGGCCTGAACGGATGTAGAAAAAAAATATCTGGATGAGTTAGGACATCCCAGGAGACACAGAAAAAAAGGTAAAGGTTTCCAAGAGAATTGTGACCAAAACGAGTAAGTTCAAAATAATAGAGAACATTTACCATGAGACGTTGAGACACTTACACTGTCTTTTCCTTCAGCTCAGTACTGGAATGTATTAGTATACACAAATATTGGGCAGAAAACGCTGCAAGAACTTAGAACAGTTTAAGCATCAAAGAGCGAGGCAGACAGACTGTCTTGAAACTTCTCTGAAAGCATGTCTTCATCTACCAGATATAACGCAAGATTGACTTAACCTTGTTGTCTTCAATCTGTATTCAATGATACATAACCTATCATAATGAAATTAACAACTTGTAGGTAAATTAGGGTAACTTCTCAAAATTCTTAAAAGCAGAAAATATTCTGTCTTAAATCTTTATTTAATATATGCTTTCAAACTTTCACAATTAAAATAAAGCTATTTACACATTTAAACCTCTCCCATAGTAAGTAAAGAAAATATCTGGAACAAAGCCTATAGGGTAAAAAAAGGCAACAGAGTGAGAAAAGTAAAGCACATACATTTCAAATTGCCCAAACTGTACTGATCTTGAAAGTTAAGAAGTTTGTTATATTTATATACTGCCAATAAATTAGTTAATCTCCACTTTTGTAACCAGAGGTAGGGTCATCTTAACATATTGAAATTTTTCTTTTAAAACTCTTGACAGCCAGCAAATCCCTATAATGGATTGCATACAATCAATCAAGCCTATATATGCATAATCTACCAAGTAATCCAGTTTAATATCTTTATCAAAACTGAAGAACCTACTTTGAAGCCTAGGTTTTTCCCTCTTGGAAAAATCTTTTTTTTTTTAATGCTATGGACATGATTCAATATGTTCTTAGGCAATAGGTTTTGAAAAAACAATTATCTCCATCAAATTGTATTTGTTTCGATAAGATGCATTACTTTAGATACAGGCTCACTCCTTATTTAAAAATTCTGCTACATTTGGGCTTTAATGCATATTTGGAGCAATTTTATTCATGGCTTTGGTTTTCTTTAAGAAAAAATATCTAGTCTTCAGTATACATGATCTATCAAATCAATTTAGCAAGTAAGGCAACATTCATACATTTTCTTTGGGGGAGAGGGGCAGGGGGACCATACTGTAATTCATTATGAATTGACATGAGGTACCCAATATATATATATATATATATATATATATATATATATATATATATATATATATAGTTGAAAAGTCTGGTTTTCTATTTTGAAAACCACGTCTCAGTCCCTAATAAAGTTAGAACATAAACAATGATTTATTTAGCATGCAAACATTAAAAAACCCTGCTCTTTATCAATAATCAAAATTAAAGGAGAATACAGCACTTATTTACTCAAAACCCATGAGGTATATAATAGAAAACTGTGCAAACAGACAACCTATTTTTTTCCGTTATCTGTCATTATGTAATTTAAGTGACGGGACAAGTAAGGCAATGCTGTTAAGAAATGAATTGACAAGTTAGAGAGTGGCCATGTAGGGTTATTGGTTTAACAAGCACCCTCCTAATTTGGCTCATGCTGGTTTTAACAGTGTAGGTCATTACTCAGAAAGTGTTGTATAGCTTTCCTATGACTACCAGTGGGCTGCAAAAAAAAGAGAAGCCTAAAATACAGTGTGCGGCAGCTGAACTCATGCCAACCTGCATCTAAAGAAAATTGATACCACTAAATTACAGTGTTATTGGGTTGTAATACGCTTGTTTCATCCTCCCTTATTTCCAAACAACAAAATTAATATGGAGAGCCTCTACAGTAATATAGACATCTCCTGTTGTGATCAATCACAATGGCCTGACAGAGTGAATTTGGAAATAATGGATGGCTGCCTATGATCACCCTGAAGCATTATTGGGTGCATTGTTGCTATTTTTATCATGTCAGCCAATTAGCCACACCCCAACTAAAAGCACTGTTCAATTTATGGATTTGTGTATGGTTTTGATTTAGTTCTCTTGGAGCAACCAAACTAGGTTTACTGTACCTCAAACCAATAAAACATGGATCCGTCACTGCCATAACTAGTTAGATGAAGAACTGGCTAAGTCCCAGATGAACAAAAATCCCTCTTAAAAAGTAAAGAAACATACCAATACTGGAATTAGTGGGCAAAGCAAGGTATCAGAAACAGTTCTTATCTCTAGAATACCAATGGCCAAATATTTAGAAATTAAAAAAAAATCTTGCAAGCATATTTTAGAGCACTAGTTGGCTTTGACAACCAGCTTCTAAGTCTGTACCAGGTACTTGGACATTTCTTATAAAATATAATTTTTGTCTAGAAGGTCCAACTTAACATAGTCAATGTGATTTCTATATTTCTTAAAATAGCAGTTTTAAAAAAACACAAATTGGCCCGCTCACTGCTTTTGACCCAAAATCATCTCCACATCTATAAGGATAAAACCTACGGTTAAGGAAGGAGTTTGTACAATATATTTTCCTATGTTTAAGTAAATATTGGATTCTAGTAGAGCATGACTTTCTCTCTCTCCTATTTATTCTCTGAGTGCTCTAAGGAAACCCAACCAACACCTTTACTACCACCTGTGCCCCCATCAGCAATCTCTTCACTCATGCCTCCTCGGGAGCTGTTGGCCTCTTCAGATCACGGATCTGCTTGATCAGGTAGTTCTTCTCATCACAGAACTGCTCATCCTCAGATCGGTCTGTCTGAAAGTGGCTCAGGAAGTCCACAAGCTTAACCTGATTCTTGAGCAAAATGTCCAGCACTGGTTGAGTCTTATTCGGGTTTGCCACAAACACCTGAGGAATCATTGACTTTATAATGCTTGCATACACATTTTGCCTATAACAGATTCCTCTAAACACTATGTTATTCACAGAATTTCTAGTATTCGGCAGCTCATTTGAAGGCTCTGGATGTCAAGTGTGCTATATCATAGCTACGTATAGGTATCATAATCAAATATGTCTCTTCAACATATACACATACCTTAAAGACATGGAATGCCTCAAACTGGATGTTTCGGCTGTTGTCTCTCAGCATGTTCATCATCAGCTTTAAGTTCTCAGCCCGACTGATGTACTTGGTCATGACAGTAAAGTTGTGCCTATCAAGAAGAAGTTCTCCAAGGAGCTGTAAAACAATTGGTAACATCTTTAGGTAGCTCAAAAACAAACAAAACACCTTGGGGGTGCATTTATCAAACAAGAATAATATTGATGTATATTTAACTGCTTTTATTTGTCACAAATTAATATAAAATGTTGAGGAATAATAATGATAATAAGAATAATACAATTAAAAAAAATAAAAACTACATTCCCTCTGTTTAGTTTTAAGAGTTGCTAATACCTTCAAAGACTGACGTTTAGTGACGTAGTTTTCGGAATGCAGAAGTTTCTCATATTCTGTAAACACCTGAAATGGAGAAAATGCGAGCTTGCAAAAAACTGCTTAAAACCGTGTACAAATTTCCCAATGTATTTGGGTGATAAGTTATCCTTACCTTGTCATAGTTGGTCTCCAAGAAATCTGCACACATTATCTTGTGTCTTGTAAGAAGATCCTTACAACAAAGAGAATTATAATATATTGAGATTATAGACAAAATATTACATCAGATCAAACAGTAAATGTAAGAAGTGCAGTTTACCTTAAATGAGGCAAAAGCATCTGAGGCTATGTCAAAGGTGGAAAGCTCAACGTAGCGAAAAAAGCAGAAGAAATCCTCAGAGAAAAGCACAGTACGTGCCAAAGGCTCATGACGCAGGCACTCCCTTAGCATCATCCCACAGTTCAGGGCCACCTCTGCACTCTCATACCTAAAGTTGGTAGGTTGTAAAGTGCATGTGTTATTTTTGGGAATTGATGAATCGCAAGCAATTGTACAAAAAAAGCATTGCTTTGCTGAATACATTAAGCAGGCTAGCATCGGCCAAGGCAATGACAATCAAAATCCTTGACATTCACTTGTCTATGAAAAAAAAAACCTCACCCTTTTAAAAGCATGAAGAGGATCTGTGGGTGTGAAGAGATGTACTCCACTGTGGGTGTGCGAGTACCAATCTGCCGTCGCACAATGTTGCTAAAGAGCTGCACGACATCTTTCTTTCCCTATCGAACACAACCCAGTAAACAGAGGGATTAAAGTTAATATTGTATGGTGTTCCCTATTCAGGGATGTAAAATTATAATAACAGCTTATCCTCAGTTATTGATCTTTTTAACAAAAAGAACTGTCCCGACTCCATACCTCAAAGTCAATCCTCTGAAGATTTGCAATTAGTGCAATGAGAAGGTTGGTGTTGTAGAGCTCTTGTGCAAGCTGAGCAACTGCCTCAGTTTGAGGTTCCTTGTCACCTGTTCCACAGAGCACCTCTTTAAGGGAAGACAGATTCTTTGACACTTCCTCAGCAACCTGAAAAGTTGTTTAGTGGGTTCAATTGGAGAACTAGATGTTATACATAAAGTACATTTCATGAATGCATTTTTTTTTAATCAATGTTGACCTTTTCACACTTCTTGCTCTCTGCAGCATCAAACTTTTCCATGTAGGCAACATTTTCTTTCAAACTCTTCACTATTTCTGCAGGGCTCTTCTGGGACTTCCCAAATGGGAAAGGCATGGTTCAGGATGGGATGACTCGATCCTCCACCTACAAGCTCATTAAAGTGGGTCATTAAAATAAAAATAAGATATACAGTCAGCATGTTTACAACCATAAAACTATGTTTCACGTTCATGAAATAAAACATCCTCTTACAACTTGAGGCTGCTGTAACTATAAAATCAGTATCCCTACTCCCACTATTCCAAAAAAAAAAGAACAACTGTCAAATATTAAGTCCCCTCTACACTACCTGCCTTCCATATGTCAGAGAGAGTTGAAAAGCGTTGGGTATCGTTAACTACACATTTTGAAAAATTCACTGGCAAGCCAATGTTAGTTGTTTAACCTACAGTGCCCCTCTTTGTCAAGTTAATGTGAGCCAACGTTAACGTTACATAACGTTGTTAGCTATCTGGCTAGCGTTCCTTAGCTTGCGAACTTTGGCAAATAATTAGTTTTCTAACTTTTGTAACGTTTACAAGCGACTAGCTTAGTTGAATAAAGTATGCAAGTAAGCTAGCTAGCTAGCTATACGGCCAACGTTAACTGAAATAGAAATAAACCATACCATATAATTCCAGAACTGCTTACCAAGTTTGAAAGGTACGAGGCGTCAGAAATAAGTAGCTGGCTAAAGAGAACTGTTCGCTAGCGAGCTATCCTGCCCCGGCTGTGACGCTGTCCAAGTTCAGTTGAAAGTAGCTAGCTAGCTAGTTACCTAACTAACGTTAGTCTAACGTTAGCTCCAACGTTTCTCAAGTCAGAGATTCTCTGGCTTTGGGTTCTTACACGCTATCTGCTTATCTATATCTACGTATCTACATCTACTAACTCCACAAATAAGTGCCCTTGTTCATATCGATAGTACGTCGAGATTTACTCGTGACCTAGGATGCAAACGTTAGCTTTAAAAAAAAAGTATTATGCCGAAGCTGACTTCTGGGCCTAGCCTGTCAGACTTCGTTTCCCTGTGTGTAGTTCTTCTGTGGAAATTCGATGGGCGGTTATATTTTGTTTTAGACTTTTGAGTGCGCATGTTTTCTTTTTTCTTTTCTTTTTTTAATTTAGCTGCTGTGGTAGAATGACTTTGAAAAATGGAAAAAACGACACAATTAATTTGCCCCCCGTTACCAAAACGAGCATTCCCAAACTCATTTTATTTTTTTTAAAGAAACGTTTCGGCATTTTGCAGAGCCCTGCAGGACTGACATAAATAATATGCATCAAATAGTGCTTTGTTTGTTGTTGTTTTTTGACCGCGCATGAGTCAGTATAAGTAGTTGCATTAATGTATCTTCATCACATTTCCAAAGTAATAATGCGAAACAGTTTAATTTGCAAAGATAGGCCTACATAAAATTTGACTTGCATACAAGAGAGTCTGCAAGGCCACAGTGCCACGACAGAAGCCTAGGCTAGGAGTCTAGAAATATATTCCTAGAATAATATACATTTTTTTGTTAGATTTTGTGATAATTGTAGCAAGGCGGGTGTATTAGCCTATTTATTATAAGCTATTCTTAAGTAATTTGAGATGGGCCAACGTCATTGCTTGGACCTTCTGTCCTCCCAGTGTGATGTAGTTTGCTGTTTGGTTAGTTAATTTTAGACAAGGGACACACCGCAGGCAAACGTTTCCCAAATCCAATTTTTTGTTGTTGCTTAAAAGTGATCAGGTCTCATTTTTTCATAACAGTGTGAACAGCACAAATGACGTGGAATCCGATCTTTTCAATTCGGATTTGGGGCACTTTCTTATGTGGTACTAATTCCTATGGGTCTGATGCGACATCGGTCTGAACAGTAAATTCGGAATTCATAGGACTTATAGCGTTCTGCGTGTGACGTCTTTGTTATTGTTGTTTTGCGCATGCGGGTCAGTTCAGGACCGACCAGTTCACACTGGAATCTGATATTGACCACATTTATCCTAAAACAAGTAATGTGAACAACCAAACAAAAAAAAATCGGATCTGAACATAAATCCGAATTGAGCATTACGGCCTGCGGTGTGCCGTATCCTAAAGGCCAGTTCAAACCAAAGATCCGCGACACAACGAAATGGTTTTAGAAGTTGCAGCGGTGTGAACTAGTAGTTGCAAGGCGGCTGAAGCGTTGCATGTCCTTGCAGAAGATTTGGCTTGTCAAATCGCCAAGGGCAGTTTTAGAACGTTAGGAAGCATAGCGCCATATTTTCAAGGCATTAGTTAGTGCGTTTACATGCATAAATTGGATTTGTTATCGTTTAAATAAGCTATTGTTTATTACATTTATATACTCGGCATTGAGTAGCTATGGTGCCAATCGAAGTTAAATAAAAATGATTGTCATACACTAGCTCATACTAATAGGAAAATAAAATTATGAAATAATTTTTGTTAACGTTAGCTAACTGTAGTGGGCTATGCCGTTACTATGGAAACGGTAATTTTGGTCTGTGCTAGTTGCTTAGGTGTGAACCACTCAGTTTTAGAGCGTTTAAGATCAGACGTTCGGATTCTTTTGCCAGTTGCAGCGCGAATCATTGGTTTGAGCTGGCCTTTAGTCTCCCCAACAACACTGAATTAATTATATAGTTATGCAAGGGGGAAATTAAGTTAAATGCTCACTGTGAAATTTAATGTGAGCATTCGTCATGACGAGTAATTGATTATTGCTTAAAAATTCATGATACCATAGTATGTATTAGATAAAAAAAAGTAAGACCATGAAACCGAAATGCAAATGAACGAGCCCAATTGTATTTACTACCATTCCCATTTGATTTCCGTTCAATAAGCAACTGTAAAAAAGAAAATGGGTCTTATGGAATGCAAAATACTTTGAGAGAAATTGTAGAAACACCCCCAAACTCGTTTTATTTATTTATTTTATAACAAACGTCTCTGCATTTAAAAAAAGTATTAATATAGTTGAATGGGCATATTACGTTTTTTTAGCTCTTCAATTGAACTTTTAAACCGAGGCCTAAACCCAAACGGCAGGCCTAACCTCGCGATGAGTTTAGTTAGCAACGATGTCCAGCTAGCATGTTTCTCAGTCCCCAGTCTATTTTATTTATGTTTCGTATCCTGTTTTATACGGTAAGAGTGACTGCGGAAGCGAGATAATTGTTAACATTTCCTGTGATAAAACAATATTTGATATTTGGAGAAGATGGGGGCGTTTTGTCAAATGTGCACTGTAGTGTAGAGCTCAACGTCACTTGAATGCTACAAACGCAGTGGAGCCGAGGAACGGAAGAAATGCGCGAGCACAGCAAGGACGACACTAGACACTCACACAGAGTCCTACCAGTGCCGAGAACCGTTTAACTACTTTCCCTTTAGTCACAGCCAGATAAAATACTGAGACTGGTAAGATGAAAATTTGTTTTTCTCAATATTGAACCAGCTAATATGTAGTGCATGGCCTTTTGTTGTGTACGCCGTTGACATACACGCTGAAGTCCCCCTTTCACAATGACTAAAGCGTTAGCTACATGGCGCTTTTCAGTTTGAACAAGGGTAACGTTAACAACAAAACGCTACCCTCGTGCATTTAAATTGCAGTAGACATCCGAAGGTAAAATGGAATGTTCGACGTTCAGCAAAGTCTGTGTTTTAGAGACATATAGCTAACCCTAACCGATCGGTCTACTTGCCCGCATGAAAACATGCATGGATAGGTAGATGCGCTCAAAATTTTGTTCAGTTACTTAATGCAACTTTACTAGTGTAGTGTTTGATGGACACACACCCCCTAGTTTAAGGTCAATGCACAACTTTTTGTCAGTTAGCTGGCTAGCTAGCCTATCTTGTCGTATAGGCCTACCATCTTCCGAATACGGCCTATTAATATATACCATGATGACTTAATAAATACACATTTTATGTGATACTGAATTCGTGAACCAGTCTAGCATCGGTGTACTATTACTGGTCTATTTATTTGTTCATACTGTAGTAGCTAGTTGAAGCTGTTGAGCCTGCGCTGCCGCTGTAGCTGAAATTGTGTTCCTGCCATCATTTATGGCAGACTTAGCAGATGCATGCCAGTGTGGTGAGAAACTTAAATTTGAGATAATCGATTATATCATTTTGGGAGCTTATTTATCTTCACTTTTAGGTTTGTGTCCACATTCGTGCATTCATAATTTTCTAATGAATACATGCCCAAATGATTTGTGTTGGATGGAAAAATCCTAGTCTTGTCATTATTCTTCGTTTTCATGTGCATTGTTAATTTCGCTCAAGTGTATATCTATCATTCTCCTCATTAAACTTTATTGACAGCAGTGTTAAATTTTGGTGCAAAAGTTTGACAAGGAAAGACTGACCATGTCAGGGGCAAGGAAAGGAGCAGCTGCGCGTCTGCCAAAGTGTGCATTCTGTAGAACCAACAAAGATAAGGAGTGTGGACAGCTACTGCAGTCGGAAAACCAGAAGGTTGCAGCCCACCATAAGTGCATGGTAAGAAAAATGTAGATGTAATCATTTTCTGTTCATATTTACTTTACTACCCACTGATGAGGATTTTCCTTTTTAAAAAGCTGATATTTTCTCAACAATCTTGTCTGTGTGTTTGCATTGCAGCTTTTCTCCTCTGCTCTGGTCACCTCACCCTCAGACAGTGAGATCATCGGAGGGTTTTCCATTGAAGATGTAAAAAAGGAGATAAAAAGAGGAAATAAATTGGTGATCTACTGCACATTGACATACATCATATTGGCACATGGCCTGCTATGTTTCCATATAAGGATATACTTAATCTTTCCTTTTTTGTTCTTATTCATCCAAGATGTGTTCTTCTTGCCACCGACCTGGTGCCACAATTGGCTGTGATGTGAAGACATGTCGGCGGACATATCACTACTACTGTGCTCTGAAGGACAAGGCACAGATCAAAGAAAATCCATCACAAGGGATCTATCTGTAAGCTATTTCATTTAAATAATATATATTGTTTATGAAGTGTACATTTATGGCACTGATCAATTTGAATCTCTTTGTTTATTTTATTTTTCATTTAATGGTAGTGTTTATTGTCGCAAACACCGGGACGCTTCCAATGACGTCAGTGAAGGTAGGTCTTTCAGCATCACAAACAAAACTTTATTGTGAGGTTATGAATGCCAAGGTATAGTTTGTCATGAAATAGAGGGGTATAATTAATGTTATATCTGAACATTAAAAGTGTTTCTATGATGTCTATCAGATGAAGAGGAAGGTGTGGCTGATTCAGACTCGTCACCTCCACGAAGTAGGGGTCGTGGGAGGTTTGAAAAGGGGAGAAATAGAGTTGGATCTCGTGGCCAATCAGAAGACACCCGCTCCACCTCCTCACATGGCGTAGATGATGAGAGTTCCTCACATGTAAGGCGACACGCCCGTTAATTCTTGCACTTTTGTGTTGGACGTTTTCAGAACCTCCATGTTATTTACACTGTGAAGGTTTGGTATATTTGATCTGAGTTTAATCTGTTTAATGCTCCAGCGTGACAGATCCCCGTTAAGGGTTAGCCCTGGGGACAGTGGGCAAAGATGTGGTTTCTGCCATGCTGGCGAGGAAGAGAATGAAACGCGAGGCATGCTCCATGCTGATAACTCCAAAAAAGTTGCTGCACATTACAAGTGTATGGTAAGAAGATGCATTCCCTAATGTTAGGACTGTGTCTCATGAATTAATTATGGTATAGAAAAGCACAATGTGGTAATACTGCTTGGCACTCATATATTGTCCCTTGTGATCTGTTACAGCTTTTCTCATCTGGGACAGTCCAGCTCACAACTACATCACGGGCTGAATTTGGCAACTTTGACGTCAAAACTGTTATCCAAGAAATTAAAAGAGGGAAAAGGATGGTGAGAAAGTTCACTTGCTCTTGTTTTAGTTATTTTAGAAAGGGGGATAAAAGGGTTATCTACTAATTCTCAGACTATTAATTGTTGTTTAATTTAAGTATCTACAGTTAAAATTTGGGCCCATTGCTATTAGGTGTAAATTACATGTATTCAGCAATATTACTCATAGATTCAGATTAGTGTTTTTTTCTCTTTCAGAAATGTACCCTGTGCACCCAGTTGGGTGCCACCATTGGGTGTGAGATCAAGGCCTGTGTGAAGACTTACCACTATCACTGCGGCCTGCAAGACAAAGCCAAATATATAGAAAACATGGCCCGTGGCATTTACAAGTAAGCTTTACTGCTCTTTTACTATTGTTTTTGAAAATATTATTGTTTTTGACATTACTTTGTACCCTACCATCTGTATAATGTTCATCCAAATAATATGTAAAATAAGAATAATATGTTAAGTTCTGCAGCAGACTGGGGTTATGGCAGTTAATACAGAGGTGACTCTGTATTTCTATGTTTTTGGTTTTAGGCTGTATTGTAAGAACCACAGTGGAAATGAGGAGCGTGATGAGGAAGATGAAGAGCGTGAAAATCGCTGTAGAGAGAGGGCTACTATCAGCGAGGGGGGGACACTGACTTCACAAGTCAATGGCAACTAGGTATGAACAACATTGTCAGACACGGTAAATGTGGGAGATTTTCTTTTGTTAATAAATAATACTTTATGATGTGGCAGGCCAGTTGTTTCAGGTTTTTATCTGGGCAATTGGATGAATAAGGTTGATTGGCTACACAACTCTTCAATGTTGTTTTCTTAAATGCCGACCTAAAATAACATTTACCTAATGCCCCCTAAAAATGTATAATCTGCTCCTGTTCACAGACTTAATATTGAATTAATTTCGATGTAAAATGTATCCTTTTTTTTAAATGTTAGAGTAACGCATCCACACATTTTAATAAACAAATTGTACCTTGAGGAAAAACGGCTGTGAAAAGTGGATGCAGATAAGGTTTTTATTTTTTCTTGCCTGCGATAAATTAAAATGTAGATTGTGTTTCTTTTGTTTTAGTTTTTTTACATTTAACTACTAAAATAGGCCTTTGACTGCATGTGTGCACTTCACCTGGTTTGAAAAATGTGGCTGTGTTCAGGGTATTTTCAAGTAAATTGCTTTGACTCTGTTTAGTTAAGCTGATGCCAGTCTTTCACCTACAGGTGAAGATCAAGGATAAGAAATGGAAAGGAGGAGTTGAAGATATTTTTTATACAGTCCATACCGTTTGTAACACACAGACACAAACACGCATGTGTTTTCTTACATTCCATTCATACATGCAATCATTCATACTTTGCACACACTTGAGTTATTTACTCATCGTGGACCCCCGACGTTCTTCAAGGTTTGTGGATATGGTATTACACAGACTCACCGTAAAACGTAGTGCGATACAGCTATGGCTGGTGGATACGGCTGGATAATTGGTTTGATCATCCCATAGGTTCATATGCCTCGTCATTAATAGCCCTAGACAAAATATTAGCCTATTAGAATTGTTGGTAGCCTATGAAGGACTTGTTTTTAATAGGCTGTATTGTACTTGTACTGTTTTTGCTTACATTTCTTGCTGATTTATTTCTCTATTTTTTTGCTGTAATTGTACTTTCAAAAGACTTTTTGTTAGCATCTTTTTTTTTTTTTTTTTTTTAATACATGCTATATTTTACTACTGTATCATAGGCATCACATATGATAATGAATATCTGTGGCTTTCAGTCACAATAAACAATTGCCAGCATGCACTTCATATATTCTTATTGTACAATACATCCAAAAATAACAATTTGGTTTGTGTATGAACAAATGTTTTGATTCCAAAACTGTTTCTAAGATGTTTAGAAACTGTCCATGGGGTGGCAGTGAGAGGTTATAAGAAATGTTCATTCGCTACAGATACACTACACTATAAGTACTTCAATTTGTTACTGATAATTCACACAAGTCTTAACCTGGAAGGGTCTAATCTTCAAAAATATTATCGTTAGATGGTGAGAAATGCAGCAGTATCTTGAACTAGCCTATAGCTTTTCATGGGTTTATTCATAGCCTACCCTGGTCCATGTCTGAAAACTAATGGTGAAAAAGACAAGTGGGTGATTTCAATGTTGTCACGAAAATCCATAACAAAAATTTAAAATAAATTAGGTTTCTTTGAAAGTGGGCGGTGCTTATGGGTTTACTCTAGATTTGATTTGCCCCTCGCCCCTTGCAACAACAGCAGCAGTACGGAAGAGTAGTGAGAGCAACGCTGAGACGGTTCTAGCTAGCCGATTTCGAAACCGCGTTGGAGGCCTCCAAAAGTCAACCACTAGCTCTACAATTTGCGCGATTTAGACATGGCGACATCAAGCCCATGTATCGTGGTAAGTCCCTCATGGAATTTCAGTCTCAATCTTTTAATCAGGTCTAACGTTACGTTGGTGGGTCAACCTTTATCGCATCTCTTGACTTAGTCTACACAGAATACACGACATTTAACACACATTCCAAGTAAGCGATAAATGGTTTTGCAGTATTCACTCATGTTACGGCAGTCTACAAATTACATCTGCCAGTTGGCGGGGGCCTAGGAACATTACAACTGCAAGCGTGCAGTGGACTCACGGCACATGTGATGTTTTACCAGCAGTACCTGATTCTGCCAGTAGGACTGCGAATTATTGTAATGATTCACTGGACTTGATAAATGTCAACTGTTCCCATTGAGTAATTGAAGTATAAGTAGTATTCCGTGTACTAAACACTTGTGCTTACCACACTAAGAGTAAGAACGCCATTAGTGTACCAATGTCAGATAGCGTTAAGATGGTTCAATTTAAACAAATGTACAGTGACATATTTGCCCTTTCTTTTCTTAGACATACTTGCTGACACCCTTTAAACTATTGACTCAAGTCAGAAGTCTAAAATGGTCTGAATCCCCGGTAGAGTGTCAGTTTAGAATGGCCATAGATACTTCCACTGTCTAGTAAACTAACTTTTGTACAGGGAAGGTTTCAGGCTTAAACTATTTACTTCTAATGGCAATATTTAATAAAAAAAACAATAATTGATGATCATAATCAAGCTCTAAGTAAGTGCTTTATTTGTGCATGGGACTTTCAAAGACAAAACTGAAAAGGGAGAATGTGCAGGTGACATCTGGGAGAATAATAACAGGGGATAACCATGTTATTTGGTTTGGCAGAGCCAAAACACATGGATGTTATCATTTATTTTTCGACCAATTGAACTGGCAATAGCCTTTCACTAAATTAGACAAGGTCACTTCTGTTAGTATCTCAGATTACTGCGTTGCCGTGTGAATTGGTAAGGCCTGTTCTCGCACCCCGGTCAGCACCTCAAGGCCTTTCCTCCTTTCTTTACTACGTCGACATCCCATGACTCTGAAGTCAAGAAGGTTCAAATTCCTTGGCTGTTTATCAGTAGGACATTGTAAATATTATACCACTTTTATTAAATTAGTCTAGTATGTGTAAAGAATCTGCTAATCTCAGAATCTTATAATATGAGCGGATTTCAGAAACGTTATTAGGATAGTGAAGTATTTCTGTGCACGTGCTGGGATACATTAACTGAGTGTGTGATTGGAATGAGAGTGATCCTTTATTAAAATAATCAATCTAATATACACACTACTGCTGCCCAGGGTCAAGGTTCATTGAAAGTTGAACTGCATGCAACAATGCACAAGATTATACATTTGCATATTTTGCATGTGTCTCTCAAGTGTGTGTAGCTGCCTTGTCAAACGGATATTTCCCCAATGTTCTTCCTACTTCTTAAAGTCTCATAATTTTCCTGGAAATTCTGAAATGTTTAATTTGCTTTAAACTTGCTTCTCCCATATGACATCCTGTCATTAGAATACAGCAGAATTGAAGGTGTTACCTACTTGGTTTCAGATTAGCGATGAGGAGCAAGGGTATGACCTGGACCTATTCTGCATACCAAGGCACTATGCAACTGACCTGGAAAGGGTCTACATCCCACATGGACTTATCTTGGACAGGTAGGTGCAAGTTTTATTTATTATTTTTTTGTTTTGATTAGATATCCAATTGGCTGTTATTTCTGGCTGTCATAATTTGTGAACTGAAAAATAGTTTTTTGGTTCATTTGCGACCTAAATACAACATTTGAATGGTTTAAGAACCCAAATGCTATTTAGAAAAAAAAAAATTAAACAAAATTTATATTTGGTTCTCCAAACTACTTTATAAAAGTAATCAGTGTAGGCCTACTTGATGTCACATGGTCCTGTAGCTGTAATTGTGAGCCATGCCGTTGAGAGGCTTTGATTGTCTTACACAGTGTTTCTATTGCTTGCTTTATGTAGTAAGTGTTTGGGGCATGTAAACTACCTGTGGATCGTTCCTTTACCAGTGCTTGATTTCATCCTTGCTCTAAAACAACAATTGTCAAGTTCAGGTTGAAATATCCTGTGATTTGCAGATTTGGAGCAAGTAATACGTTGTATAACTCCTTTATATTGTACTTTTACATCTGACCGGCTTTTTTGAAACTTCCTTCCTGAATTGGAACTTACAGTTAGTGCAACATGCAGCAGTACAATACACCACTATTTGTATCATAATTGCATTGGCTTCCAGTTTATTTTAGAATACATTCTAAGATTGTTTTTAAATACTTAGACATTTGACATTGATTAGCCTCTGTCTTTATGGCAGAACTTATTTCATGGTGTACAGTCACAAAACACCTAATGCTCTGAAGTCTAGATCCATCAATGTAAATACAGATAAGTATATCATTATTAGTGTTATTTAATCTAGAAAACCATTAGAATGTAGTAGTCATGTTACATAAGCATAGCCAGCATTCCTTTGAATGTGCACAAACAGTTTTTTTTTTATTGTGTATGCCGTTTATACATTTGTAGGGTAATAGTAATAGTGTACTTTTAGAATAACTTAGCTGGCCTGTACAAGAATATTGTAGTGATTATTGGACTAAACTAATACAACTCATTTAAAATCATTATAAACATAATTAAGTTCTCATATTATTACTATCCCCACTTATCCAAACCCCCATAACCCCTACTTTTGACCCCTTGACCATATCATTCCAGGACTGAGAGGCTGGCCAGAGAAATTATGAAGGACATGGGAGGGCACCATATCGTTGCTCTTTGTGTGCTTAAAGGGGGTTACAAGTTTTTTGCAGATCTGTTGGACTACATCAAAGCCCTAAACCGCAACAGTGACCGTTCAATACCCATGACGGTGGACTTCATTCGCCTCAAGAGCTACTGTGTGAGTGTGCTCAGTCTAATTTGAGTTTTAATTGTCAGGTCAAATGTTTATATCTGTTCTGCCTCATGCACACTTCTAGTAGAAAATGCTATGTTACCTTAGTGTTCTTAATAACCTGCCATGGGTTTGTGGTGGATTTTAAAACAATGATGTTTAAGCTAACTACAATTGTTTCTTTACCATCTCTTCAAAGAATGACCAATCTACGGGTGAAATAAAAGTGATTGGTGGGGATGACCTGTCTACACTGACAGGAAAAGTGAGTGCATCCTAATACTACGCGTATCAGTTTCTTGTTAGTGTAACTATTAGGAAAGTGCCCAAAGCCATATATGTTATTCCAAAACGTGCAAATGATAACTTGTTAACAGATACAGGCCAGGACTACGTGTTCTATTTTGCTGAGCAGTCTTCAGTATTTGCTACATTCTGGGACTGTTTTGCACTAGTGAGGGGTTGCTAGATGGACATAAAGAGTAGAAGAGAGGGAAAGAAGAAAACTTTTCCACTCCTCACCTCAAAAGACTCGCACGTGCGTGCAATATTTGGTTGGCGGCTGCATAAATCTTGTGCTAGATCATTATAAGGTTTTAAGAAAATAATTAGATTGTTCTTTATACTAATGTAAATTAATTGCCATAAAAATAAAATCCATTTTCCTGTTTTATATTTTTAAGATCTTCAACATGTCATCAATGATACAGATAGAGGAAAATGTTTGCTGTTTGCTAAGAATGCTGTTTTATATCTTGCAAATGTCACATTACAAAGTCACTTTTTTTTTTAATGCCAAACCGTTATAGTGGTCTGTACTAAATATAAGGTAACAGAGATAATCTGTATTTGTTCTCATTCCAGTGAGTTTAGTAATCAGATATTTACCGTATTTGCACATGTATAAGTCAAGCAATTTTCATCAAAATATGAACTTCAAAGTTGGGGGGTTGACTTATACTTGGGATCAACCAATATGTCAAATTTTTTAGGACTAAGTCTGTCCGCGGTAAGTGAAGTTGACGAAAATAGACAACCTTCATAGTCCGCAATCGCAACCTTATCGATTTAACGGCTTGAGCGTTATAGGTTTTGGGGTTTTGTGTTAGGTTAAGATAGTTAACAACGTAATAGTTTTTATCCCCAGGCTTATGCAAAGTTCTTCAATTAATTGTTGCTGCCATAGTCCTATACTCTAGTCTAGAGAGAGACTCCCGTCTGTGCCTAAACCATAAAAAGATGGAAAAAACAGTTTTCCCCTAATTTTTAACGCCAAAATAAGAGGTCGATTTATGCACAAGGTGGACTATTACACCTGCAAATACGGTAGATGCATTTTATATGTGTAATATGTAACTTAAACAAAATAATAATAATATAACTTTATATTTTTCAACAGAATGTCCTGATTGTGGAGGTAAGTGTTGATTCCCTCTATCCAGTGTGAATGGAAAATTCTTTTCAGCATCAGTGTCACAAACACAGGTCCCTGACTCTTGCTCTACTTTTAGGATATTATTGACACAGGGAAAACCATGAAGACCTTACTGCAACTTCTCAAACAGTATAATCCTAAAATGGTAAAGGTAGCAAGGTAAGCACAAGTAATACACAAAGGTTGACTTTAACAATTCATTGTAAAGACAAGCAAATCATATCATTATCAGATCCACGTATTCCAAGTATTCAATGCTAATAATACTTTTTTTTTTTTTTGCTGTTGTGAATTTGTACCCTGGTACAATGGATTTTATTTAAAATTATGACGGGTGGAAACATAGGTCAGACTGTTTTAGAAAGGGATTATATTCCTAAACTCTTACCCTTAAATATTAAGGGGATAGTCTACACTTATAGTCATTGTTTTATTAAGAATCCAGTGTGCAAAAGAGACACAACAGCACAACATGTCTCGGTGGCCAAATACTTCAAGTTGAAACAGTGGGCCCCAAAATTATTGGCACCCCTGAGATATAATGCACTTCATGAATGTTTCAATGGCACCAACCAAAATCATACAATTAATTAATAAATAAATAAAATTCACCAAAATCAAGGTTACATAATTATTGGCACCCTTAAAGATTATTGTAAATACCATCTGCCAAAACCACCAGGAATTAAATTTACATTTATTAAGTTTATCGAAGCCTTAAGGAACTATTTTAAGCTATTTCATCACTTTCTGTTTCACTAGGGTATAAAAATTAGGTAACACGCATGCAATATCCCTTGGCCTACCAACACAATGAAGAAAACAAGAATTGGCAGTTCAAAAGAGACAGATGGTCGTAGACCTTCATAACTCTGGTAATGCCTACAAGACGATTCACAAACGATTGTATACACAACTCAATCAGATTAGGGCAAATATTAAACAATTCTAAAAGATATGGTACAGTTAAAAACCTCAGGGGTAGAGGATCCATATGCCATGATAGGGAGGAGACTGGTGAGAGAAGCAAAAAATTCCCCAAGAATCACTTTGAAAGAATTGCGGGCCATGGTGGCGTCTTGAGGTCACCACAATTAAAAAAGCACCATCAGACGCCACCATCACAACCTCAGGCTCTTTGGAAGGATGCCAGACAAGACATGGAAGAAAGTGCTTGGAGTTTACCAAACGTCATTTAAATTAAGACTGGAAGAAGGTTCTCTAGTCAGACGTGACCAAAATTGAACGTTTTGGTCAGACAGCATTGTCATGTTTTGCGTCGAAACAGATGCATACAAGGAGATACACCTCATACCCACGGTTAAAGACGGTGGTGGGTCAGTGATGTTTTGGGGCTGTTTTAATTCCAGAAGTCCAGGGGCACTGGTTAAGATCGATGGCATGATGAATTCCACCAAGTATCAGGTAATTTTGGCTGACAATCTGGTTGGCTCTGCCAGAAAGCTGAGACTTGGCCGTAGGTGGACTTTCCAACAAGATAACTACCCAAACCATACCTCAAGATCCACACAGAAATGGGTTCTGTGACAACAAAAACAATGTTCTGCAGGGGCCGTCTCAGTCGCCGGACCTCAATCCAATCGAAAACCTGTGGGCTGAGTTGAAGAAGGCAGTTGATAAGCGCAAACCCAAGAATGTGACGGATCTTGTAAGGACATAGAGGAATGGTACAAAATCCCTCCAGATGTGTTCCTTAACCTTGTCAAACATTACAGGAAAAGACTCCATGCTGTTATCCTTGCCAGAGTTGGTTGCACTAAGTACTAAATGAGGGGTGCCAATAATTCTGAAACAATGATTTTGTTGACATTTTATTTTTTATTAAAACGTATGATTATGATTGGTTCCATTGAAACATTCATAAAGTACATTATTTCTCACATGTTAGTTTCTAGAGATAAACTCAAAAAACAATGTTCCCTGCCTCAATACCCATGTGTATGTCTTATGGTCATTGCATTTCAAATGTTAGATAGATAGATAGATAGAATATTGTACTATTTTTCTATCTATCTATTCATATTCACCTCTATTCTATGCCATGTACAGTTACCTTGGGTGTCTAGAGAGGCAATAATAAATTAAATGTATTATTATGTTTATATAATAAGTATTGTTTGGTCATTGCCAGTCAGGGGTATGGAGGATGGAAGAGTGGCAGATCAGTCGATAAATGCTTTATTCATTCATTCAATCAATAAATACATAAATATATACATCAATAAATACATAAATAAATATATCTGTCAATAAATATATAAATATATCCTTCAATAAATAAATACATAAATATATCCATCAAGAAATAAATCTTATTTCCCCCCTCAGTTTGTTGGTGAAGAGAACACCAAGAAGTGTTGGCTACAGGCCTGACTGTAAGTTTAGAACATCTATATGGATCAAAGCTGATTGAATCAGATTATATATTTATTTTAGTCAAAGTATCATCTTGGTTTAGGTTATTTCATGTTTTCTTCCTTTCAGTTGTAGGATTTGAAGTCCCGGACAAATTTGTAGTGGGATATGCGCTAGACTACAATGAGTACTTTAGAGATCTAAATGTAAGTATTTCAAAATGAATTGCAACTGATGGAATCGCTTTTTATTAACAAAGAAATAATAAATAATGGACACCTTTCTTTCAGCATATCTGCGTCATTAGCGAATCAGGGAAGGAGAAATACAAGGCATGAAAAAGAGAACTTCTGTGCTAGTTGTGTATCATTATTTCTTTTGATGTTTAATTTTATATCAGATTTCTTTACATTTATTTACTTTTTGCCCCAACTGCACTTCAAGTGTTTTTCTTCTGCTCAGGTTCCCTAAGAAAGCATATTTAAAAAAAGACTTTATGAACTTGCTTTGGTCAGAGGTTTAGAGTCTCATGGTTTCACAGTTTAATCTTTCAATGTATCATAATTTATTTTGTAAAATGGATTTAGAGAATGGGAAGATGTTTCTTTCAACTGCTATCGTCACAAAAATTCTCATTCTGTTTTTATTTTTAAGTAATTTATTCATATTGATGCTGTGTGATAAAGTAGAACATATGTGAAGTAGAACACAATTTATCTAATTCAAAATTGTATTTTCCAACCATTCTTCTGACATGATATAGTTAATTAAAAAATATACAAGTTTTTTTTTATCTGGGTAAATGTTTTTTTTAAATGTTGATTTGCATCCACTCAGCATCTTAGTTAAAAACTTAAGGATTTGTTTCCTTGTTAAAAAATACTTTGTTTGCAGCTGCCCCATGGAATACAACCGACTTTTGAAATCCTATTTCTGTAATAACTTCATACTAAGTGTACCATTCAACTGTGTCATAATTATTTAAACACCCCAGTGTGCAAACTTTAAATATTCAAATCCCAACCATTAAATTTGCACATATTTACTGGATTTTTTCTTTGAATGACTGTCCAAATAGTAGTAGGCCTATAAGATGAGTAAATCAATTTAGTAAACATTAATACATTTTCATATTTTTTATTTTAGTTAATGGTTTCCGTACAAAATTAACAAAGCAGCCTTAGTACACAATTTGTAATGTATCATACCAGGCAAGGTAGCCTGAAATGTCCTCACATGTTGGTGTCATCTGACCTACATAATAACCTAACATACACTAGATGGACAGCTTGTGTCTGTGATTAGTAACAGAAAAGGAATATTGTGTGTGTGTGTGTTTATCCCTGCTTGCTTACAACCAAGCACAGGTTATAGAAAGCATGTGAGTGCTTTTGGCGGCCAATTTTTGTTAAACATGAAATCAGCTGACGTTAGAATGGAATTGTCCGATTCCGATGTCATAATTAATTCAATAAAGAAATACATCCTTCCAAATGTGTCTGGAACTACAAATTACACATAATCGCTGATACAGAGAAAGCCAGGGAACTTCGTTCTTATAATCAATATTGTATAGTGCAATGCCCTTCTGTGGTTGCATTTATTTTATTTTTTTGAGATGGATGATTGACGATGCATTGACGAAAGTTTGTAGTTCCCTGGGTACAAAGAGAGAAGCTGCTGACAAACAATGCCCACTAGCGTCATGTTTGCAAGTCTTGCAAATGTGAAAACGTTTCAAAGAGGACAATAATACTAATACTTTATCTCGTAAAATTGACACGGCAGAGGAAGCTGGCGGATTGGTGTACACTATTGGTGGTTTATCTGGGACATGTAACCAATCGGATGCAGCAGAGCTTGTGTGCCTTCGCACGCTGGCACATAAAGACATTTCATTGGTCTTGTTACCTATCGTTTAAGCAAAAACAGGCGTGATTTTATTTGCTGGATCAACGCTGGTTCCTTTCGGCGGCGTACAGCAACGTAAAAGAAAATTGATCATATAGATACAGTGTATTGTAACTGATTTGATACTCTTCATATTTCGAACATTTGGAGCTTAAAAATACATATCTGTTCAACTACAGCGTGTTGCTTAGACCGTTTGAAGATTGCTTTGTGTTGCAGTTTATAAACTGACTTGGCTAGATAGTTAGCAGCTAACATAACGTTACCTAGCTAGATACAAGCTAGCTAGTAACGTAAACTGCTAACGAGTTTAGAGGCTAGTAGCAGGCTAGCAAGACTAGAACGCTTCTTCAACATCAGATCTAGCCAGCTGGTCTGACTTGGTCGTTATAGCGGTAAAGTTATTTATGTATTGGACTTTGCCCTCATTTAAGTCTGTTAATATTTGTCGTATCAGTTTACACTATTGGAATTAAAATGTAATGTTGGATAACGTTGCAAGCTAGTCCCCCAGCTGTTATAGTATTACTTTAGCTTCAGCTACAAATACACGTCAGTCATCATAGTATAACGTTACATCCAACGCCTCTGGGTTAGCTACGCTGACAAACACGTTAGCATTCATTTGAGCATTTTGTGGCACTCTATTGCCTAAAAACGCCTGCTGGCTACCAGCACAGGCCAGCCCTCTTGGTTGGTCTCGCTCAGCTGATTTGCATTGCTGTACCGTTTGATAATTGCATTTGTCTTACACGACTGCCAGCTTTTTACTTGCGAGGATGATTAAAACACATTAAAACCATGTAACGGAGGACATTCTATGTTGCCCGAAACGTTGCCTACGTTTCTAAGGATACATAACTAGACACTTAAGAGTTTATTGCTAGCTAGTTAGTTTAATCTTGCAACATGAACGACCAAAGAGTCATGAACCAAGAAAAAATGGAACTGGATCTTGAAATTCCATCATCACTGGTTCCAAATGAAGGCCACTTAAGGCGATCTAGCAGTGCACCCATGATAAATGGCTTAAGGTTGGTAGATAGTTTGTATATAGTAGCTTATCATTTGAGTGATTGGCAGCATTACTCCTCATTTGGTCTTTAAAATAATTCTATGCAGTGTCTGGCTTTAATTAACTGGCCTTTTTAGTATTAATTTTGAAGACTAATCATACTGATAGTGAATGAAAACCTTTCGCTTTGCAGTGATAACACCCAGGTGTTTCAAAGAGATGTTCTACGTAGCAGGAGAAACAGCACAACTGTGGTTAACCGGCCTAATATGGTACTGAATCAAATCCTCATTTATACAATCTGCAATTAATAGACAAATCCATTTAAATAATAGCATAAAATATTCACTTCTTGACATCAGACCCTGTCTTTCACATCTCTTAAGGTACCCTCATCCCCTATTCGGGTTCCCAGCACAAGACTTCATCAGATAAAACAGGTAACTAATTGTATGACGCGTTCCACACTCAGAACCATGACATATTGCACCTTTTTTTAGACCAGCGTGTCAGACCATCACGCCCCTCTGTAGCCATAGGGACTGGTGACTGATATACATTCTTGAAGGTATTTGTGTATTTGTTTAAATCCTTAACCTGTTGTCTGGTTCTTGCTTTCATGCTATTAATAAAGATATTTTTGTGAGTGACTTTTCTAGAACTATGATATTCCTCAACTTTAAAGAGTTTGTATTTGTCTACTTTTAGAAGTTCCTAATCTGCTATACGAGTTGCATATGAACAGCATGGAAGCTGGAGAAATAGCTTATCTTCAACTGGATCAATAATTGAATCAAGTTTTCTCTAAGATGCTTACACATTTGCAATTTTTCCATCACACTTCTTCCTCTATTGTGATCCAACAGGAAGAAGGCGTGGATGTTATGAACAGAGAGACTGCACATGAGCGGCAAGTATTAGTAGTGTTGAGCTGTTATTTTGAATAGTCAGTGGGTTTTGCAATTGATTATTACTTTAGTGAACTTAATTGTCACATTTCGTTTACAGGGAGGTACAAGCAGCCATGCAGATGAGCCAGTCATGGGACGAAAGTCTGAGTCTGGTGAGTAATGCTTTGATAATGTTAATGTAATTTCTTAAAGCTGTGGACATATTCAAACTGGTTGCCATCTTCGCAGTCATGTTTTGATACATATTTCTAAGTTTTGAGATGACTAAAAGTTATGCTACAACAGTTGCGTGTTGCCAGAATTGGTATAGAATTAGCAAGGATAACAATGCAAATGAAAGGTTCTAATCATCTGTTTGTTGTGTATGATTTAGAGTGACAATGATTTGGAGAAATCTGCATCATCATCCCCAAAGCGCATTGACTTTGTTCCTGTTTCCCCTGCACCATCTCCAACGAGAGGGATCGGAAAGAAGGTATGCCCATCCTTCAGTGTTCAGGCATTCAAATAAAATAAAATGTAGAACTAACATGAATGTTTGAGTTTGTGTGCCAGCTAATTGTGTTTCATTCCATCTACAACGAGTAGCAGTGTTTCTCTCCTTCACTGCAAATCCTTGTAAGCAGCAACGGCCTAAACCCAAGCCCAGTACCTAGCCCTACGCGACGCTTTAGGTAAGAATGTATTTAAGGTTGCTTGATTACTCAACAGTAAAATACCACATGCTTGTTGTAACTGTAATTTCAGCGTGCATTTTATTTTTTTACTTTGTGCATTGAGCTGATCTATTGATTTATGTTTTCCAGTCGACGGAGTCAAAGCCCAATCAACTGCATTAGACCCAGTATTCTGGGGCCAATCAAACGTAAAGGTGAGTAACTTGGTAGTTCGACGTGATTGTCATACACATCAAGACTATGTCTAAAAGAAAGATAATTATTGTATCAACAAATACTATCTGCTCATTCTCTTTTTGCAGTGGAGATGGAGACAGAAAGCCAGCCAAAGAGGCTTTTCCAGGGAACCACCACCATGCTGTCCTCTGAGGTTTCAGACTTCAGCTCCTGGTAAGAACTGAAGTTGTCACAGCTACTGTTTGGTTTTGAGTGGATTAAATAATGTTAAAAATGTGTCACTAAGATTGTCCTTCTTACTCAGTCTTTCCACAGATTTGCTTGATGGTAGCTTAAGCAGTGTGGGCTCCTCCACGGGGTCTCCAGGAAAGATGGAAGGAGTCTCCCCCTCTTCCAGCAACTCCCCCTTTACATCCCTCCAGGATCTTTCTTCTAAATAAGCACAGATTTCACTGAAAAGAGACACTAAAATGGTTGGGCCTAAATGCATTTCCTCAACAGAATGTGTTTCCTTGTAAAACCCATGCCCTCTCCATCATCTAGCTTTAGATAACTCATATTTCCATGTTTGATGCTTTTGCAAGGCTTTACTGTCAGCTGCATGGAGAGGGTCTTGGTAAAGGAAACCAAAGCCATGGCTGTGTGTAACTGCACTGGCAAGTCTTGAAATATTGGATGGGACTGAAGAAACTGAGCACCAGCTGCTAGTTGTTGATCCTTTACATGGTGCTTAGCCAAGTAGAGATATCTTGTATGTATATTTGTCTATTCTACAACAGTATAGAAACAGTTTCCCTCACTGGACTGATTAATGGAGCACTGGATAAAAATGACTGCTGGGATATGTAGATTGTTGTCCTGATCCGTTTTGGAAAGCAAATGTCCTATGCCTGTGTATGTGGTTGACAGGTTGTGAGTGAAAGGATTTAACTTATTGTTTTGCTGTGTTTGTAAGTATGTACATATTAACTGTCAAATATAACATTTAATTTTGTGATTGGCTGTTAGGTAAATACAGGCACAGTGCTTCAACAGCAAATGGATTTTTTGGTTTTGTTTGTGAATTAAATTAGACTATGTTCCTGCTTTTTGGGCTAAATAAGGAGATTCCGTCACACTGTTACTGTAATAGAAGTTTGGTTTTCTATTGCTGTCCTTGGGATGTTGATCTGAGGGATATGCCATGGGAATTGTCTGTATCATGGACAGTCTTACTTTTGGCACTTAAGCCAGCCCTTTTCTAGCTTCCTGCAATTTTTGCCTATTGTTTTGGGTAATAGATTTATTATTCAGCAAATAGGCTAATTGTGTGTGCAGATTGGGTGCTCACCACTGTTAGGATTTGAACACTACAGACTAAGTATATGCTGTGTTCATGCCAGAGCATTATAATATGTCTTGAGAAAATCAGATGGTGTGTAAGTCTATTATTTCAGATGCTGTCAGGGAAAATGTTTGTTTGTAAAAGCCACTTAATTTTATAGGGACAGTGGAATCGGACATGTTCTCCTGTAAGGAAGAGGTTTATTGATCCTACTGTTAGTCTTTTTTAAGGATTGGTTTACATTTACCACAAGTGAGATGGTGCCATTTAAAGGTCTGTAACGATACATCTGTGGTCAGATGTTTTGGGGTCAGAATGTAGAAAATGAATTTTATGTTCATTAGTTTAACGTATAATTGAGAAGGAAGTCTTCGGGTGGTTACTTGAAAGTGAGGATGTGTACATTTTTCTTAAAATAATTTATTTTTTTAAATGTGCTCCATATGATTTATGCCAAGTGTCTAAAACCTATCCTTTCCATGTATAAGCAAGGAAGTGATTGTAAACCCCTTTTTATGAAAAATATGTCAAGTTTTTTGGACAATGAGGTTGCAGTGTGAATTCTGAATGTTTTGTTTCCTTTCTACAAATAAAAGACAGATTAATCAGATATGCTTGCCCTGCTGTCAGTAGAAGTTCTTCCAGGAGTAATGTTAAAGTTGTTTTTTTCATATGTGCAATGTTGCATAATGCAAAGTAGAGATGAGTAAAAAAAATTTAATTGGCTAAGTACAGATAAACATCTTTAGTTATTAATTGTTCTCTCAATTTTGCACGCATGGTTCTTGAATAGTGACACGTTTAACACTGCTGTGGTTGCAGCTGAAAGTAGGCTATTGGGCAAAATGTCCTTTGACGATAAGAATACATCATTTACTCAACGGAACACATAATTGTAATTATAGGCTGATCTACTTCTGCCTTAATGATGGGAGCAGTGATATTGATAAGCCTATTTACGCATTTGCAGTCCGCATTTTCTTTTTGACAGCTTTCCTTCCTGCATTTAGTAGTATAAAATGCGTTGCTTTTAGCCTGGATTATATATTAATTGTTGTTTAATACTATAGTTTTCTCATCTTGTGTAAAATATGCGGCTCTGATAGAGTTGTCCATGTTTGAAATTGGTCATAAGGTTAAAACAACGGCCCTTTCATGTGAACGCGCTCATAGCTAGATTGGGTGAACCTGGGTTAATTTTCCAAGTTGATATCCACCTTTGTGGTATCACTTATGCATTGCTGTTGTTAGGGTTAGTGAAGCCAGATAACAAAAGGATATCCTGGGTATATTGAACTTGCTTCATGGTATAGGCCTCTGGGTTGATTTACCAAGTTGATAACCACCTTCGTGGTACCAGTGCCACTTATGACATGATAGCATCACTGTTTCTGCAGATTTGTCTGCTGCACATCCATGATGCGAATCTCTTGTTCCATCACATCCCAAAGGTGCTCTATTGGATTGATATCCGGTGACTGTGGAGGCCATTTGAGTACAGTGAACACAGTCATGTTCAAGAAACTAGTTTGAGATGATTTGAGCTTTGTGACAAGGTGCGTTATCTTGCTGGATGTAGCCATCAGAAGATGGGTACACTGTGGTCATAAAGGGATGGACATGGTCAGCCACAATACTCAGGTAGGCTGTGGCGTTTTAACAATGCTCAATTGGTACTAAGGGGCCCAAAGTATTCCAAGAAAATGTCCCCCACACCATTACACCACCACCACCAGCCTGAACCGTTGATACAAGGCAGGATGGATCGATGCTTTCATGTCGTTGACGCCAAATTCTGACCCTACCGTCCGAATGTCGCATCAGAAATCGAGACTCATCAGACCAGGCAACCTTTTTCCAATCTTCTATTGTCCAATTTTGGTGAGCCCGTGTGAATTGGAGCCTCAGTTTCCTGTTCTTAGCTGACAGGAGTGGGCCACGGTGTGGTCTTCTGCTGCTGTAGCCCATCTGCTTCAAGGTTCGACATGTTGTGCATTCAGAGATAGCCTTCTGCATACCTTGGTTGTAACAAGTGGTTATTTGAGTTACTGTTGCCTTTCTATCATCTTGAACCAGTCTGGCCATTCTCCTCTGACCTCTGGCATCAACAAGGCATTTTCGCCCAGAGAACTGCCGCTCACTGGATATTTTCTCTTTTTGGGACCATTCTCTGTAAACCCTAGAGATGGTTGTGCGTGAAAATCCCAATAGATCAGCAGTTTCTGAAATACTCAGACCAGCCCGTCTGGCACCAACTACCATGCCACGTTCAAAGTCACTTAAATCACCTTTCTTCCCCATTCTGATGCTTTGTTTGAACTTCACCAGGTCGTCTTGACCATGTCTACATGCCTAAATGCATTGAGTTGCTGCCATGTGATTGGCTGATTAGATATTTGCGTTAACGAGCAGTTGAACGGGTGTACCTAATAAAGCGGCCAGTGAGTGTATATCCTGAATATCTTGAACTTGCTTAGTGGTATAGGCCTCAGGTGTCACGTCAAACTCTGTTTCCCCGTAAAGATCCATTTTCCCATAGCGCCACCCCCATTCAAACGGCGAAGGAAAAGCACATTCACAAAAAGCTTGCCCCAGAGATGCTGTGCTCGTACCACCGAGGTACTGTGGAGAGTGCTTAAACTTAAATATAAAGCAAAATCTGATCTGATCAAGTGAGAAATAAATCCTGAACTGTATTTAAATATATTGTTTGCATTATTATTGTTGAGCTACATTCTAGATTGTATATTATACTTGAATAATGTCAAGAGCATCAATGCTTTAGGTTTAGAAGCTGTAGAATGTTACATAATAAGTAACAGCAACGTAGTGAATAAATGTTGCTAGGATGTTACATGCTGTCATAATAATAACGTAACAGCAACGTCTTAGCAAAGTTGCAAGGATGTTGCCATCAGGTTGCTGTAACATGCCACAACGTAACTAGGCGAAGTTGCCATGACATTCATTTTGACGAACATGTGACGTTGCAACGTAACGTTGCTGCAACTTGTGTAACTTAAAGGGCCCATAACGTAGACAATCATTAATTTTTGTGTGCTTCCTTGGTGTCTATGAAAAGTTAAAAAGTATTTGAACAAAAAAGAAAATTATATCATATTTTAAATCAATATTCTAAGGCGCGTCTTTCTCCCCTTCCAACTCACAGGCCGTTTTCAGTGGTGAACGCGAGTTTACGCCCATTGCTCATTAACATTCATCAACTGAGTTATGTTATTGGCTAGGGGTAGTAACATTCCGCTGTTGTCATGGCTGCGGCCGGAGTAGCTTAGTCCGTGATTGGCCAATTAGATTGACTTGGATTTTCTACCTCACAAATCAGTGAAATTCAGAACAGCTTGTAAAATAGGGTAGATGTGTTGAATAGAGGTAAAACAGAGAAAATGTACAAGGCACAGATTTAACTTTTCATGTTGTTGGTACAATCCCTATAAGTCATAAAACAATGCTAGACAAACAAATAGTCCAAATTTTACATTAGGGGCCCTTTAACTGCAACATTGCATTTACGTTATGGCAACCTATTTTGTTAGCAGGGTAGACGCAAACTTTTTTTGTTCGTTTTATTTGTAGAACATTGTATTCTAGAGGTGAAATGCGAATTTAATGATAATTTAGTAATACTTTGAAAATGGGTTAACATAACTTGTTTGTTACGTTTTTTGTCTTTATTAACCAACTACTATCAATAAATAATATTACCCAGTCCCCTATAATGGACACATTTAGGGACAGCAGGTTGTGTGAGAACAAGTCAGCAGTATGAATTTGACAGATGTGTGAGCTTTCTTTATCATTGAACACAGACAGTAACTACTTTTAAATCCAAATGAAAAACGTTGCCTGTATGTTCTCGATTGTGTTTGGCTGAATTCCTTCTTAGCTATTTTATTTTTCTTATTAAAATTGTTTTTATTTATTTATTTATTGGTATTTTGTCTCTTCTTTGTATGTTACTGCTTGCCTTGTGTAAAGCAAATTGATTTGCCTTTGTGAATGAAATGTGCAGTACAAATTAAATACGGGTATGTCAAAACACACTGTCGTAATCCGGAAGAAACTATTATGTAGGGGAACCTAAAAAAATTTTGCAAATCCCATTTTGCGCATATTATTGCAATCTGTATAATTCCAGGGGAGGAGTTGTTAAATAATTGATAGTGCTATAATGAGGCCATTTTGGGCATGGCACAGGAAGGGTATAGTTGGACTGTTGGACCTGTGCCGAACCCGTAAGAACGTTAGAATTTTCGAAGACCTGTAAAAGTCTATTTTTGTTTATTTCGTGGACCTGACCTCTAAGTGGGTTATTTATTTACACACAGTAACTGCCTGCGTTCTGCCTATGTTAACCACTTTTGAGTCCTCGGGTACGACTATCTTACATGATGGAACATATCATACACCAAATTAATCATCGTCTTTCACAAGATCATCTTTCCTTTGGTCACATGTAAAACTTGTTTATATAATATTGCAGTTGAAAAAACACACATTCAAATAAGTATCCACACATGCATGTAACTGCATTTAGTCAAAAGAGTCTATGCTATGTAAAGACATACAAATGCTGTAAGTGGACGGCAACATAAGGATAAGATGGTGTTTAAGGAGAGGACCATAACAAATGCCAAATGGCTGTGTATGCACATTTATCATATCTGCAAGTATTGCAAGTGCAGCAGTGTATATTAAAACACAAGTTCACTATTCACTGTTACATAATGGCAACAATGGAAATGAGCACAAATGGACAGAGGTTTGACACAAGCCAAAGAAGATTTCCGACATGTGCCCCTGCTCCAACTCGTTAAACTCTTTCTAATATATAAAAAAAGCGCAATTCCAAGGCCCACAGGTTTAGAGACAGTTTAAGTATAGTCACTTTTTCTTGCATCAGTTCAGCTTTTTTGTTTTGTTTACTTGTGTACTGAAAAAAAAATATATAAGCATGGAAGGGGTAAATTGACCTGACAGATTTTCCACCCTCTCCCTTAATGTTCAGACTATTGATTAAGCATTTGTGAAAGTTAACTTCTTCTAATTCAAATCCTGGAAATATATTAATTTCACTTCATGTACGTAGGATAACCATTGTCAGGAGACCTAGAAAGTAAAAAAAAAAGAAAATATTTAGAAGTGCTTGTTGTAGTTGTTTTTTATCGTTGACTGTAAAGCTGTCAAACTGATGCTGAAATAATTATTTATAATTACCATATTATGATTTGCATAACCATTGATTACCATATTAGTTATTACATTGACCAAATCATCTTAATTAAATTCTAAAAATACTGATACACTGCCACAGTCCATATACAGTGTGTATGTATAATAGTATAATCCTCCTATTTCCAAACAGTTGCTAATGGCGGTTTATTATGTCAGTTGACAATGCATTAAAGGACTTCTATAGTTCTGTAGGACTGACCATTGGCCCATAGAGGGATGCATATTTTGTATGCCGTATAATTTATGTCTGCTTTGGAGACAACTTGCTCGTTTCCACCAAGCACAATGCAACGGGTCGGAGCGGAACGGTTAATTTTGCCTTTCCACTGGCAAGGTAGATAACCGTCCCATTCCGTCCTGCTTTTCGCTACCCTTCTGTTGAGGTTCCTAACACACAGACCCGGTCCCAAAAGGTAGAGCTAGGGGCAGCATGGTGGCTCAGTGGTTAGCACTGTTGCCTCACAGCAAGAAGGTCCTGGGTTCAAACCCCACCTCAGCCAAGGGCCTTTCTGTGTGGAGTTTGCATGTTCTCCCTGTGTGTGGGTTTCCTCCAGGTACTCCGGTTTCCTCCCCTCATAACACATGCTGCATCCTCCTACCAGAGCCCTGACCAGTCACTACCAATTCAACTGGAGTTTGTCTGTGTCCTATGTGTGTGAGCAAGTCTGTTGTAATATGTTGGGTGAGCAAGTCTGTGCGTCAGACTGAGTGTTGTGTTTGATAGCTGTCAGTCCATTCGTTGTTTGTTCTGTGTGTTTTAATTTGTGTAAAGCGCTTTGAGTATCTAGTAAAAACAAAATGAATTATTATTATCAGAAACAATAAAGACCGTTGATTTGTTAACAGAAACTGTCACTTTGTGCGCCGTCTTTGTTTAACCAACGAGGCATTCTTCTCGTCTGCATGAAGTGGCATTTCCCAAACTCTCTAGTTTATTCCGGCGTTATGTCGCCTTACTGCCTAAAGCCTTTTATGAAACAAAGCCTTTCTCTTTGTTATCAGCATCCATGTACCGAGAAGAAAGAACGCAAAACATTCGATATCCTCCATTGCGATTGTTATGTTTTACTCTGTTGCGTTGACTATGATGCCACGATAGGTATGTGGCTATGAACCCTGCCTATATTTTAGGGGTACCGGTTTGCAGTGGAAACGCAGTGTAACTGTTCTGTTACGTAGTGACCTGACCCGTTATCTAATGTTTGGTGGAAACCTGATTATACATACTAAAACAACCTGAAGACTGTTTTCTTCCACACAACAGTTATTATTATATGTAAAAAACATATTCAATAGTTATAAAATAGTATCACAACTTACCAAGAACATAAGCAGCTACGAGTTTCTTGTTAACACTTAAGTGGAGGTAGACAGGCACAGTGGACTCCTGATCCCCTAAGGTTGGGAGCATCAGAGCAGCCATACAGACCAGCCCAAGAAGAACCGTCAAAATACTAGGCCCTCCCGATACAGGCCGGCTCTCTGCAAAACAAAGAATCAAATACAATTACTGCTAAGACTAGAATTCTTAAACAGAATAAGCAAGCTTTGAAAGGATTTACAATGTTCTCACACTTAGTGACAGGTGTCTCAAAGTTTGATACTAAACCTTAAAGTAAAAACGTTCCTACCTGTTTGAAATGAAGTCTGTTCAAAGAACACACTGTCTGCCAGCTGTTCTTTTAGCCTTCGTTCATCTTCTTGCGGCCGGGGGCTGGGGGGCTCTTGGGCAGCTGAGGGCTGTAGCGTAGCTGTCACCTCCTTACGGCCGAGAGCCTTTCGGTGGCTTTGCTCTGACACCTGAAGCCGGAATTTATCATAGACCCCATAGTGGCAGGCACGCACATCTTTGTGTCTGATCACTCTGAGCCCAGGCACACAGAGGAAAAACATATGCTTTAAAACAAGAGTAATTTGTATAGGCTAGTCAGTTTAATACCATTACAAGAAAAGCCAAATTTTGCCATTACCAACCATATTCAACCAGGTGTCACAGATTGAATGAATTAATACTTTATATAAATTATCAAGTTACCATCAACAGCAATTCTGTGACTTACATGTCAACGCAACACTGTGGCTTGACAGCTCCGGTGGCATCCACGACGGTATACTTGTTTGGCGCTGTGCAGAGCACTAAAAGGAAGAGGACAATTGTTTATTAACAGGCAAGAAAACCTTACACTGAAATATAAACAATAGCTGTTTCTAAGAAGACACTGACCTTTGAACTTGAGCGCAAACTCATAGGGGTTGTAAAGAGTGAGCACTTGCTTGTGAGAAGTCTGCTCATCTGCATAAAAGACTAGCTCTGTGGGGAACACGAACACGGGAAGACTTCCTTCCACTAGCTCAGGTTGCCGATTCTGCTGTTGCTGCATTGGCTCCAGCTGAGCTCTATCCCTCTTCCCGGTCTCTCAACCTTTCTGTCAAGATGAGACCCCTCTCTGGCCGCTCTGCAGCTGATTCTTCAAGTGCTAATGAGCCTTTGTACTCAGCTCCTTACCTCCAGTGCATGATGCAGTGTTCTGATAAACAAAATGCAATAAGAAGTATGTAGGCTAACTCATCTTTATCTCGAAATACATTGGAGGAATGTGTCCAAGTGTGACCTAAAATAACCTCTTATGTGTCTTTAAAACAGGCCATGAAAACACACAGTAGTTTTGACTGGTACTGTAGTTCAGACAGGTTAAAAGTATTATAAGACTCTTTCCGATTGAATAGCAGTAGCTTGATTTCCACGTGGCTGGTCACGTGGAAATGTTTACTTGGAAATAAGCCTGAGTAACCAGGGGTGTCGCAACCCTGTTGTTGTTACCTTGCCTGTTTCTTTTCTTTTTAATGTTATAGTTACACTTAAGTAAGGTCATAACTAGATAGTAAACTAGAAAGATGTGGCACGCTCGGTTGATAATGCATAAGTGATCGCTATAACTAAGCATTCACACTCAATTGTTTTCTCTTGCTAACATTTATTGTCAGACATAAATTACAACATGATCTTCTGATCTGTTCTAAATCTAAGCCAAAAATAACAAACGTTAGCGTTATGGCTAGCAAAACAACAAGTTCTGGTTCCTTTACGCAAAATGCAATAAAGGACAGGAATCGAACTATTTACGATTTATACGATTAACATAGGATCTACTTACGCTATACGTTAACTGTCAAGTGCTTAAACGTTACAATATTGCGACAAAATAGACAGTTTGCCGACGCTAGACAGCCAAAACAGCTGACATTTGCCAATGATATTAACATAACGTTAGCTGACATTAACTAGTAGTTCGTTCAACGTTATAAGTACTATTTTCCCAATATATATATATATATATATAAATATATATGTATAATCCAATGTCAATGCCATACTAAAAAAGATAATGTTCTACCTTATTCAAATTAAGATATTACCAAGCAGCTAGCCGTCCTTTAGGTAATGTTTTGCTGATTCTACCGTTTTGTTTTTCTCACCCTTTTCTTTGTCAACAAAATAAACTGCAGACGTCCGCGCAGAGAATGCTGGGATACCACAGGGCAAAGGAATTCCTCCAGAGAAGGCACAGACGGAGAACCGCTAGTTTGTTTAGGTTCATATGTTAAATTCTCAAATTTCCCAATAACGATTTTATCAGATTGTATCTGTTACTTATATATTTTCATTTTCAACCATTATTCTTACGTCACTGCGATGGCATCAAACGCCCAGATCTCTTTTCCAGCAGTGCCCTGTTTAAAGGCAGAATAAATAAATTACTACAAAAAAACAAAGAATGTGTTATAAATATTTACAATACAGAACGATATTTAGGTTTAAACCAAAACAAGAACACTCTTCAACTCCAAAATCCTCCAATAAAAGTTTAAATTGTTCAACAGAAACAAACTGTTCTAATTCAATTCCTACAGGCAAAAAAAATGGAAAGCTGATTTACCAAGTTCTGTTTTCATTTTGGGGCTCTCAATGGTGATATAGTCCTGTGAGCGTGTCCTATGACAACTGGATTTGTGTTTTAAAAGTGAAGTAAGGTAAAAAGGTAACTTGCTCAGCAATTGAGTGACTTCAACAAAATTGACAGCTAGAGTGTTAAAGGTCAGCAATGCTGCAATTGCTGCAAATTGAGGATTATTTGAAGAAAGCAGTTTGAAGGACACTTTCATAATTTCAAGTCAAAAGCATTATTTCCGTCTATCTATATGCCTTCTTTATATTTTATATTCATTGTGCTACACATTGAATAAAAGTGTGAATTTTCAAGTCACCATTTTGGCTACCTGAAAGCCAGCACCAGTTATCCTACTGTGTCAACCTCTTTGTCATTCTTTACAACTATCCAGTCCTTCTTCCACTTGGCAAGTTACATAATTCATAAAGTGTACTTTTGTGTGTTCTTTATGACAAACTAAATCAAATCTTTTCCAATATTTTTTTCATCTTAGACACTCCCTTGTTTCCGCTTATAGTGTTCAAACTGAAGAAAAATCTGCAATGATGACAGAACTTTGAGAGTTACCTGAAGATCATGCCTCCCTACTATCTCTAGGTAATGTTATGTCTTAAATGCTTACCTCTTGGCAACCTGACAATTTGTTGGACTGCCTGTCTGTACAGCCCTTGAAGAAAGCAATGAGGATGATGGGGCCACCAAATATATTTTCTGATAATATGGACTATTATCAGAAAAGGCTTAGGCTAGCTACAGCATCATGTCCTACCTAAAGAAGCTTAGACAACAGGTGAATTCCCACCCCCATATACAGTGTCCTGTACATCTGCATTAGTCAGCTATTTATTCATTAGTGTTCTGTCACCAGAGCAGTCATGGCTTTGGGCAGCACGGTGGCTCAGTGGTTAGCACTGGTGCCTCACAGCAAGATGGGCCTGGGTTTAAACCCCACCTGACACAATGGCCTTTCTGTGTGGAGTTTGCATGTTCTCCCCGTGTTTGTGTGGGTTTCCTCCCACCATCAAAAAACATGCTCAATTCTCCTACCAGTGCCCTGACCAGTCATTGCCAATTCACCTGGAGTCGGTCTGTGTGTCCTGTGTGTGCGAGCAAGTCCATCGTTATATGTTGGGTGAGCAAGTCTGGCACAAATCGGCTGCCGTGGTATCACTCAGACTGTGTTGTGTTTGATAGCTGTCAGTTCATTCGTTGTTCGTTCTGTGTAATTAATTGGCAACCAATTTGTGTAAAGCGCTTTGAGTATCTAGAAAAGCACTAAATAGAATGAATTATTATAATTATTATTTATATACCATGTACACATCCAGTAAAATGTTGAGGGAACCATCCATTAAACATATGTATCATGAAATTATTACATGAAAAGTATACTATATAATTGTCTTTGTGCCTTTACTTGTCTACAGAGATGGAACCGAAACGTCTGGGGAAACCAAGGCAGTAAAGGAGACTGATGCAATAGTCATCACTCCACTAGATGGCAGCAACGCAGAGCTGATGCACGCAGCCTCAGGTGATCCAAGGAGGTCCAGAAACTAGGCCGCAGTCGGTCACTCAACCGTCCATCCTGACACTGCATATTAAACGTTTATAGCCGAGATAGTTATTTGCCTAATAGTATCATACACAAAACAAGAAAAGACCACAGACAATTAACATGTACCCGCCAAGTATAAATGTAATGACTTTCAGATTGGAATCTACTTTCAGATTGGGAGACCTACCTCAAACAGGCCATTTAGCTGTTGGTAGTCACTTTCATTTAAGAAACTGCAGTTGGCCATATCTTTCAAGTCCACAGGCCGCACATCTTCTGAACTGCAGTTATTTTAGTCTCAGAACACACGTTATCATTGCTACCCCTTTTACAATTTTTTGTTCAACTGCAGACAGCCCTTGGAGATTGAGGAGAAGTAGATGCTGGCTGACAATCTCAATAAGGAACATGGCAGATAGAGAACATCAATAATAGAAGGCTGATGCATACAGACACCTACAGACACTGAGAGCTTAATCACTGAGCACCTTGCGGTATGGAAAAACAGAATGAAATGTGTAGTTTGGTAAGAAATGTTGGAGTACAGATTATGGGTATAGAACATTCTGATGCCTCTGCCATCCAATTACTACTAGTGCATTCTACGCAGGGCAGAGGTTAAGAGGTTAAGAGGTTTTGCTAAGTGGGAGGGTTCTAAAGGGTAGACCAACTGAGGATCAGATAATTTAAATGTAATCCTCTTTATATTGATTGATTTCCCATGTGGCTTCCTTCAGCATTCCCGTATCATAAACATACACTCCTTTCAAATGTAAAAGAACGGTAAAAAACATTAGAATTCTGGTTACCCTGGTTAGATAAGGACTGATGTTCAAAACTAAGCCATGACTGCTCTGGTGACAGAACACTTATTATGAAAGTAAACATCTTAAGGCTGGTTAAACAATACTATTTCTAAATGTAAATGGATGTCCCGTTTGAAATTGTTCCTACACAAATGTTATAGTCCAATTTTACATGGTACACTCCTCCCAAAGCATCTATCAAAGTTTTTTTGAGTCTAAAGGTTAAATTGTATTAAATGTAAAGTTTAATGATTTACAAACAAAAAAAAAGTTATTGGTCAAGTGCCTTCCACAATGCATTCCACAGATCAAAGTCTACCTCTTTAGCCCCTAATTCATCAGAATGCCTCGTTATTGTTTTTTTTTAAAGGTAACCTTCTATCAGTGTCAAGTTGAATATGCTGCATTAGAGAACAAGATACGTTTTATTTTTTAATACATAACCATGTATTTTGACAATCATGGATATTACTTGTGAATGGTGAATTTTAAAGATTTAAAGTCTTCAAATCTGTTAAAACTTTCTTTACTTTCCTATATTGGTAAGCTAATGTAGAAACACTGGATATTAAATTTCCTGATAGTTTTGACACACGTGGTAAAACATCTGTATGACTTTATTAAGTTAAAAACAATGCGCTGAATGTTAACAAAATGTAAAATAAAAAAACATTGCCAAAACAAATGTACCATTAGTTTCAACTAAGTGTTAACAGTTATCTTTAGACTACCTGTAACACTAGATTATTTTTGCTGTCCTCTAGTCTATTTCCATGACGTCATTTGACCACATGTTATTGCATACAGAATAGCCTTAATTAGTCAGTCACTGATAAAGGCTCTTCAGTTTATAAAAACAAATTCTCTGCAGGCAAAAAATGCAAAATGAAATAAATAGTTGCTAAAGACAGTTGCTCCATATTCCATGTGGTAAATTAAACAAAATTCTATGACTTGTTCAATAAATGATAGCAGTATTCCAAAGCAGTTTGAAAAGAATGGATGAGGGGGGTAAATTAGATGCTTCAGACTCCTAAGAGATTACAGCTATGTATGAACAGACCTGACTAAAAAACTGGGGGTTGGCACAGTCAGTTAAATATGGTGGTATCCACTTTTACGGAAAGAGATGCAGGTTTGAACAGCATGTTAATTCTTATACAAATTAAAGTAGGGGAAAATAATTTTCATTTTCCCATTCATCAAACCAAAAAGCTCATCTGTGCACAGAAAAAGACATACAGTCAGGAAAGGCCAGTCTCAGTGCAAATTCTCCAGCTTGCGTAGCCGCAGAGGGTTGGGAAGGGCTTGTGGGTTGGGTACAGTAGATGCTTCTTGCTCTGGTGAACGAAATAACACCCTACCCCGGTGATTGAACAGATAAAATGAAGGGTGGTTCCGGAGTGTGTCAAAGGTCCTGTATAAATTAAAATGACAATTAGGCTGAGGATGATAATACAATGGTTTGCATTAGTTACACTTTAAATATTCAGTATTCAGTGGGGTCAGCTTAGCACGTTTTAACTCCAGTTTTGTCATTGGAAAAACTTGATAATGGATGCCAAAGATGATGACTGAGACTTACTTGTTTTTCAATTCTGAAGAGGCATCCATGTCTTTGAACTCTCCGGCAATGTGGACAATGCCATAACAGGTAACAACAAACGCTAATAAAGTCTGTAAGACAATCTGAAAAAATACATAACTGGTGAATGCATGTTAAGTTTGCACCCTTATTAAAGGATACTTTGGACAACAGTATAGGGGACTCAGTATGAGTCCAAAACAATAGTCTACTGTGGTGTGCACATACTGTATGGTGAAGGTAAAGCAACTACAACATTTGTTTCATACTTTATTTTCCATTTAATTACTCATGTTTACTGCCTAGTGGGCCAGCTATAATGACAATCTAATTTAAACGTAATAGTTCTGGGAAAAATTAATCCATATCATAATCCTAACGAAATAGGCTCACTATTTGTTGTTCACAAAAATAACCGTGTCAAACGTTTTTTCCCCCCAGAAGTTGGACATTTCCCTCACGACAAACCAGGTGTGCTTCTAACAGACTAATGTTTTGTCACAAGTAACCATTAATCTGGACTGGAAACAAGAGTAACCACAGGAAACAAGAGTTAAAGCAATAGTTCACCCATTTTCCAAAACAATATATGTTGTTCTTTAGGCTAAATTAAGCGTATTGTAAGTATATTGAACAAGTTCCGGTCTTAGGATCAACGTACGTGAAATCAACGTGTAATTCCAACCAGCGGCACTGAAACGATTAATTTATTGTAAACCACAACACCCATTGCTCACTTAGCTCAGTTACACGCATTCGTCTATCTTCTTTGCTTGAGCCTGGAGGGTGTCATACTTTACAGCAGAAACTATGCGCGGTCCCACTCACTGCAGTATACACCCTCTGTCTCCGTTGCCATCGGCAGGCAATACCAACATACCTATATCGCTTCAGCTCCAGCTGGTTCGCCTGCTGCGAGTAACTGTTGCATTTCTTGATCTCTCTGTCAGGTTCATCATCGCTAAATTCCAGTTCAAATAAATACGGCTGAATTTTACTGTCTAACAAAATATTCATAAAGTTGTCATTATCTTATTCTGCAGTGGAATCAGTAACCTCGTCAGCCACGATCACGGACCATGTAGATGTGTAGCTATCTAGATGTAATGCTATCACTATAACATCACAGCATAATTTGCATGGCACGTCCCCCCTAATTTGAATTGCCCGCCTTAGGTTGTACTTCACTGAGAAGCAGGAAAGGACCTCCCCCTGGCTGGAAACGGCTGTAGTTTTCTTAATTAAAAAATGACCCCTGATGCAATATGGGGTCATTTTTCCGACTCGTTTTACGTTCTACTGTTTGATTGTGAAACAATATATGACTATATGTAAAATAGAACATTTGTATATGAATAAAAAACATCAAAGTTGAAAATGGGTGAACTACCCCTTTAATGTGTAGAGGGCATTCTACTAAATGTCGGCAACTATTACAAATTCCTACGTAGAGCCAAACTTTTCTGAATCACTAAGTTCTGTCGGAAAATGTTGATACAACCCAAATGGTGAGGCGGTGTTACAGTTCTTCTGGTTTTATTTAAGACAAACCTTGAAGGTCTTCTGAGTAACCATATCCTGGTTCATCGCAACAAGGCAGACCTATGCAGATCAGTGAAACAACTGCACAGGCACGCAAAATATCACTAGTTAACAGGAAAACCAGAAGAACTGTAATACCGGGAGAACATGAAACTGCATTCAACTAGGTTTTTGACACCATTTAAAAAAACTTACGTCTATCGGTAATGTTTCATTCTCTTTCTCTGTTAGGCGCATATATGATCGATCTGAAAATAAATAAAATAATGTCAAGAAAATCATTGAAATGCAATTATATCAAATGAGCACCGCACAGATGGTTCAACTAAGTATTTATTGGCAGGCAGTAGATAGTCAACGGAGCTGTCAAATTTAACAAACTGCATTCTATCAATAAGCAGGCTTGAAGCAGCTGATAAGTCTGGCAACAAGAAATAAACAAATTAACATAGCTAATTAATAATTCTGCAAGCTGTCGTATTCAGACATTACTTCCAAGACAACATTGTAGGCAAATCGTGTTTAACGCCAAACACACAAGATGCTTCTTCGAGAACAGTAACGATAGCGGCTAAGTAATTGCAAGCTAGCGAGATAAGCCGTTCGAAAAGGCCGCAGGTATCACTGTATTTGTAACATTCACGAGGGTTTTAGACATGCATTAAAATATACGGCAGTAAACACGTTTTGTTATTTTCTTCATACTTACGCTGTGCTGCTGAGAAAGCTGCATGTGCCAAGGCAAAAAGACCAACACCGACAACACCTTTCCAAAACGACGAAGCCATTTTCAAGAGGAGGGAGGAAGATGAAAATTTCGTCGCATGAAGATGTCGTCAACAAAATAAAAAACTCCCTTCTTCTTTTGTGTTAGCGCCAAGTGATGGCTTGATTCAAGTTAAGACGCCCACAATAGACAATGTCTAAGAAAACTGCCATATATTTACATCGTTTCGTTCAGGCCAGTTGAAAAAGTACATTTAATGTATTGTATACTTAATTTACACCATATCTTTTGCCAGGAGGAAAAAGGCACCAGGGATACGTTTAACGTAACTAACATGACCAAGTTAAGTTATGCAACATAGTTTTTCTATAACAAAAATAACAGAAAAGTACAACAAGCCTTACCTTTCAATCGTCCATCAAAAGCGTAATGATTGGTTTATTAAAATTTGAAAGAAAAATAAAATATGAATACAAATCTCTTTTGTAATTTGTTATTATTATTATTATTATTATTATTATTATTATTATTATTATTACAATATTAAAGCCTAACAGGACATAACAGGCCTTTCGTGTATTTTGTGGTAGTAGACGAGACAGTGACAGCAGGTTATACAATTTTGGTTTTATTTTGAAGGGGAACCTTGACCTGGAAGAAGTTTTAAATTACGTCATATTTACGTCCCGCTGGTGCACACCGTTCTGTGTTGAACAGCACAAATTTATCCTGTTATCTTAACATTTAGTTTAAACAAAACATAAACGCTAGCTAAAAACATATTCATCCTAATCATGGCCGAGGCAATTCAAAAGAAACTGCAATTAGAATTAGAAAAATACCAGCAAATGCAGAAAGGTAATGTTCGATAAAACTGCATGCTTATACTGTTTTCTTGTTTGCTATACGATTCCATAATGCGTCTACTCGCCTTTCTTGTGTTTATTCTGTGACTCAGCGACAAATGTGACTTGCTGTTAACCAACTTTCTATTTGTAAACGTTGTAAACAAGTTACATTTGGTGCATTTAGTTGGTCACATTGTACATGTCATTGTTAAAATGTAGTGTGTATGCTAAATACAGACTTATCTGATACACACGTTTTTCCCCCAGATGTAAGTAAGAGCATGTCTGCCAGGCAGAAGCTGGAGGCTCAGGTTACAGAAAATAATATAGTTAAAGAGGTAAGAACCCTTTGTAAAATCTGTTTATTTGTTAATGTGTTTAGTTTTCTGTGTTGTTAATCCCCATTTGAATAACTTAGCCTTAATCGTTTTGTTTAACCCTACTACTCACACAACACCTATCTATTTCAGGAGCTGGATCTTCTGGACAGTCAAAACACAGTTTACAAACTGATTGGCCCTGTCCTAGTAAAGCAAGACTTGGAAGAGGCGAAGGCTACTGTCGGAAAGAGGCTGGAGTACATTAATGGAGAGATGTAAGTTGTCTTATTGGATAGCATGTACAATGCACACAGTAAAATAATTTCCACTTATGTTGTAACATCAATTATTCCTGTGTGTGTGTCAGTCAACGATATGAGACTTTGCTAAAGGATATGGAGACAAAGTCAGAACAGCATCGAGAGGTCTTGTCAAGTCTGCAGCAGGAATACCAGAGGGCCCAGGGACGAGCTGTTGGCAAAGTTTGATCAGGAGACTAAAAAGCGTCCAGCCATGCACGCACGCACGCACGCACGCACGCACACCAAATACAAAACGCAGGCTCCTTTTGAATTAAAGGATTTCCAATAGTTTTGGGAAGTTATACTGTTGGTAAACAAAGCATATATGGTGTACTAGGAGCATTTCTATTTCAACAATGTTTCCAGCAATTATTTAGGGACTGGCTTTTCTGTTTGTGTAATAAAAGCTGCATTTATTTCTGTTTGTTTCTGATTGAATGATTTGATTATTGTGTACTCTGTTCCTAAGGTGCTACACACTTGTTCTTAAGACATGGTATGATTCAGATTGCCATGGGTAAGTCTTGACCTACCCTATTTATCGAATAATAATGTCTTGGTGTAGCCCCGTAAATATGCTTACTACACTTAGTTTAACAGTAGTAATTGACATTACATGGCAACCCCATAAAATGACACTTGGTTAATGGAGTAGAAAAATGATTTAATACTTTCACGTTTTTGGGGGTTTAATTATATTTGTTGTAATAACAAAAAGTTAAATACGTTTTTTTAAATATATCGAATATATCATTGAGGTAATATACATTTTATTTCTGACTTAAGTTGGAATATGATTTGGCGTCAGACTGAATGGGAGCAGATTGTGAGACAAATTAGCAGAGTTGCTCATAAGTCTTTAAGCTTGAGTCCAAGTCAAGTATCAAGTCTTTGGTCCCAAAAGTCAAGTCTCAAGTCTCTGGTCACCAGTTAAAGTCAAGTCTCAAGTCTTTGGTCGCAAGTCCAAATCAAGTATCAAGTCTGTAGCTAAACCCATCCGCAACCATAGGCTTTTGAGAGAAGATCTGGTTCTAAGCTAATGTTGCAGGCTATATCAATCTTTTTTTCTGAACATAGAGAGCGTACCTTAAAAATGTATATATACTAACAAACCGCAATCCAATTAGAAATAACATTGCTTCATATTGTCATGTGTACTGTAAATACATTAATATTAAGTATCAAACTGTAACAGCATTGTTTCTAACAAATCACTCATAGACTATAATGTGACAATTGAAATGGCCATTTTAGATTGTAAACGCACCCATAGCTGATTAATCAGCAGGCTAACTATTAAGCTACTTTCAATAATTAACCCATCTTCGTCTAACACTGTATGTGGGCTCAAAGCTGCTACTAGCAGGGCTAGAATACCTTAAATTAACAGATTGACAGTTGATTGCTCGTGTTTCCGCCTTTTCATGCAGAACACTTGTTACACTTGCTGTAACGAGCATTGTCAGCATCGACTCGAGTGAAGTTTAACCATACTTTTGAACGTTTAGTTCTCTCCGCCAGTGCACGGTGCTGCAGTGTGCAAGAGAAAGCTGCACCTGCCCTCGCTTTGAGAGAGAGAGCTATAATAAAAATAATTGTAATATATGGACAAAATGTATAAATAATATATATAGGAGGACAAAAAATTATAATAATACACGCAGGAGGACAAAAAAATATAAATAGAAGAACAAAAAATTATTATAATATATGTAGGAGGACAAAAAAGAATATATGTTGTAGCACCACCTTCCCCCAGCCCCGTTTCCATGTGGCACCACCTTCCCCCAGCCCTGTTTACATGTGGCACCACCTTCCCCCAGCTCCGGTTCCATGCAGCACCACCTTCCCCAAACCCCGGTTCCATATAGCACTACCTTCCCCCAGCCCAGGTTCCATATAGCACCACCTTCCCCCAGCCCCGGTTCCATATAGCACCACCTTCCCCCAGCCCCGGTTCCATGTAGCACCTGTGATGACCCCTTGTGTCATCTGGGTTAATGGGTTGGGTTTCCCTGATTACCTTTATCTGGAACACCTGGGGGGCAGGGTCATGGGCTATTTAAGCCACAGGTGCAGAGGACTCACTTTCTCTGCTCCTCCTTCTCGGCACCTGTTTTGGTTTGTGTTGTGTTTCTTTATGACTTCGTTACTTTATGCTTCATGCACCCTTCAACACTTACACTCATACAAACACCCGCACCCACCATTTAGCACTACACATACTACTGACATTGCTGACACTCACACCCCACCCTTCAATTAGTGTTTGTTTGATTTTTGGTTAATAAAGTTACTTTTGTTAAACGTTCCCTCATGGTGTCTCCCTTTTGTTATGGCCACTTGAGCTGGTCGTAACACACCACCTCCCCCCAGCCCAGGTTCCATATAGCACCACCTTTCTCCACCCCCGGTTCCATGTAGCACCACCTTCCCGCAGCCCCGGTTCCATGTGGCACCACCTTCCCCCAGCCCCGGTTCCACATAGCACCACCTTCCCTGGTTCCATGTAGCACCACCTCCCCCAGCCCAGGTTCCATGTGGCACCGGTCCTTTGCTCACCTGTCTGGGTTCGGAACAGTGGTCCTGTCCTCCCCTTCCCCATGGAATTCCAAACCTTTTCAACACACAGTCCCAGAAAAGTCAGAGAACATGTTGAGCGTGCAGCTTCTATAGCCTAGAGATTTAACGGAGAAACTGAATACATGGAAGTGACTGTGACCTTCTGGTTCCTTCCCAGCGTACCTCATTATTTGTCCTGTCTCCTTGTTTCACTGGGAGAGGGTCTGGTAGAGACCCTTAAAAATGTATATAGACTAACAAACCGCAATCCAATCAGAAATAACATTGCTTTATTTTTCCATGTGTACTGTAAGTAAACTGTAACAGCATTGTTTTGAACAAATCACTCATATAGACTATAATGTGATAATTGAAATGGCCATTTCAGATGGCAAACGCACCCATAGCTGATTAATCATCAGGCTAATCATTAAGCTACTTTAAATAATTAACCCATCTTCATCTAACACTAGCCTATATGTGGGCTCAAAGATGTTACAAGCGGGGGTTGCATACCTTAATGTAGATGGACAGGATGTTATGCCTTTTTGCTTGATGTGTTGGCAGATTGCTCGTTTCCGGCCTTTCATGCAAAATACTTGTTGCACTTGCTGTAATGAGCATTGTCAGCATCGACTCTAGTGAAGTTTAAGCATACTTTTGAACATTTAGTTCTCTCTGCCATTGTCACTATATGAGCAGGGTCTCTCTCTCAGTGTCCTGCACAGTGCTGTAGTGATGTGTCGTTCATGAAATGACTTGGGACTAACGAGTAGTCTCAGAGAGTGATTCGTTCATTTTGGTCGCGCATGCGCAACAACAGTTGTGTTCGAGTCACTCGTTAATTTCGTTCAGCATAGGTTTAGTATAGGAAACAGAAATTAATAGTTCACCCCTCGACTGGGTCTTTGGGGCTGAGTCGTTCGTTCAATTTTCACGTGACAGCCCCATAAATTCAGTACAGGAAAGAGAAAAGTGTAGTTCACCCATCTTCGGGTCTGAGTAGTTCGTTCAATAGGCTTGGCATAGAAAAGAGAAATGTTTAGTTCACCATGGTTATGTAGGTACGATAACGTCGTTTGACTCACTATGATAATTCAGGCCCCTAAAAGCAGTTGCAATATACTACTTTACTGAAACGTGCCGATAGCCGATCAAAATTAGCAATAGCGTGCTGTTTGCACACCCTTACACACTAAACCGGGACCTATGTTAAATAAAATAATAATCAATAAGTAATATCACATCATACAGCGGCAGCACGGTGGCTCAGTGGTTAGCACTGTTGCCTCACAGCAAGAAGGTTCTGGGTTCAATCCCCACCTGACCCAAGGGCGTTTCTGTGTGGAGTTTGCATGTTCTCCCCGTGTTCGCGTGGGTTTCCTCCGGGTACTCCGGTTTCCTCCCACAGTCCAAAAACATGCAGGTTAATTGGTGACTCTAAATTGCCCGTAGGTGTGAATGTGAGTGTGAGTTGTTGTCTGTCCCTATATGTCGGCCCTGTGATAGACTGGCGACCTGTCCAGGGTGTACCCCGCCTCTCGCCCTGTGTCCGCTGGGATAGGCTCCAGCCCCCCCCGTGACCCTGTACAGGATAAGCGGTAAAAGTTAATGGATGGATGGACATCATACAGCCACATACCAATCAGTCTTTTGGGGAAAGTCATTGGCTGTGTTCGGAATCGCCTACTTAAATACTATCTACTACATACTCAATGAGTGCATACTATATACTGACTACTTAAACCCAAATCTAGAATTCTACTTTTTACAAATATTTGATTATATTGTGAGTATACTCAACTGCATATGTGACCAAAACCGGGCACATTAGTAATGCTGTCAAACAAGGAGGAAGTTGCCGAATTGCATTTTGGGGCGTGAAGCATCGTCTAGTTAGTAACCTCTCTCGGGTACTCAACATTTCCCCAATTTGAGTATGTCATCCGGGAACTTTTCCCATACTCAAATTGCATATACCGTTGACATACTGCATACACATTTTTGGTCAAATGTAGTATGTTAAGTATGTATAGTAGGCGACTTCGAACTTAGTCATTGTTTGCGCGACTTATTGCTTAAGTGCGACTCGAGTCCCCATCACTGCAAATTAGTATTTAAGACTGTAAAAAGTCCACCGAATTACTACACTGTTCTGCCCAATTACCTTAGCAAGCAGATGGAGGCCAATAAACAAACTGCTTACTGCATTGCGCATTTGGGTAGGTCTGCCACGCAAAGCGCGCAACCTCAGTTGCTTTTTGTACGGCAAAGAAGATTCGGCAGAGCACAGGGTGAACTCTGTATTCCCATAGTTAAAAAAAAGCAATCTATTGTCATCAGCCCCCTGGGGATTTGAACTACTGGAATGATGCATATGGTGGTTTCAGTCTTTAGAAGCTTGCTATTTCAACTCTAACTGTAATTAACACAAAAGGTAGCCTAATTTTCATGTAGCGTTGCCATCGGTAAAATACATCGTTCGTAATAGGCATTTATTAAGAAAATTAAGACGTTTTATCAAATGTAATAAATCAAATGCCTATATGAAATAAGCAGCTAGGCTACGGTTCGCCTCAACGTTTGGAGAGGTTATAGTGAAGAGCACGTATTGCATAGCAGTGAACGCTGATTTATCTCAAATAGGTAACATTTACCTTGCAGTCCTGTCACAACAACCGTTCTGTTATGTTACATATCACAAGCTTGGGGCGGTTGAAGTGGAAGCTTTTGAAAAAGAGTAAACGTTAAACTTGCTCTGGATAGGCCTATGTGATGACGCAAGGATGACGAACGTGATTGGAAAGGACAATTCCTTCCTTTCATGAGAGGTTAAATTTTACCAACTTGCAAACCTCCTCACTTAATTTAATTCGGTTGTATCTATGCGTTTGACAAGTAGTTCTCCACATAAGGCTAAAAGTAAATTATTTCATCCGGAGCGCAGAAAACTTCCATCTGCTATAGGGATATCTACATTCCCCATTTCCTGAAGCGGATAGGTGCCTTTTTGGTCAGACTGCGTTTGTGTAAATCTAGATACAAACAAAGGGTTTGCAGAAAAATGTGTCATAGAATTAGAAGAACTTTGTTCTAAACAAATCACAATATGTGACATGCATGGAGGCAGAATTAATTTAGGAAGCTTTGGCGTTAGTATATTTATATTTCGTTTTTCACACCTGATGGTGGTTTTAGAACGCCTTTCAATGCACGAGCCTGTGTCTTGAGGCTCGTGGAGGCAAGTGAATGCATTAACACCTCCGCTGATTTATGGTTACCTTTGGTTGTGCACGTGTCAGAGAGGAAACTCAATACTTTCAAGTGTGTTACCACAGACCTCCATATGTATTTGGATCACTAATTCAAATTGATTCGAATTGGTTGCAATTGGCTGGGCTATTTACGTTGGCGAATAGGCTGTCGGTTGCATTCAAAATTTGTTGATATTAATTAATAAAAACCTACTTTGCTCATGAAAATGTAAAATGAAACCAAATGTTTTGGCTGGGTAGGCTATATGTGTAAAAAGGACAAACGGTGAAATGTGTTTTACCGGGTCATACAGCTAAGTTAAATAAAAATAAATAAAAAATGAATAAATGGAGTTGATTTGCACTATGCTTGCTATATATTTTAAATATTTGTTTTGGACCAATTTTGCCAACACCTATAGATACACCCGTACTCGCGTTTACGGATGCAGTTTCTTTACACATTTACATTCGTTTTGAAACACACACACACACACACACACACACACACACACACACACACACACACACACACACACACACACACACACACACACACACACACACACACACACACACACACACACACACACACACAATCTACTAAGGCATTCCAGAGGTGAATGCCCTTTGCCAGTTTCTCCAATAACAACTAGCCTACTTAGTTTTAGCCTCCCCTTATCTTCTTAAAGACGCCCAGGTGTCTTTCAAATTAATCTTTATTCTCATTTCAATTTTTATTCATTTAACAAAACCTTCTCTATAAGGAACAAAGGAGCATTCTGTTCAGAACATACCCCAGTGGGACTAAACCCCCGTTGAGTCAAGTTGTTTCAAGAGACCCCATTGTTTTGTTAAAAAAACAATAATGTAGGCCAACTCAATTTTCACACTAATATATCATAATCACATTTAGCTGCAATAGTCACTAAATAGCTTAACTTGTGTATTCTTTTTTTCAATTAGGCCTGGTTTTCAAAAGAAAAAAAGCACGTTTAATAGCTAAAAAGTTCAGGTTTTTGCAGAGTATACTTTCTCGGACAAACCAATTGAATCAAAAACTGACAGTCAGGGTTTGTATTTTGATGAGGTGAACAATATTATTCTACACATCCTAAAATGTTGGTTCCGTTGCAATATTTTTCTTATTCAAGTCTTAAGATTTTAGCAACACATTAGCGACTTTTGTAAGGAAAATCGTGGCAATCTAATTTGTTCATATTCACATGTGGAAATAATCCTCGAATTGCAACAATCGACCTGCATTTAGAAGAACCACTTTGATCGGAGTTGAAGGGAGTGATATCTTCTACATGTGAATGCGCCCCAAAATGTATTATAAGGCAGAGATGTGTGAACTGGGATGCAATTGTTATGCGGTCATCCAAAAAAAGTATGTTAATAGGACTGTCCAAGTCCAAGTACAAGCCATTCACACTGCACTATAGAAAAGTCTGACCTCTGACCCAGGCAATAACCACCATCACTGACGATTGCACCACCAATTAGACATTTGTCATTCTTTTTTAATACAAAAAAATTGTATTTTACTTTAACATGTAGGCTTACATGTCTTTTTTTGTTACTATAGCCGTCTTTGCAAGAACATACTTGGTGTATACCCTTATTTAAAATACAACAGTGAATCCGTCTTAAAAAGAACAAGAGAAATCAAGAAGGCCTTGTAGTATTGCCACAGTTGCTTGCATGTAAGACTGCTAAAATACATGGTATTGAGAATCAGAATTGAGAATAGTTTCCTTTAAAGTTCTGAATGCCATGTAGCCCATAGGCCTATACATAAAGAAAAAAATATATATAAAAGGCAAACGACTTAAAAAGGTTAAAAAAAAAAGGTTTAAAATCTGAAGATCACAGAAAAAAGGGATAGGGGGACCCTGAACAGTTAAATATCATACATTTCTAATTCAGATGCTAAGACAGATGCTAGAATGTTTTTCTGAGCTATACAACATATTTTTGACTTGGCTCATTTAGAAATGAAGAACTCCCCCCAAACAAACAGAAAAAGTTGTCAGTAATCAGTTATTCACATATACCATGTGATCACAAAATGTTTAACAGAATATTATACAATCCATCTACAGTAGGCTATATTTACACATATCCGTTTGTAAACCCAGTTGATCTTCACAACAAGTTCCTGCCTCTGGCCAAAACCATCTCCATCCATGTAATACAGATAAGAATATCTCTTTTTGAACAGAAATTGAGTTGCCAAAGGCAACTCACCAGTTTGCAGCTCACTGGCTTTCACTGTGGCCAAGGTCTCCACACAGGGTCACTGATATTTATGCATGGACTAAGGGAAGGGCCTTGCAGGTTGTCTGGTCCATGGCAGAGGCTAGTCCTCTGAGCCAGCTCATTCTGATCCGGGGTCCTGTTAGGGTGAGAAACATGTCGTGGAGGAGAAAGCTGTTTTTTTGTTTGCTTGTTTTGCTGTCCAGAGAGAGGATCACTAGTGGGGGTTGTTACTTTAGAGAACTGCCTGGGAGAATCTGGATCCGTGGGACTGCCTGAGAATCCCAATGAGGCCTGAAAGGACTTATCTGCTCCACTAGCTTCCTCCAACTCTTTGTTCTTGGTGGCTATAAAGTGACTGACTCTGAGAAGACATGACCTCATACCCTCACTGTAGTTCTGCTTGTGCTCACAGGGTGGTTGCTGTTCCCCTCTGCTCCCCATGTGTAGCAGTTCCTTTGGCTGGTTATTCTTTTCCCCCTCCTGCTCAGTTCTGAGGAATTGCACCACACTTTCCAAAATTTCAGCCTTCTCCACCTTTGGATTCTTTAGTTTCTAGTGACAGAAAAACGAAAATAAAAAGTCAATGACAGTTTATTAACTGCATCATATACTCATCAATTCACTTTTCTTGGGTATACAACTATAAATTTGAAACCTCATTCATTGGTATAGTGTATGTTTAATGGCGTGACTTGATCATACTGAAAGATATTTACCTCAATAGATGTCGATCTACTCTTCAACAACATAAGACGTAATGTTTCTAGACTGTGATTGATACGGTCTCTCCTTCTTTTCTCCATTAGTGGTTTAGGAATCTGAAACAATGGAAAATATACATTAATAATTTGCTGTATGC
>JAPMUY010008765.1:500000-667500 GCA_026901105.3 Galaxias olidus
TCAAAACCTCCGTTTGCTTTCTGGTCCTGTAAGCAGGAGGATGCCTTGCTTTTTAAAATTATTTAAATTTATTATTTATTGTAACATTTTAGCATGTATAGTTGACACAGAATATTTCAATGGTTTGATTGGAGATTTCAAGAACTATAGCCTTATCTGAAATATGCCTAAACCTTTTCCCGTGAGACGTTAGTTGCATTTAGCCTAAATTATTTTACTTTAAACGTGCGCCTAATTATGTCGCACATCATGAACATAATCTGCATAGTAGTTTTTTTTTTGTCTTTTCCAATTTTCCTACGAAGAACCTCAATTCCCACCAATCTAATGGTGTTAACATGTTTAACACAACTTGTTAAAGAACAATAATACTTAACATATAGCCTACATCCCCTAGTCATATAGGCAACTATTTTCCAAAAACGCTTCCAGCATATTTATTAGCTCTTGTCCTTGTTCTTTTGTTTTAACAATTCATTTTAAAAAATGTCTCTTCATGGCCTAATTTATATTTACGTAGGCCTATATAACACAAAAACACCTTCGAACAAAACTTTGACACTTATCATTAGGTAAGTTACTCTGAAAATAAATAAAATAAGATTATAAAATCAAATAAGTAGATCATTGCATTCTAATTCAGTGAATACAATAACACATAAGAACACCATCTCTATCTCTGTGGGAAAAACAAAGAACGACAAGTTACACACGTCACTAGCACCTTTAAACCAATCAGATGGCTCCATAAACTACGCTATTTAACTCATAACAACTGATCCGTGTCAACCTTTCCCATTCGTGTCTCGTTGCAGAAGCATACACTAGGCTTTACAAGTCTTGTTTCAAATCAGTGGTAAAGATGACAAAGAAAACATTACATCCAACAATCCGGGATAATAGGAGTACTAAAAGGGTAAGGATTCTTTTTCAGATTTAGATATAGCTATCTTTAACATATCTGAGGCTGTTTAGAAATGTCTTTTGGACTTTCTTGTGAATGACATGTTGCCAAGTGATGTACTTTTCATCACAAAAATAGATTTGTGCAATTGTTGTTGCTCTGTGGCCTGTAATTGCTACCATAACTGTGTGTGACACCAATGTTTTATTATTATTTTCTCTCCAGGTATTAAAACCAGCTGTTGAAAAAAAAAGAAGGGATAGAATAAATCAAAGTCTAGGGGATCTTAAAACTTTACTTATGTACTACACATCTGATGCAGTAAGTTTGTCAATAAAAGCCAATATAAATATGCTGTATTTTAATATTTCAGCAACATTATTAAACTATTACTGCATGGCTATAATAGTTTTTAAGGTACCATACATTTTCTTTATTTAAATTTTTTTGTTTTGTTTTACAGAGATTGCAGAATCCTAAAGTAGAAAAAGCAGAGATTTTAGACCTGGCAGTTTCGTATCTTAAGCAAAAAACAGAAAGGCAAACCAAAAGCAAAGGTAAGTGAGCTAATTTTCAAAACGTTCCGAGCGATTTAACAAGACTGTACTTTCAATAATTCCAATTTCTCTCTTGGACAGATTCTTTGTTAATCAAAGAAAAAACAGATTGGTCAGAGGCCCAGATTGCTTTCTCCGGGGTATTGCACCAACCTTCAGACCCCAGCCCTCCTGTCCTCTCTCCCATCCAAACAGCAGGCTTCCGTCAATGTGTGTCCCAATTGGCTGGCTTCATGTCCAGGGCAATGCCTGCAGATAGAGAGAGCTTCATCAAGGGACTGAAAAGCTACCTGAACAAGCACTTAGCCACTGTGGCTCCAGGACAGACTCAATTTGTGTCTATAACAAACCCCCATCTAAGAATGACTGGCAAGGAGATTGATAAAAGGCAAAATGTGTCATCAGTGAATGAGGCATGTTGCCATCCCAAGCAGAAGGCTGCACAATTGTTCCCCCATGATCCCTCATGTCAACAGAGTCAACAGTCCTTACCTTCGTCAACAGATTACCCCTCCCCACCCCCCTCTCCTTGCCTCTCATGCTGTTCTTCAGCTTCTCCTACCCCTCCTTCCTTTCCTTCATTCCCCTGCCACTTCCAGTTCCCTCCCAGCCTGTCACCTCTGTCGCCTCACACCTCTTGCTCACACCCTTCCTCCACACACATCGTGCCAGCTGCTCTTAGTCCATCACCCATGATTCCAGTCTCAAGCCCCCATGCTCTCCACTGTTCTCCTCGTAGGTCAAGTGATCCAACACCAAGGCAAGGACTACCTGCTAACTACAATTCATTTACATGGAGACCGTGGTTCTAAACTAAGCCGTCATTTTGATGTTTGTTATCAAGGTACAATGTTTATATAAGCTGTATGTGCAACTTGTTCATAGTGTACACAACAATACAATCGCATAAAGTTTCATATTGAAATGTTTTTAATTAAAGTTCCATTTTACATGGGTTCTATCTGCTTATTTTTTTTTTCCCAAATAATAGTAATATATAGTATATGGTGTTTGCAACTGTTTGACACCAATGGATTTCTGAATATTGTACTTTCTCAATCAAATGTTACCATGTTTTAAGTTTTACTGTATGCAACACAGCAAAATCATTTCATAGACTTTATGATTTTACTCAAAACAATAGGCCATACTAGAACCATCAAATTTCAAGTAATCACATTGGCTGGAAAAGTGATCGGGCTAATGTATTAAATATCAGAGAAGTAAAGATGATATATAATCCCTCAAAATCATGTGGAAAAAACAATATTGTAATTATCTGCCTTACAATGGAAGGCCTTGCTTTCTTTATGTTCTTTTCTTTCTTTCTTTTCTTTGGCAAATACAGTAGAACACAGATCAATTAAACTGTCTCCAAGTCCATAACTCAGTCCACAAGTCAACATTTAATATTATGAATGTAGCTTTATACCTTCTCTGCGGGGGTGGTAATATGTCCTTGTACTTCTTTTCCCGCTGAAAGATGATAATGGATTAAATGCGCCAGTAATTCTTTGCAAACAACTTTGTTCAAAAGAACAACAATATCCCACTAGACCTGTTGCAAATCGGTGCGATCATGCCAGCCCATGTCATCTGACATCTCCTGGCCTTCATGAGAATATTTGTTGCAACCAAGAAACGAAGTGTGCCATCTGTGCAAAGGTTTTAGGCAGGTACAAATACAAAGTGAGTGTAAAGAGAATCTATGTCAAATCCATATTTATTGTGACCACCCTTTGCTTTCAAAACAGCATCCCCTGCATAAAACCTATGCACAGTACAATATATGTTGAAAAACCTTATAGAATCAAATCTTTTCCATACACGTGCACATCCCTACACCTAGAGGTTGAAATCTTGAGTCTTTTGTTGGTACTACAGATATTGCACTTGGGTAAACTAGCAAAGCAGGACTCCCCATACCCCCCAAAATAGCAAAGATAGAGAAAATCAATTGGGGGTTGGGGAGGTGACATTCAATGGCTTTTATTCTCCAATGTTGTTTATCTGGAGTACCAAGGTCTTCAGGTAAAGATGGATACCTAAAGAAGTTGAAACCCAAATAACATATTCATCAATCTGAGCTTTGTCCCATCATTTGTCAAGCATACAAATAACAAAACACAGCATGCACCACTTGAATGGTATCCCCTTTCATTTGGTTGATTTGTTCATATTCTGGTCAACAGATGGCGCTATAAGCATGCCTTATGACTTCATCTACATGACCCTCTCTCAATGAGGATAATTACAGACAGTGTTATTTAGGTTAAAGAGCTGCTTGTTGTTTCTTGAGCTTGCATCAGTCCTCATACATTGATCACAATTGTATCCCTTAATCTGTCATAGATAAAGGCTAATTTCACTCCTTATCTGCTTTTCACATCTTTATTACAAGGTCTGAATGTTTTCTGTGCGAGCAGGGATTTGGCGGAAGAAAACAGGATTCATGACATGATAGAACATGTTTTTGGGTAATGGTTATTCTCCCCCTCCTCTTTACCCTCTCTGTTCATCACATTGAAGAATCCTTCTCTGTACCAGTGCCATTAGCTATGAGGTAGCCATTGTTCATTGTCAGATAAATAAGAGGGTAGGGACATCATTTGGAGTTGGATTTTCCACACTGACTTTTTACAGGTTTTGATCATTCTAGAGAGAAATGAGAATAGGGGCACACATACTCGCAGCACTGCCCATAATTAAAAGGGGGGGAAATCACGCTGAAGATTTGCTTTACAATGGTTGAGACCCCTGTGGCATTTTCTCGGGACATGCTGATTAGAGCTGATCCTGTTACCCTCAATAATCATCGGTTTGTTAGACCTAAATGCAGCCTATGCATTCCTGATTTGTCCAAATCAGGGAGGGAAAAAAGTCCCAGAAAACGCTGTAACGGATATAGTTGGACAATTTCATGGCTTTGTCATGTACTTGTATGGTAAATACTTTTGACTTGGCAGGTTTCAGCATCAAAATGTAAGCAAGGTTTGTTGGGTGAGACATGCAGATCTAAATATGTAAAACAAAAACAAAAAATTAGGGTTAGCAGAATACGCAGGACAGTTGATCTGATCTGATCTGATGCATATAGTATGAAACCGTCCCTTTTTAGAACAAACCATTTAATGTAAGATATGGAAATTGGTCAACTATATATAACATTAACCTAACTCATTCCTCTTATTTAGTCAGATTTAGCACCTATTATGTGTACGTGTTCTCTACAAACCTACACATATGATTCAAACTTCCCTGTGAGTTTGCCAAGACTGGATTTAATTCAATTGGCATTTCTGTTTTCTCTTCCTCATTCCAATGGGCATAATCAGTTTGTTTAAGAGCTACTCCAGTGGATTATCTATTTGAGAGAGTGGAACACACTTTTTCTGCCAACACTGAGGGATCTGAACGTATTATTGTATAAACTTTCTAATAAAAAGAGATTGTGTTGACCTATTGGATTGATTCCAGTGTTTACCTAGTTTCACATCAATTTTGATGGCCTTGGGTAAGTTAGAGAAGTAAAGAGCAGCCCTTTCTCAATTGTTTTTCAGTAGTAGCAAACGAACAGATCACTTAATAATGTTGGAAATCAGAGTGAGGGACAGATGAAGTGTTCATTGTTATTAAAATACAACTTTATTTTTTGCACAGAAAATAGAACAGGTTATTAACTACTGGTCTGATAAAAAGTCTGTTTTTGGAGGTTGCAGTCTGTAACGCGCTTGGGTAACGTGCTGTTCTTGATGCTGTGTCCGGTCTGAATAATGGATTGCGGTGCAGCTATGGTACTAAGTCAGTTAGTATCTCTGCTCTGAAAAGGAGGACATCTCTCTCAGATCACATGTCAATCCGCAAGAATGTAGATCTGTCGCTACCCAAAACTAAACCATTTTTCCTCTCTTTCATTTCATTTTTTCCCTTGCCTTTTGCCCTGTCACAAATGTCTTTGAAGTAAATAGCGAAAGGATCCCTGACTGTAGCAAATTACGTGAAGACTGAAACATTTTTGACATAAATCCTGAGAGACGGGGCGAGCCACTTTTCCTGGCGGCCCCTTTGGGCGCGTTTAATCTGGGGCTGTGGGAGACAGCAGCGCTGACAGAGTGACGGGACAGCTGGACACACTTCCAGGGCAGCAGTGACGGACACAGCAGAGCTAGGAGAAGGCCCAGTGCAGACAACTCACCACAGCACCACCAACAAAATCAACTGGGGTGTCTCACCTGAACCCTGAGACCTCAGCAGCATGTCTGACATCCTTCCATCCACCCTTATCTGACTCGATGGCGTTACTTCTAACTGGCATAATATATGACAACTCGTAGCCCATACACCTGAACGTTGTAAGAAATTCATTTGTTTATGGGATTTGTCTGCCTAACTATTTAATTTTTAAGGTGATATTGCGATGAATCTAGTATTAGGTGCTTTTTCGGTCTCTCTTTTTATTAGTGTCTTGTGTCTCATAAACATTCTAATTGAAGAACACCAACACAGAAAAATTATAGGTAATTAAATTCATATTTTAGGCGGACAGGTATTTAAGAGCATCCCTACAACATATCTAAACCCTTAATTGTGAAGGCAACATGTCTAAAGGAGATAGGAAGTAACTTGAGCCAAACAGGGGAATCAAATCAGACATCGATGGCTTGTTTCTTCAGGACAGGACAATTACGATTGACATAAGGCACTTTTCAGTCATGCATCAGTGGTCACTTCTTTCAGGGCCTGCTATCACATGGGTTCAGTGGTTTGCATTTCTTCCTCTCCATTTTCGAAAGTAATTTGCAGGAAATGATGAACAATAGCTGCCTCTTTAGGGATCACATAACCTTTTATTTGTAGGAACCTGTGCTCCTCGGTGCAATCAAGTATGTAAGACTGTCTGGTGGCTCATGCTCTGCAAATCGGAATCTTTCCTGGACTTCTTGGAAGTGCTATGAGATGGTAAGAACGGCCAAATATCAACATCGATCGAAGTAAAAAATTTGTTTCTGGGAGATGCCAGACTATGAGGCTTCATTATAATTTCACTGAGAGAATCTTTTTTATCTTAATCTAAATTATCTATGCATGACATATCAAATGTTGATTCCTGTCAGCCTTGCTATTTTGTTTGTGTTTGTCAGTCAGACTGTCTGTAGTCTGGGGGCATGTATTGTCCAAAGGTGCATGCCCTTGTTTCCCCTCCCCCTGTGGGTGGGCTGTGACCTGTCTAGCCTGCAGCCACCATGGGTTACGACTCCTACTCCGGAACACTTGTAATCCCCGGGATATACTTCAGCACACTCTCTGCTGCTTCCCTAAAACCAGGAAGAACTTAACAGGTCACAGGTTAACCTACTAAGCGCTGCTGTTAAAAATAGTGTGTTATTCATAGGTCATCCAAAAATACTGCTTCTAATACTGGTTTGGCCTTTTCTTTTTTTTGTAGTTAACCTCTTGGGAAGTTTTCATGTACCTCTTGCAGAACCAAAAGTAAAAAGTAGGGTTGTTGTCAATGTGAGAAAAAGTGGTTGTGTGATGCAAAAATCTTTCTCTGGGTATGTAACCTCATACTGCTGAGAAAATGTCAGAGTGCGGGAGAAAGTGTGTGTGCGTGTCCGCTTGCAGGTATCCATTTGTGTGCGTTTGTTTGTGAATACAGTTTCGCTGGACCCTTGAGGGGCCCCTTGCATTGAGAAATAGAATAATCTAGCCTTACATCTACCCTATAAAAAATGACATACACGTAGGCAACGGATATATGCATTTGAAACATGTTCTTTTGCATTTTATGGCAATATTTACTATACTAACATTATATTTTGTACGTTTAACACAGTTTTCTACATACAGCCTAAATGACAGGTTTGTAGTACACAATGATCCACACTGAGATTTATTTATGAGTGGATGACATACCCAATCAAGCCTACATTCATACTATAAATTCCATCCATGCATTACAGGCCTAGAAAAACATGCAATGTTTTATTGAGTCACAAGTTGACACCTGGCGGATGTGGTTGGAGACGAGTAGCGTACACTTTGATTCAGCAGTCTGGCTGAGATCTGGGGTTTCCCAGTGAGGAGCATGCACCTCCATGCAGGAACAAGCTTAGAACTACTTACAGTAAAAGAGGAAATAACACACTGGCAGTGCGCCAAATGTGTTGTTTTAATCACCACTCATTGTTGAACACGTTGTGAGGTTATTAGTCTTGTGAGTATGATGGTTGACCAAATAGGACTTTCTCTGATTTTGCATAGTAAATTAAATATATTAATGCTCCATTGCAAAAATATGTTTTGCTACAATTTCACTTGTCCACTTTTTTTATTATGACATCATTTAGGTTTTTTGCAGGCTTGCATTTACGAGTGATTGTTAAACCTACCAAATGGAATATTTTTAACAATCTGCCTATGGATTAAACATGTATTGTGCATGCATAAAAACTTCAACAAGGGATTAACAAGGAGGTTTGAAACGTCAATACCAACATTGTGACACTAGGGGCAGTAGAGTAGACTGTAAGCAACCTCTCTCTCTGGTACTCACTCACCTTCATCTTGCCCTCTTGTAAATGGTACACATTTATTAAGGCTCTGGAAAAATTAGAGAGAAAGGGAGCATGGCTAGCTTCATCTAACACAGAAGAAAAGTGTTAGTGCATATGGACATCTGGTGGATGGTCACTACAAATTTACATTACATTATTAGAGTATATTGTGCAGTTGTCTGTTTGTCTTTTAGGCGTGTTATGTGTGAGTAACAAACACTCTTCAGCTGGCATTTGATGAAAACGAGATTTATTTTAGTTAACAAATATGTAGCTTACATAGCTTATAGCTTCCATTGAATAGAATTGATTAGACAGCCACACACCCTTGGTGTCTTGTAAGAGGTGTTGCGTGAGCCCTGGGCAAACGTCATCAAAGTCTCTCTTTCTTTTACACATCTCCATTTATCTTTCTTGCCAACAAAGTTATCTCATCTATATAAGAAAGGCAAGACACATCATGTGTAATTCAGCCTATCCTTTTCTATCTGGGGTCTACCTTAGTGGACCACCAAGCACATGTATTTCTTTTGAGGACCTGAGACAACAAGAGACAAGGGTTCTTCTCCCTGGATTAGCACAGATGAAACTCTGCTCAAAGCTAGGGAACCTAGTGGTACTTTGTCTGGCTCATCTAGATGGGGTTGATACTGTGTCCTGATAACAGACATGAAAGCAGCCTGTCATCAGCTTTCTTTTCTTGTCCTGCTGCACCACAACATTGCAGGAGGTAAAGCCCTCACAAGATATAAAGCCCTCACAGGACACAAGGTTTGGCAACAAAACATAAAACATTTATCAGAGAACTCGCATGCAGTTTTGGGGGGACATTTTAGACAGCCATTGGTTCTGACAGTTCTAGACAACTCTTATATTATCAATCTTGTTCACGCCTACTTGTATACTTTTCTCATTACACGGTTTGTGTGCAAATCAAAGCTTGGGGCTCTAAGTAATGTTTTCCTATTGATCTGACACACTGTCAGATCATGACTGATTTGAGGAGAGACCCAGGCGTCCCCAAGCCAGATCCTGATTTATTCGACAGATTGAAATGGTGGGACTCAGAAAAGGAGGAGCCTTCTCTTCATAGCACTTCCTCAAAAAGGCTAATCTTACATGATCTGTCGAAATAGCAGTGAACATCCCTGTCAGCCTGAAAGGGCTATTTCCTCTAACCCAACATGTTACCAATCTGCATGGAAGCCAATATTGCAGCTGTCATCTCCTTCAGTGGTCTACTCCAATGAAGGAATCTTTTGTTTGAGCCGATAAGTCTGACATTGTTCCGCTCTCAGGTGCACTAACCATGGCGGATAATGGAACACAATATGTCCTCCTTTGCACGGCCACCACCCCCTTCCCTAGGAGCCAGAAACAACCTGGTGTCCTTTCCACTGAGCCTACCGCATTGATTTCCTCCATCTCACAATCTTACAATTATTCATCTTTAGGTATGAATGTCTGGGTATAAACACTGAAACAATTAAAATATATACATTTTCTTGTGTTGTTTTCACGTTAGCAATCCCAGTCACCGCATGAACACTTTCATGTTGACACAAAAAATGCTAAATTACTTGTCAGCTGCTCACCTGACAGCCGAGTATGTTTCTGCGTGTTATGATTACTCATGGCACCTTTATAGGTCAGACTAAAGGAATGAGGTGGTCCCGGGGAAAATAAACATCAGCTCTGAGATGTATAACACAAGATTGTAAAACCTCCAGCAGTGACAACATAAACCCTTGCCTCTCTTCCCTCGGGGCGTGGGATTGTGTCTACTATTGTGATTGGTCACCACAGGTGAGGCATGTTAAAGAAATCACATGCCTCTCTCCTCCTCGAGAAATGTCTTTGTTTGTCTCTGACAGCGGGAATGCTCAGCTAAGCATCGCTGTGGCACTTTGAGCACTCAAAATGAGAACCTGTATTTTCCTAATGTGCATTGAGATCCACTTTGATCTGCAGCAGCAAGTACAAGTAAATCTATCTGGGGTGTGGGCCATGGCTAGGACTAGTTCATTGTATATAATAGTAACTTAAATTAATCCCTCATCCCTACTTAAGTTGTAAATCTATCTGAATTAAAGCAGCAACATCAAAGTCACTAAAGCCTTCACCTTTTTGAATAGTTGGCAAACATGTTTTTGATATGTATCATCACCTTACCCTAAGACTGTTGATATTAAATGTTGGCAAAACATATTTTACTGTTGCATGTCCTCTGCCAATGCATTGTCATTTATTAGGTATTTTTGACAAGGTTGCAACAAAGACGGTTCGGCTGTGTTTCTGCAACTCAAAAACGCCAACACAAACTAGAATGCACAATGCATGCAAAAAAAACAACAATTGCCTGTAAGTTAAATAAAAATAAAGAAAGAAATGTATTTGAATAATAAATGAATAAAGAAGTATGTGTCCAATTTTTTGATATATGCAGCTACACTTATTTTGTGAAATGGCCTGAGCACAATCAGGTGTTGCCCAAAACAACTAATCCTCTTTTTCCTCCACGGGTTTACTCTGTGAACTGTAAAGTAAGCTGGGTTGTATTTGATCACTTTCTGGAGCATCGTGCCACGGAGGTTCATGGTGCCTTTGATATCTGAGAGGATGGAGGCTTTGGCAAAATAAAGGCCTACTCAGGACAGGATTTACCTCTGAATCTGTGCTGTTTGATTACGTTGAGGGTATACCACAACCGTTAGATATTACATAGCTGGAGCCAAGGTTGGTCTCAAACTGGATTGATGTATAGATTCAATTACTACTTAATTTAAATTGTTTTATGCAGCAGATCCCATATTTCATTTCTTACTGTTTTTCTGTTTGCATTTGGAGTAGGATTTGTTACTTCACTGTCCTTTTCTCATCCGCAATCTATGAACCTCTTCAAAATCTTGTTTTGCCCCCCCTCCCCCCTCCTTATTTTAATGATATGTCATACTTTAACGCTGATTGAATGAACTGTCATAATTGTTTTATTGTCTTGATGAACACAAGACATTTGGCTATGACGCTATATATAATATTGCCTAGTCTGAAAGGCACTTGCATAAGTACTATAAAATACAGCTTTTTATTTGAAGGTGGGGTCTACCAGCCATTTAGTCTGGTTAAATGGCTTTGTTAAATGCCCCCGTTCTTTCTTTTTGTAGTGAAGTGATGTGCATTTCCTGACCAGAAATTGTCCCCCTTCTAGATGCATTTTGCAAGGAGGATCCATGCAGGGCTGCGATACTTGTTTTAGGTTTCCCACTATATTATTCACTACAAGAAGAGGGAACCTAGCGAATCATAAAGCTACTTCTATAAAGGATCTACTTTTGGTTGGAGGTGAAATATTTAGCAATTTTAGTTAACGTTTATTTGAAGGTTTAATAACAATGACTATTTTTACTCAAAACTTCCATTAGGAAAATAATGTACAACAATATTTTTCATAAATACAAAGTAGGGTTTAACATGTTTTAGAATTAATATTGTAAAGACTTAGAGAAAGTGTAGCATCTTTGTGTACATAACCCAACATCCAGCCATGCTTCTTTATAATATAACAATTACTAAATTAAGACTTACAGTACATGTAGCTTTGAGAGTGCTGTATTTGATGTGGCTACTGATCTCCCATTGGTTTTCTGTTCTTCATGCTCTCCCGAACATTTGGGATCACCTTGGGATCTTAAGTCCCTCCTGTGACACGCCGGGGCTTGTTAAAGTTCTGCGCTGAGATATATTCAATGTTACAATGTACTGTTGAATACACCATAAGGTGACCACCCAAGTTTGTATTTCTACCCACAATCTATTTCTCAAACAGAAATAAAGAAGTATTTTAACTTCAATATAAAGCTGTTTGTAAAACACAATAAAGTTAAAATGAGATATGTACATTATACAGATTAGATACACTGTTCTTACGTAATATGCATTGTTCAAGGAAGTTAAAAATACATTAATAACTGAATAATAATTGCAAAACCAGAGAAGGTCATAGATAAGTAGTAAATTATGACTTGCATGAAATTCAGCCAATGGTGAAGAACATAAACGGTAAAAACAATCTGTCTTTAGTATGGATTACTCTTGATCCCCTGCAGATAGTACTTCACTGTAATATCAGACTTTTTTTGTGTGTGAAAACCCAGAGTTTAACAAACAACATCCATTTGAGCCGATAAGATTGCTTTGCGGTAACATGCACAAGTAATAAGTGGTATTCTACAGCTTTGAACTGTGGCCAAAATCCAGCATTTTATCTGCCACTGTGGGCTAAATGTAAGTTGGGTTAAAATTAATTAAACCAGCCAAAGGATGTGTAAGGTTTCACAGTAAATTCGTCTTACTTATCGTTTTTCTCTCCCCTGTTTTTAAGTCTCTTCTGCTATAAGCCTTCTTTTCTCTCTGTCTCTCCATGTTTTGTTATTTTACCTGGCAGTGCAGGTGTGAAGGGGTGAGGCTGTGGAAAAACATTGGATTCCGTAAGCTTGTCATGAAGGAATCCATTGACTGACCCCTGCATCTTGGCACACAATGACAAATGGGTTAGCAATTTTCCGCCTGACTTAGGAGCAACAAAGCACATTTCCACTTTCACCAGCAGGTATTGACAGTACAGTCTGAGTCTAACTACATTTCCTGGCTCATAATTTTGTGTAGGTAGACCGTAACCAGGTGGGTGACATCATCGGGCTTTGTTTGCAACTGCAGATATTTTATTTGGGATCTTTGATGTTTCAAAACAAACACATGAGCTATGCTTTCCATTAGTCAGCTGCTATTTAAACAGATTCAAATAAATTGTTAACTTTGTCTTAGTATTTTATTTATTGGGAAATTCATTCATCAGTTTTGTGTTTAATATATAAAAAAAATCATTGTATTAATCCAATGTCAGAATAGAAATTCCCTGTTGCTTCATTATTAACATTGTAGATAGAGTAAGGGTGTATATTTTAAATAACTAAGTAAAGTCCACTCTCATCAATTATCACATTCTTTTTGAAACAGTATAAATGGGAAAGAATCATAGAACTATAGAAAAACAGGTAAAAGGTTTATGTAGTATTTGAAGCTAAGCCAGTTGGGGTGGCAGAAGTGGGGGACCTACACCATTTGAAGCTTATGTTAAGCTATACAAAAAACTCAAACTGATCTGATGTTTTTTTTCCTCTTATACTTAACTGAATAATTTGTATCCTGTTGCACTTATCCAAACATTATTATGGGCTGAAGAGGGGTCCTAAAACCTTATGGTTTTGCAATTATAGCAAATCAACGTATTAGTGAAAACAATTTTTCCATCTTCACATCCTGCAGTTTGTCAAATGCACCCCTCTGCAGGTGATGTAAACACTCTCTGCATACGCTCTGTCTTTGATAGCTGTTTGTAATTTCATGCTGTTAACCAATGTTTTTGCCACTGATTGAATTACATCCAAAGCCCAGAAGAATGTAGAGGAAACTATGGAAATGAACCAATTGACCTTTCAGCTGACCCTAAAGATCTGCAAGCCCCATGGGAGAGCAAAGTGTCAGGCTGCTCCATGGCCAGAGAATCAAAGGGATCACAGTAGTGATTACTGCAGCACCCGGCAACCAACCAGTACTTTTTAACCACCACCTCCACCCTGTATAAATTACACTTTCACATCTATCAACTTCGGCACATGATTAATTTTATTGACTGGCTGATGCAAAACAATTTGTAAATCAATATCACATCTGTCAAGTATGAAATCGAATTTTTTTTTCTCACAAAGATGTGATGATTTATAAAATCCATAAAAATTTTTGTATTTTAGATTTTTCATGAAAGTAATTGCAGAACATTAGACCAATTGTTTAAGCGAATTCCCTTTCCAAAGTTTCCTAAAATATAAAGTGGCCAATATATGTGTGAGTAAGTGTACGTGTGTATGTTTGTGTGCATGTATGCATGTGTGCGTGTCTGTGAACGTGCCCTGACAGGGCAGTCCAGCCTGTGAGTCCAGCAGGGCGATTATGTCCTGTAGGGATAACCTGCCATGGCGCCGAGAGTCTAATTGATGCCTCATGCTTTTCAGGGGGAAATTATAGCACACAAATGTCAAGACCTAATTTGTGGCTTTGTAATGTGGACACTTGGGCCAGGGGTAGGGGCGACAAGGTTTCTCCTCTGGGACACCCAGACTAGTTTGGTCAGCAGATGTGAGAAGGTGGTGGGTTGGGGGTTGGAGCATAGCTATGAGTGGGGGTTGCTGCAAAGGAACTATATATTGAATGTAGAAGAGGCAAACTGAGAAGTAGAATAGCTGGGGGAATTACAGAAGTATCCAAGAGAAAGACTTAGGGTAGGCATGGTGGTAGGTATTTTATGGGAGTTTGTGTCTGGATGACAGCATGATCACAGGATACAGAACTCGTTAAAAATGTAACCTGGCCATGTGTGAGTGCTGCAGATGTTGCAGGTGGTCGCTGACTGTTTGTTGTATCAACATGGTTTCCTATTCCTTAGTCGTCCCAGGTAAGTCTCAGTGCTTTAAGCACACAGCATTGTCATTCACCTGGGAGGAATATAATTGCAAGCTGTGCTGTACAGTATGCAGGCCTGAAACTGAGAGACACAATTGCATCAAAATCATCGTGCTGCAACACATTAACAGTGTTGTTTCTGGAAATATCTCCATGGAGCGGCAAACAGAGGAGCAGATTTTCTGTAGGAGCTGACAGCTTGGGATGTTGAGTGTCAGTCAATTAGGTAAGCTTGCCTAATAACCGTTTGCAGAAAGGAGACCGCAAAGTTTTCAGGGATAGTTTTGACATAGTAAAACCATTGAATGTGGAAAATAGAACAATGCCCCAGGTATTATAGAATATTCCGCTTTGCTTCAAAGTGAATTCATGCCTTGTTATGGCTTTTAATAATTTTTTAATGCCCCAGGTCGGCAAATGCACATACACATTTTTGTGATATAATAACTAAAATATCAAGTGGATAATGTAATACTTGTATTATTGTAGTAAACACATATCATACCTGTACACACCCTTGCAACTCATCATTTTACAAACATAGCAATTTAATGTTTGATAAACAAACAAGGAAGAGCCTGAAATCAATGGCTGTAGGATTTAAGTGACACAAAGCTACAACCGACATCCAAAAGCAAACACACTCTTAAAAGTGGCCATGGCTTTAGTGCAACAGGTGAGCTCCTGGCACCTCCCCTGTCGTCTTCAATCCAGTCTCCTAAATATAGAAATTATGCTCTCTGATAATTAAGGGCAGACAACAAAGCCACCTATATTTCAACAGCCTGTTGCTAGCTTGCCTCCTATATCCCCAGATGACAAACAGCAGAGCAAAAGATCAGAGGATGAGTAGAGGCAGAGTGTTGAGGGAACACCTGCACTGTCTGACTGGACTGCTAAGATATATATCGAAGATCACTGACTTCCACACCTGCCAATGGGCGCAGCGACACACACACACACACACACACACACACACACACACACACACACACGCACTCCCACACTCTCTTTCTCTCTTTTCCTATTTCTGTCTATCTTTCACACAAACAAGAATACACACACACACATACATACACATACACACACACACACACACACACACACACACACACACACACACACACACACACACACACACACACACACACACACACACACACACACACACACACACACACACACACACACACACACACACACACAATCGCACACACACCTTCACCTGATTGGGTTTCCTCAAGCACCCTTTAAGGCCACGACTGAGGGGCTGATGAAAGTCAGGGAGCATCCATTAAGTGTGAGAGACAGCCCCCAGAGTGGGTACGGATGAGGGCTTTAAGTGTTTTCAGTGATGAGCCACAGACCACCTGGTTGAGTCGGGGAGGGGGGGGGCAGTGTGAGGTTGGGGCCGATGGAGGGGCGATAATAGCATCTGTCTAAGGCTGGGAAGACTACAAAACATCAGTTAAAACAGTGCGAAAGAACACTTCTGGGCATCAAGTATCACAAGTTAGTATTTCCAGCGTGAATGGAGACATGGCCTTCTAAATGTTAAGTGGGGCTTACATTTACACAAAGCCTATTTTTTAAGACAGAAAACAAATGGAGAGGACATTCCAGACAATTAGCCAAAACACCAAAGACGACAAGAAAGCTGTTGGTCATTTTGAGATCTACACACCGTCTACAAAGACAATATTAAATTAAAATGAGACAACAGCAAATATTGAGTAGGCATTTGAATACCAAAAACGTTTCACCATTTTTAAACAGACATTTACATGTTTTCTAATAGTCTTTCAGGAAACTTAAATGACCTTATGTTTTTAAAGCAAAGTGGCATTGTTTTCTAAAAGGAATGTGGACGTGTTTTAGTTTGGTGGTCTGGGGATGTACAGACAGACACACAGGTAATAGTACAAGGTAAATTCTGCCATTAATTGAAGTGCGATATGTGTTGATGTTCAAGGTGTGCATATGGGAAAGTCCCATAGTCTCATAGATGGAGGAGAGTTGGCAGCAGTGCAGACTCCCCATGTCAAGACACCCGCTGGCTTGCCATCACACAGACGCTGAGATCACAGGCTTAGCTTTCATGCTTCAACACAGATATCCTCCCAACCATAGAGGAAACTGTACTAAAATACGAGATTGTGGCTCTTTTCTTCTTCTAAGAAAGCGTCTGTTGTGCATGATCACCTGCTTTATAACGTCACAACAATGTGTATCCTATGTAACATTGTTTTGGTTGGCTGGATAGCAAATGCAGGTACTTAGAGTGTCATATCTGTTCCCCTTTGAGGACAAGCCCCTATAAATAATTTGGGGTATCATTGAAAATGCATGGTTATGGTAAAACAATCTCTCTGAGAAACATTTTCACACAAAAAAATATCCATCAGCTAGTGAGCTGTTTTCTCCTACGGAAGCTGCCAGCAGCTGTAAAGAGTTAGGTGGTACATCAAAGGAAGGCAACAAAGATCTGTTTTTGGAGTGATCATTGCTACATTAACTTTCATTGTTCAATAATACTATTCATCATGACTATAATTCTGAAACTGTCAACAGAGATTACTTAATCCTTATCGGCCTGACCTCTAGTTTTATACAGCTGCCAAGTTGCTGGACCTGAGTTAAAGGTCACTTTTTATTTGGCCCTGATCGTGTCATTGTAGACGGCTACTCTCAAGAGATTCAGGAAAGAGCCTTTGAAGTTTTATGCATGCATGAGAACTCCGTCTTGTCTCTCAGCATAATGGCAATCATAAAGAAAGACAACATTGATCTCATGAGAAGGTTTATATGTTTGAACTCACAAAATCAGAGAGAACCAACAAGCAACCATTTTTAAGTTTAAATTATATAAATCAGGTGTCTTTAAAGTTTCTTGGTTGGTTTACCAGTGCAGGCATGGTTAATGTAGAAAGACAAATAAACAAACAAAACAAAAAATGATCTAATCAAAACTGATCAACAAACTTCTAATAGATATTTGTGGTTTATTATTTCATATAAATAATGTCAGCCATTCCGTCTTAGCATATATTCCCAGTGAAATCTGAATTTGATATATCACATTATAGTCATGAAGTCCAATTCTAGATTTGAGCAAATAGTCTAATAAGTAAGTTAGAGATCGAACAACTATTACAATGCATACTGTCCCCACAGTTCTCAAATGGGAAGCACTGGGCCTCCCTTATACTTGTTTCCTAATATGGAAATACTGTAGCCTGATATATCACTTATTATGTCTGCCACCTTTAAAAAATACATTCTAAAACAATATGAGAAAGCTTGGTCTCAGATAAAAAGACATACGGTGTCTTAATATTTAGATACAGTATCACTGATACATTTTCTAGTGGTTTATCTATATGGTATCTAACTGTAAAAAATATATTCTGAAATAAATAAATATATAACATAAATATGTAACTAAAAACAAATAAATAAATTTAACATTAACGTTTTTAAACCTAGTCACAGATTGAGAGAGAGAGAGAGAGAGAAAAAAAAATACATGTTTCCTTCAAAGTCCTTCTGTAATGATCTAAGGCTCTCTTGCAAAGTACCCAAAAAGAAAACATAATTTCCATAATAGTACCTATAAATTCCAATTGGCCCTGCCATGTCGACCGGATGTTCAGCCCAACAGGCACTTCCTGAAATCTACTGGCCCAGCGAGCAGAGGACAGACTCCTTGAGCATTCAGTATATCTTTTTCTGTTCTTCTTGCAGTTTTGTCTTATTCCACACAGCTATTCTCAGTGGTCAGCTGGCACCTGGAACAAGCAGCCCACTCATACTTGGTGTGCAGGTAGACAATGTCAGACATTCTATACTGTCTTCCTGGCTGGTGAGAGATGGCCCGTGCATTCCGAGATGAGGCCCCAGTGCTTTTATCCGCAGTGCAGGATAACCTGCTGGCTGGGCTTCTGGCTCCACTGTCTAACAGCCAGACTGGTTACATCGCTGGGCCCCTTCTGCTCCCATTGAGAACTGCATCTTGAGCAGCTATTCCTGACCTGGACCAGGGGATGCCCATGCTCAACTATGTCCCAATATCTCTTTATATAGCTCCGGCACACGCTCAGGGTCTACAGGTCTGGGCAAGAAGTGGGTGAACTTCTGATGTCGTCTGGATTTTGTCCCATCCCTAGGTGTGCCGTCCTTATTTAATGCTACAAAGTAACGTGTCCCTTTGTCTCCGTGCTTGTAGAGGTTGGAAGAATAGGTGTTGTACCAGTTCTCTTCAAACTGCTCTCTAAAGACACACTCAGCTGTCAGCTTCTCCTGGAATAAAAACATATATGTATATATAATCTCATGTTTTTTAATTGGTACAAGACACATTTTTTTTTGATATGTCGCTTTTTTAAAGAAATCTTAACTCTTAGCAAAAAATATTTAACAAAATCCATAAATGCCATCTGCTGGTAATTCAGAGAAAGGAAAATTAAAGCTCACTCATAACTTAAATTTCAAATTAAAGAAAAAAAAAATACTTACAGAGCCATATAATTCTCCCTTGTCATTCATCCCGAGGTAAAGTCCACTGTCGACCCCTCTTATGCTTATTAATCCTACAGCAAGGCTGATGAATTCCAAAATACCTGGGAAAAAACATTTGTTCAACAGAAGATATTTTAAGGAATATATTGGCTATTGAGAGATTATGAAAATTATAAAACAGGATTTTCTTATTATCAGATATCAGTATTATAATCAGATATAAGATGTCGACAAGGCAGGCTAGACATTATGTAGGCTAATAAAAGCAACGATTAAACATTTACTGTAACCTATATTGACACAAAATTAAGTTGTTTTTTTTACCAAAACGACTATGATCCTTTCTTGTCCCTTGCACAGTGCCATCTGGTAGTATTTCCAGATGAAATCCAGTTCTACAGTATAACTGTCTTCTCCTTAGAATCCCTTTCAGATGATTTAAATCCGTCGTTGTACTCCGCGATAACCTATCTCCAGGTATAAGGTGTTCCCCAAGTAGTAATGGACTATCCCCGAGAGGTGTAAGCAGAAAATGGGACCCAACATGTCCAACCCCGTCAATACCGTGCAAAAAGCTTCCAACTTCACCAAGAGAAGCCATGGCGCAGACCTCAAGCGCTTCAACGTTGGAGTGGTTCAACGTTGGAGTGGTTAAAGTTCCGTTAAAATGTCCGGGGAGAACGCTCGTGCGTAGAACCATATACCTTGTTACTAGTGTCTACAGCATGTTTACATCTACATCTGTTACTCAGCACACGCACTCATTTGGTAGGTTAGACTGACAAATTGGCCATCCATATTTATACAGAACTTGGACAGTGCTGCGTACATAAATTGGCGTGTTTGCAAATATTTTACTATACCGCTATCTTCATCCGTTAAGTGTGCTACAGTCAGATATAGCCTTCTGATAGTTTCCACCTTGTTAAAATATCCTTATATTTCAGACCTGTTATAGGTTAAGTGATGCTGTCGGACCGTGGTCCTCGAATCACTGAAGTGCAGGTGAAGAGCTGCTGGAGGTTTTCGCTCCAAGTGCCAAGAGTGGTGAGGCAGGTGCAAAACCACAGGACTAGTAGTGGGCGGGGCTGTCACAGTTCAGACGTGCCATGGCAGAGATTTTTTCCGCCTCCAAATCCAAAGGTAAATGAGAGAAATAGAGGGAGAGAGTGCGCAACTGGGACTTAGTGACGTGACAATGTCTGACAGCCCCTTTTTCGGTGTAGATACATTGGGCAATCTTAAAATAGATGCTTTCTTTTAACGTATAATTAAATTGTTGCAAATATATCTAATGCGATGACAACACTAAAATCTGGAAAGTCTAGCGAAGAAACACAGGTGAATGGGATAAAAAAAAAAAAAGGCCATTCTCGCGATGGTAGGCAGTGATCGCTGCGTTCTCCTGACACATCATCAACAAACAACCATGGCTGCCATACGCCGCCTTATTTCTTCATACACTAGCAACATTTTATGCGTAAGCAGGATAGGTAAACCATCGTTAAAAAGATCTAAAGCAGTGAAAGTACTTGCAGCTGGAGTATGTGTAGCCTCCGGAGCTGGTATCGCTAATTATTTCTATACATGTAATCATGACTGGCGCATTGGACTGGCAAGTGATATCGGAGGTCGAGCCCTGCATCTGGCATTGCCATCGGTCTCAGCTACAGAAAAGGTACGGGGAACTATTGTGAGGCAATAACACATCTGAGCTCGAACTAGCCTTCAAAATATTATACACATACTCATAGTGATCAGTGACCAGTGTTGGTCGTGTTGATGTCACAAAAAGCATAATCGACGGTAGATTTTTTGCTGAAGGGTAGATCCACTAACTACTGTCGGCTATGTAAATTAAAGCCATTAATGTTTTGCATTTAAAATTAGATACACTTTCTATCAACGGTATCATCCCATCTTGGTTTCTCCAGAGAAGTTTCTGGTTTGAAACGAAATGTTGTTTTGGTTTTTTTAATTGACTCCCTCAGGATTAGGAATTTAGTTACTAGGTAACATTAACCAAACACTTTGATATTGCTAGTTAAATTACTTTAGTTTACAAAGTAATAACTGTGGCAAACCGTGCATCGACTACTACTAGCGAGGAGTGAGTCCTTTGGGAACAAGCTAAATTTCAGAGCGAGGAAGCTAGGTAGCTAGCTAGAAAACGCTTTGCGATCCCCTGAAATACAAAGTAACGCTCTATTAAAAACTTTGAAAACTTTGGCAACTGAAAACTGGGCCTCCATGCTGACGTTATTGATTTCAAGGCAGTGTAGGGTGATGACAAACATGCTTTTAATGGAGCTTTCCACAACCCATGGTGCTGAAATGCGAAAGATTATAATTTGAAGTTTTAGATTACTTGACATAGTCAGCGTTCTCGACTTCTCGATATCTAACGCGGTTCATCTTTTATACCGTTAATCTAAGTTGTATAATAAGTAGTCCTAACAGTCATTCAAACCATGCTATAAATACACATTTTATTGTAAATTGGAGCATAGTAATTAGGCTGATAAGAGAAAAACACTTTAGCTAAGTATAGGATGAGTAAACTTTATGAAACATTTTAAATTGTTCTCCTTTCACATGCTGTTCCAAATTTTCTCTTATCTACTTTGGGGGTGTGTGTGTGTGTGTGTGTGTGTGTGTGTGTGTGTGTGTGTTTAGGAAGGGGCTAGCATAGTGGTAACCTTGACTGGTGGCTTGAGACACTGGAATCCAGGGACATAGGAAACTGGACACGAGGATTTGGCATGGGGGCTGAAATTTGTGTGTGTGTGTGTGTGTGTGTGTGTGTGTGTGTGTGTGTGTGTGTGTGTGTGTGTGTGTGTGTGTGTGTGTGTGTGTGTGTGTGTGTGTGTGTGTGTGTGTGTGTGTGGGTGGGTGGGTGAGTGGGGGGGGGGGGGGAGCCAATGGGGGCACACATTCCCTCGGTGTTTGCTCTGTGCCCAGTGGGCCTGGGCCTGGGCCTCTGCCACCTGACAGACAGATCTGCTCTGTCCCCACCAGGTTTACCTCTACATGTCAGTTTTTGTAGGGACATTGGCTGGTGCACAGGTATGAGGAACAGGCCTCACTGTTGCACGCGTGACTAAGGCCTTTAGTGACAAGTGAGGCTTTCAAGGGATTTCAGACATACTGGAAAATGAGTGGGCTTTAGACTGTTCTTGAAATGTTTCATTTTATAATTTTGTCTGTGCTTGTGTAGTTTCAGGCCAAGCCGTATGATCTTGGAGATGATGATGTCTATATGTCAGCCCATGAGAACAGATTCAGGATGTTCAGCTCGGTAGAGTATGAGGGTCAGCTCTACATGACACCCCTCAACTTTATAGAATCTGTCACTATGAGTGAGCCCAAAAGTGAGTACCTTTACATCACACAGAAAATAATAATTCATCAACCATTATAAACTATGATTACTGCTTTTATTTGCTGAAGCATTTAAAATGGATTCTTGCCTATTAGTTCTTTGAATGGTGTTGGTTTTTATCTGGCCAATGTAAGTGGGCTGCCACTATGTTTTTATGTGATTTAAATTATTTTCCCCGCAAATAACCAAGTCAAAAATGCAAGTAGGTATTGAACCAGACAAACCCTAATCGCTGGCTGTTTATCTGAAAAGACACTAGTGATCTTCTGCTTATTATTGTTCTGAGGAGACATGCCTCAAGAATTAGTTCAATGTCTCTGAGCATGCTTTATAGTAGCTACAGTATACTCGCATCATTGCTAATGATGTTTGTTTGGTGGCGTCATTAATATATCACAGGAACTGCTAGATGTATTAAGCTATTGTATTTTAAACATCTGGTCAGATCACCACATATCTTACCTTTTTGTTGTCATTACTGAAATATCAGGCTCCAATTATCTTTAGACACAAATTAAAAGGTTTAACCCTCCTGCAGTCTTGACTGGTTAGATTACATCCTTTCTTGGATGCCAAGCATCTTAAAGCAGAGACGTTCTGATTATCGATGCCTTAGTGATGGGCGTTAAAATGGGTCCTTATAAGGTTATTGTCATTGATATGATGTACCTGCTATGAGGGGACTACATGAATCAACTAGCCAGGTGTTTTTATGAGGCAACCCTCTTATCTTATGACCGGGCCCTTTTTATTGACAATTGGAATGCCTGTCTGGGGAGGATGATATGCGTAATTTTAGTTCCAAGTCCAGCTGTCTTCATGCACAACAGTTTTAACTATTGTTTTTACTACGATGCAACATTTTCATGGCCTGATCAGATTCTGTAAGTTGTAAATTTTCAGTCAGGTTAGTTGAATTATAAGCAAATAGATTTGTCCATTGACTGATACTCAACATACTGCCTTATTTCTAGGTAGGAAGATTTGGAAGACCCTCACAAAACAGGTAGGACATTCTTGGCTCTTGTGCAACCTTGTATTAACATTGGATTATGAATGATCTTTGTTGACGTTTAGGATTTTCTTCTATTTTTGAAGGAATTAGAAAAGATACTGGCAGACACCCCAACTGTTTGTAAAGGATCGTCCAACATGTTTCGAAATCTTCGTGAGCGTGGTAAGCGACACGATCCTGCTAAAATGGTTTGCAGTGTCTTCTTATAAACAATTAGATATTTTATAAAGAGGATTGTATGACGTGTCATTAAACAGGAATCCATTTGTTTAAGACATTTAAATGTTTTAAAAAGACTGATTAACCGGCAATGCGATTTGCTGCTTAATTTAAAATACGAACCAGAACAATAATATTTACATATCAAATATAATTACTGAACAGAGTACAGGCAGTAAATTGATATCTTATCTTTCTATCAATCTGGTGATATTGTGAATTTGTTCTCAGGTAACCTTAGATACGGAGAGAGGGTGATGAAAATATCCCCTGTCAATGTCAGTATACACAAAGACTGAATTAACTGTGATGAAATGCTCTTGATTCCTCACACCAGCTGGAATTTGATAGGCCTATGGACCCCCATTTTGAGGTGCCTGTAGATGTTGTGTTGATAACTACACCGTGTTCTGTTGATATTGAACCTTTTAAACTGGCTACTTTTGTCTGTGGAAATGGGTTGATAGACATTTGGTTTGACAACAGTAGGTAGATGAAAGGGTCACATTTTATGCACACGATGTTGACAGACATTTGGAAAAACGTCAGTGCTCTAGAATTATTAAGGTATGAATCATTTGTTTCTCTCAGGCTGTCTGACCATGTTACTTTTGTCTAGCACAGTTGAAAACCCCAATCCTGAACCTTCTAAGCAAAATGTAAAGCTCCAGGTCCCGCTATTCTCACCTGTCCCCCAAGGAGTCCGTCCACCTCTGTGTCTCAAACACTAGTGGAGTACCAGGTCTTTCTGCTCTGTCCTCTGTTTCTTTAGCTAAGTGCCAGTGCTGGGATTTGGGGCTTTTAATCTTGCCGTTAAACGTCTCGGCTTTGCTGAGAAATAAAGACCTGGATTGATCTGTGAACAAAGCCTTGCTTTAGAGAGTGAGGGAGCTGTTTGAAGCCAGCTATGTTGAGGCATGTCCCACTGGCTGCCCCCCTGATCACCGTGGACATTATGAATCCAAAGAATGGCGTTGGATTACATCTCCGGGACTGCCACTCTGTATGAAGTGTTTCTCTGGAATTCTTTGTATTGTCTGACAGCATCTACTTGAGCTTAGAGCCCAGACTTGAGGTGGAAGGAGGGTGGGGGTTCGTTCTTTCTTCCAGATTAAAGGTGTGTGTGGTATTGATGAAACAGGGCAAAATCTTAAGCAGTTTTTCCCTCCACAGATTTGACCTTAAAACCTCTTTGAAGTCAGAGATAAGTAGTCATTCATATCAAATGCAGATTATGTTTCTCTATTTATTATTTCCCCTGTTTTTAGATGTACTCATGAGAACGACTTCTGCTACTACCTATCTAAACACGTGTTGTACTGAGCTATTTAATTCCTTCAGACATAGTTCTAGCTGCATAATTCAACACGATAATGAATGTGCAACCACTCCAATGCAGAAACATGGCCCAGCTCTGCCAGGGCAGAAGAGCAGTATCAAGATCATTTTGGAGATAATCGTAATACATAACAACAAATGACTCCATAGGGTCATTACATTAGTTTCAATTTACTATGGGTGTCCAATTTTACTTTGGTCAGATCTCCCCTACAGAAAAACCCAGACCTGAAGCCTTTTCCCATAACACCTAGCTCAGTCACCCAGAACTATCTGTGCTTTAGTCTCTGTCTTCTTCTGCAAACAAAGGCTTGGGAATGCTTTCAGTGGCAAGGAGACAACCTTCTTCAGTCTACTGAGATGGCCCCTGACAGTTACTCTTCCCCTCTCTGTGTGTCACCCAATAAAGGGAGATGTAGGACACAAAGACGAACACAAAACCCGAATCAGGCCTCCTCGATCAGTGACAGATCACTTGAGAATGTTTTACACCTTGTTATCCAAACAGAAGAAGCTCAGAAGCCGATGGCTTTAAATTTGTTTGGGTTTGTGTCCAGATAGGTCACCTCTGTTGTAAAGCCTCTGTTTGTGTGAGGAGAACACCAAGCATGAGGCACCTTTTAAGATGTTATCAATATGAAAGAGAAGATTAGTGGTTGTCTAAAAGGCGTGCACTCTTTCGTGGGATGTCTTATTCATCTCACGGGCATGACTTTGAACATCTTTAAACAACTCCCACAATGAAGCGTACGACAAGACTTCTAGGCTTTGATGTTTGCTTATATCAGGAATGATTTAGAATTTTGAAGTTATAGTTAAACATATGTTTTGTTCCCTAATGTTTTAGGCATTATTGGCTACACAGAGTATCTCTTCTTGCTTTGCATTTTAACAAGTGAGTATATGTTTGAGCATATCCATTTTAGCATAATGACAAGAATGTCGTGTATTATAAAAATATTCAGATTTAAGTTCATGTTTTGAAAACTTGTCTACTACATGTATTTCTTTACAGAACCTCATGCAGGCTTTAAGATAGCCTTCAATATGTTTGACGCTGATGGGAATGAAATGGTGGACAAAAGGGAGTTCATGATGGTAAGTACCAATTCTCTGGAGTGTGCCAAGTGATTGTGAGTGACATTTAATACGAAGGCCTTCTTCTCATTATAATTAGCTGGAGGAAATCTTCCGTAAGAAAAAGGACAAAAAAGAAGGAAGAGAGGATGTTCAAATGTCGGACAGAAAGGTAAGGCAGGGAACATCAGCACTACTTCATCTTTCACTGTGCTTTGCACAGAATTTGCATGTATTCCTGGTGACATTTTACTACACCAGTGTCTGGGGTGGCAATTCTATTTGGAGAGTCGTGTTGTGGAATTGCTAGACTTAAGAGTAAAACATGCCTGAAGCTTTCATCTCGCAGTGTCTCCTCAGTAGCATGCAGGTGGATGTGAACAGGCAGATTTGATTGAGAGAGCGATAAGAGAAGCTCTCTGAGCCCTTGCTTATCTTGAGGGGATTGAGCTGACACTGTGGGCTGGTGTCTTAAACCTGGGCATCTCTGTGAAAAGTTAACCCTACAGTGTGACTTTGATTAGAATATTTAATGAATGAAAACTGTAATAGTCTGGTTCTGTGATCTAACTTGTATTTTCTGTTACGGTCTCCTGCTTGCCCGGATCTTTGACTTATCAGAACCAGCAATTGTATGGGTACCGAGAATCCCATGCACAACGTGTACGTATTTTTAACACTTTGTTGTGATTGTATGCTACCCATCATGTAATTTATGTCATATCTGTTCCTCACATAGGACAGTATACAGTGTTAGGTCAGGGAAATGTATACCAGTAATGCCAGCTAATTTCTGAACTAAATAACAAATTTCTCAAGTTTAAACACCGCCCTTTGTGTCTAATTTGGGTGAGCGGTCATGTGTGCTCTGAACTAGGACAATGGAGCTTTAATGGTGCCCACGCATACACTGCCTTACACATGCTTCTAGTGCGTGTGTTTATATTTGTGTGTGGTAGGGGAAAGACAGGACCGCCCCAGCAGTGCAGATGATTTATGTACCGTCCTTTTGTCAGAGGAGCTGGATGAGCTATGGCTGCAGAGACTCCACTTCAAAAGGCCCCTAACTTGAGACTGACAGCATTTCTCCTAGACCCCCATGTTTTATTTTTACAGTTTTTTGAAAAGTGGTATATGGGCTTGAGTTACCTTTTGTGTCGGCCTTGACCATGCAGACCGCTGCGCCAGCCAATGGGAGGCAGCTCTTTGAGAGGGCCTCAGCTTCACGTAGATGAGTGTTGCTGGACCCACAGCTAACATAAAGACATTCTAGACTTTTCAGAGACACTTTGGGTGAAGGTGTGCCTTTTTGTTTTCCTTGGTTAAGCAGTACTCCAGGTACCCTTCCAGCAAGGGTTCAAAAGTAATATCTTTTGAGGCATGACAGGCATGTCTTTAAACCTGCGGTTGGGCTTTCCCCACGTATTCTAATTACAAGCATATCAGCCTCTTTTCATGAGGCGAGATGAGAATAGTGCGGCACATTAAAGACTGGTCCACAATTAGCTGTGGGATCAAGTTATAAATCTTTCTGGTAAAAAGCGATGGAGCGCAGAGGAAGAGCTCTGTTTTATCAACTGTTTCAGCTACCACATTCCCTTTCTACTTCTAGGCATACACGGAAAAAAACACAAACAAGATAAATACATGTTTTGAAGTGGAGCTGAAAGCACTCGAGAACGTGTGTTAAAGACATTTGCCTTTGCTGGTTGGTTGCTTTTGCAGTTGATCAGCTCTCAGACCCGTACATTTGTTTTTTGTTTACATGTCCTCTTCAGATTGGTACAACCTGTAGTGAAGCACTTTTGTTTGTGCGAACAGACTATAATAGTTTTTGAAAGATTCCAGTTGCCCAGGATCGGACAACAGTGAATAACAGGGTGTAACCTAAAGCACTTTCTTGGCTGTGTTTAGGGCGAGCCAGTAGCCTCAAAAACAATGGACAAAGAAAGAATCCCTTCCAGAACACATTTATTTAATGGCAATCAGATTCTCACAAGTAAATCCCAAGCGTAAACAAAAGGTGCAGCACAGCCCACATTCAGCTTAGAGGCACAGCTACAGTGTGTATCAAACGCTGATGTATTGGGTGGATTGAGTTACACAGTTAACCTGGCATGAATCCACCTTCAGCGTTTCACGCCCTGTGTGTCTCGGACATATGCAGCTGTCTCGGCCGAGTTTCTTGCCAGGAGGCTGCATGCACCACTGCAGAGCAGGCTCAATTCATGGTTGATGGACCTTTTTAAGTAGTCCCTCTCTTCAGATATGTCATGTCCGCGGTGAGCACTTGCTATTCCCCTGACTGGCTGAATGGATGCCAGATATTTGGATAGATGTAAAGCAGTTTGTTTATCCAACTGTATGAATAGGGTTTTATATCCACCTGCCTATCTGAATGTTTCGCTTACATGTCACCTTGCGTGTTTATGGAGTCTGTCTGCCTGTTGGTCTGCAAGGTCTGCACGTCCAACTGTGTGCCTGTCTGTTTGTCTGCCTATCTGACTGCAACTTCTGTGTTCGAAGCACTTCTCCGTATGTCTGTCTCTGTCCTCACTTGTCTATCTGTCATTGTATCTTATGTATTTGCACGTCATTGCCCTTTTCCTGTGTGCATGTAATGCTATTTGCTAATTAGGCTTTTTTGTTGTTGTCTTCTAACTGCTGTGCTTCCACTACCACCACAGGTCCTTAGAAAAGACAGTCAGCATGTAGAGCCCAGGGGCATGTGGGATGTTCTGAGGCGTGGTGCAAGTCAAGCTCTCTTTTCTGATCTGGCAGAGGTACAGGGGTCCTCATTTATGACATTTCTCTTTACTGTAACAAATGGTCTATTGGTGGAGCCTTTGATTGGGCATTGTTATATTGCGGCTCTGATGTCTGCAATTAATACACAATTTGTGGTAAGACTTTCGGATCAAGTTCTTAATGTCTATCCTCATAATTTGTATGCAAGTAATTACATAAGTGAGATAAAATGGAAGTCAAGGAAGTATGCTTAGTCTTGCCAAGAATACTGCTACCTCGATGACAGCATAATGTCAGGCTTGCATTGAAGGCTGCATGGCACATTTCATGTTTCATGAATATAGAATGAAAAATACCAGTTATCTGGCCTGTCTCAGTCACACATTAACCATTAACACAGGCTGGTTATATAATGACTGAACCAGACAGACTCTGGCTATTAATTCTCATCCCTCCCAAAGAAGTTTAAGTATGGCCCAGTGTGTCAATCTGCTAATCGCTGAAAATATGAACTCCATGCAATCAAAATATATGTAACCATAGAATACAAAACAGGGTTTGTTTAGGTTAACATTTCGATGGGGATTCTGAGTCTCCAGTGACAGTTTATTTTAATAGAAGGCTCAACTTAATGTTTATCCAGGGTAACCAACCATTACTGAAATACACTCTGGCTCACTACGATATGCAGCGGCTTTCCATCTGCAAACTTGGATGCATTTGCGCTTGTGTGTTTGTTACAAATATGAGTATGAAATTAACAAACGTACGGCGGCCTAAATACTGTATGTTAATTTGAAAACACTGGGTGATACTTTTTCATTTGATTCTAGCTTGATGAACATATACCAGACACTACACTGCTGGTGCATTTCTTTGGGAAAAAGGGAAAAGCGGAGTTAAACTTTGATGATTTCTACAGGTGAGTACAAAATTTATTGTGTATGAGCAATGTGCTAACTCGCAAGTGGAGCCTTTCCAAACATGCTATTTTAGGATAATGTGAGGTCATCGCTAATTTAAATTGTATTTTTTATTGTGACATTAATCTCAGCTACTGCTTTAATAATTGTAGTGTCTTGTGTTAACTCTTTCAAGTGTCCTCTGTATACCTAGAGCGTGCTAAAGCTCAGCCAGTGCTGGCGTCTTCTGTCAACGGTACCAGCGTGTCCCTGTATGTCCCCCCTCCAGTTTCATGGACAACCTGCAGACAGAGATGCTTGAGATTGAGTTCCTGTCCTACTCCAAAGGTTTGCCCACCATCAGCGAGGAGGACTTTGCTCTTATCCTCCTGCGTTACACGGACGTCGACAACATCAGTGGCTACTTGGAGAACGTGCGACACAGCATACCGGACGAAAAGGTTACGGAGTCTCCCCTTAGAAGCACTCTTCCAAACCCTAACCAAACTCTGCTCCCCGCCCCACCATCTCCACATGTTCTTTCATCCTCACACCCTTTAGCCATTAACTCCTAAAACTCAGCCAATAGAGCGGTTAGAACCCCCTCCCCAGATACACACACACACACACACACACACACACACACACACACACACACACACACACACACACACACACACACACACACACACACACACCCTGTCACGCCTGTGCCCTCTACTCTCTAACTGCCTGCTTCACCCCCACAGGATTTCCCAGATCAAACACACTCATGACCTATTCTCTCTGATAGTCTTTTAGCTCTGCGGGTATTCTAAATAACATTTTCTTGAGTGTTAAATTTGTATCATGTTGTTTTTGAATTGGATATGGTTCATTAAAGCAAAGCGCAGGGATAGTTGCTAGTGGCGTTGGACGCAAATAAGCACTTAGGACTCAGGAGTGCTCTGAGTTGTCCCGGTGGTTTGGACATTCAGCCTAAGGGAGTTTTGACTAAGTTGATGAGTGAAAAGTGTACATTTACGGTTTAAATAGTTTTCTCCCCACACAGCCATGCTTCATAAGAGGATGGCCTCTCACAGGTCACCTTGAGTACCCTGTTGCTAGATCCCCATTGATAATGAAGAGGGTCTCGTCATTAGGCTAAGAGATTTTATGGTGCTCACCTTGTTAAAACAGGCAAGTGTCACAGATTAGTCATTACTTCATTTGTTAGGCTGTGTGCGCTGCTCGTCGGGAGGGGCCCCGGGAGAGGGAGGTAAAGCTAGTAGCAGGGAACGGTTGGGTGGAGATCAATAGGGCCTGTGTTGGGAGTCATCAGCCAGGCCTGAGATGTTTGGAGATCCATCCCTTTTGTTTTTGTTTATGTAAGTATCAGGTTAATCTGCTTTTAGAAAAGACTGCAAACGGCATGACCTCTTCCCAAAAGCTACAATCTGTCCCCCAGTGTTGACAGGCCAGCGTGTCCATACCTAGAGCGGGGGGAAACCCAACCGACAATGTATACTCTGTCTGTTTGTCTGTGTTATCTTTCTAAAGTTTTCAAGGTTCCGTCGGCACTAAAGGCGTCCGCTAGGTTTAAGTGAGGCAGATTATGTGTCCTGTGAAGTGCAGCATTATCTTGAGGACTCTTCTATTTATGTGTTGGGACACATTCATCCCTTTATGGATGCCCAGTTTAATGGGCTCCCTGACATATTTTCAGATCATACAGTACATGCACTGGCTTTGAATGTGAAATAATAACTAGTTTTTTGATGGTTCTAAATTAGTGCTATTTTTTTGGGTTTTCTTGCAGGGAGTCACATTTGAGGAGTTCAGGTCTTTCTTTCAGTTCATGAACAACCTGGAGGATTTTGCTATTGCAATGCAAATGTACAACTTTGCTAACCGTTCTATTGGTCAAGGTAAGTTACGTGGCTGACTTTTTGTTTTGTTTTATTTTTTTACATTTAATACTATTTACAGAACCATGATTGTCACTTGTTGTCCTTTCTCATAAGCCTGATGCTTTCAACCCATTCTCTATCAGACGAGTTTGCACGGGCGGTCTACGTAGCCACAGGGCACAAGCTCACCAGCCACTTGGTCAACGTAGTCTTCAAGATCTTTGATGAGGACCACGATGAGAAGCTCAGCTACAAGGAGTTCATCGGCGTCATGAAGGACCGGCTGCACCGCGGCAGACGGGTAAGGCAGGCAGGGTCAGCAGCTCCCCGCCACTCTATTTATCTCTGTTTTATGGCACCAAAGGTGCCGGGGTGTGTGCCCATTCCCAGCAGGCCCACCCTAACCCCGCTCGTCCTGTGCAAAACAATTCTTGTCAAGAATTGCAGTAGATGACAGAAGCCTATGTGGTCTCAACAGTAGCACAGAGTGATTCGTGGAGATAGATAAACTTATCTGGCAATCTGTCGGCTACATTCTTAATTTGTGGTCTTTAAAAACAACTCTCCCTCAGACTGGCCATAGATGCCTACATAAAGGACATACAACAATTTGTGTGCATGCAAAGGATAAGATGGCTAAAGTATTGAGCACATGCATACAAAAAAATCTTAATTCAGAACATGACAATATAGGTAGTGAGGACAAGTGGCCAATATTTGGTTCTAGTGTTGAGGAGTAGTGAACTACATGTAATTAAACTAGTAGTTTAATTACATTTGGCAGTAGCTTACTGGCAGTTCAGCTATAGGAATATTTGAATAGTGAATCATGTAGCTAAATTAGTTTGTGCAGTTAACTACTGAAACCACAAAATGTTTTGCCATAAAAGGAGAGGAATACATTTTATTTTTTATTTGACCATTTCTCCTCTACTGTAATTTAACCCCGTTTGACCAGCTCCACCCCCCTTTTCTTTCATCTTGACCGCTGTGAATGTGAAGTGTTGGAGAGTAGTGAACGATGTGTAATTAAACTAGTAGTTTAATTACAGTTTCTAAGTAGCTATAATTAACCAAACTAGGTTTCTCCCTAGGGTAGCTTTGCTGTAGTTCAACTTCTAGCGTGAAGTAATTGGTAGCTTGCAAAGCTATGTTTTCATCGTAGCATCTACAACACTGCTTGGCACAAAGTTGAATTTGACACAACACACCTACCAGATATACACTCTCTGTCCCACATTACACTTCTAATTGGCAAACTGTATTTGCTTAATACCATACCATCCTCAAAAGACAGGTTACATGTGCTAGGCCTACTACTAAAACCTTTTTTTTAAAAATCAGGAATTAAATTATTTTCGACCATTTGCTGTCATCTAGTGGTTGATTATGATATAATGCCCACATTTTTCTGGTGAAGTTCATTGAGGTCATATGAGTACATCAACCCATTTACAATGTTAGTATTGTAAAAGTAAAACACAGTAAATAATGACATATTGTATTTTCTAAGACATTGTTTTAATTCAACAACATCTTCACACACAGAGTCTTAAAATGGATGAGAAGTTCACATCTTTTAAGTCCTGTATGAAGAAGCAACTCTCTGGAAAATAGGTAACATTTCTTCCTCCAATAATATCTACCATGCATTGTGTAAGTTCCACGAATGTTCATAGTGTTTCCTCTTGCACTTGTAGAAATACCGTATAAGCCCTTTCTGATGTGTTTGAGGCCCACACTCCTTTAATGTAGCATCGGGTTACACTGTAATATTAATGCCTGATCAACTGTTACCAAACACCAGCTTAACGCTGCATACATGAGCAGTGACCAGTGCAGTTCAAAGCCTCATGAATGTTTTAAAGGAAAGGAACCTCTCAAACAAGGGATCCATGGTTTTCCCCCAATGAAACACAAGGGAGGCCTCATTTGCAAAGGTGGCCTCAGATAAAAACACGATATAACCAGTATAGAAAAAAACCCCGCTGCTTACGGAAACACTAGTTTTTAATACATTTAAAAAAATACAGTGCAAAACATACAGATCTTAATGGTAACCCCTGTCGTCATTGTTCTTTTGACCTTGTTGCTATGTAATGCTGCTGTACAAATGTGCACAAGGCATGTGGTTATTCAGCACACTCATCACTGAATTGCTTGTTCAGGATTATTTCCTTCTCTCCAGGTAAAAATCCCACCATGCTGCACCAGCGCACTTTCTACAGCTGGACTCTGGAGAGAGGAGTGAAGTTATGTTGCAATTTTTTCTCATTGGCCTTTAAAAAGAGAGCTAAATCAATGCTGCATCTAAGGGCAAAGTCGCTGTCAGTTCTCAAGCTTAGTCAAAAACAGAGAGAATGACCACTTCAATGAACATTGAATCTAGTTAAAACAAACCCTATGCTTTTAGTCCTTATAGAGTACTTATGCCAGTTTCGATTCCTTTAGACTAGGGTAATAGTTGGGGTTGCGTGATATTTTGTATTGATAATAATAACCAAATAATAGCAAAAAGATTTCGAGGCCGTGTATGTAATTCGGGGTATTTATCTTTTTGTCTTTTAATATTTATATATTTATTTATTAATGTATTTGTTCACCACTTTTAAGTCTTATTAACAATCCTTGAAGGCGAAATATTTATTGATGCAAATATTTATATTGTCAGTAGCTTGTTGCTTCCCTACCTTTGTGTATTGTTCAGTGAGAAATTCGCCCACTTCTAAGCCTGGTAATCGCCTTGTTCAGTGGGCACATTGCTAAAATACTTTCTCCCCAGCCTGCCTGCTCCGTAACCCTGCCTGCACAGACCAGCTCTCTCAAAATTTACACATCCCCCAAAGGCTGAAGCTATTTCTAACAAGCCCTAAATTATGCATTTGTTTTGTGGGCATTTATCTTTGGATTTTAAAGGGGACTTAATTTAAATTAAAATCACATCAAAGGGTTTTCTCTATATTAACGGAATCTAACACCAAAGACATGACTCCTGGAAGAAGTAAAATGAAAAAAAAAATGAAGAATTGGATGACTGTGCTGCTACTGCAGCTTCAAATATACACTTTGTTATATATGTACTTGCAATGCCGGCCTGTAGTTGTCAAAGGGATATTTATCTAAAGGGTGGAGGGGTTAGGATTGAATCGCTGTGACATAGTATTTGACTAATACTAACAAGGTTTGAGAATATTGTTACATTTAAAAATTTCACCACAGTACTGGAAGTTTTTTTGCCTTTTTTTTGGGGGTATGTTAATGAATATTGTTTTGGAAAAGTAGCCTAATGAGAATTTATTTATTGTCTTTACTCTACCTCTTGAACAGGTCTAATCTGCATAATCAACATTATTATTTATTTTCAAAGACTTTGTATGGTATTTTCTGATAATCACAGTTACGCTTTTGGGGCTATAGAGGCTGTTACATTAAAAAAGTTAATACAATAATAAAAGTGTTGACTTTTTCTTGTGCCTCTCTCTCTCTCTCTCTCTCTCTCTCACACACACACACACACACACACACACTCACACAATATGTTTGAAGTGAAACATTGGCAAATTAAGTGCTTACTCATCCTTGAATAATTATGTTTCTGGAAGACAAGGAACTTTTTTTGACTTGACACTTTATGATTGCATATTTTAGAAAATATTGGAAACCATAGAAATTTTATTCGTGACTCGGGACTCTCGTGACTAGGGTATGTTAAAATACTTTTGATTAACTACATTTATTTAAAATGGATTACGATAAGAAGAGATAATTTGCCGCGAATGATCCTGTGGATTTGTAAGCGATGGTGCTGAAGAATTAGCGCGCACACGTCCCGCCGCGCGTTCCAAACACAAACCTAGAGGCTGTAGTAGTGCTGCGTCTGGGTTGGCGAATAGACGCAACTAGGAGCAACGAACGATGCAGTGCCAGACAGAAAAACGAACGCAAAAGATATGATTGGCTATTTGTCTACAACATGGCACCATCTGGCTCGCGTAGTATCAAGCAAGGCTGTCGAAGAGTTTTGTATTGGATTCCAGTTATTTTTATTACACTAATAGTAGCTTGGTCATACTACGCCTATGTTGTACAGCTTTGCATTGGTAAGAACTCTTGTTCCTGGCAAAGTATTATGTATTAATGTATTACAGCATGGGAATTATGTTCGAATGTACCCCCTCTAACCGATAGACATGCTGTGTGTTTCGTTCTCTGTTTCTGCATTTCAGTTATTTAGGTCCAGACATTTCTGGGCGCAGAGCTGACATGCTGTTTACGCAGGTGTCTGTGTTGTTCAAACCAATAAGGCAGAAGCTATAGCAAGATATGAGATACGCACGACAAAATCAGGTCTAGCAAAAAACTACTGAGTCACATCAACGTACAGCCTTGCAGTAAAGTATTATATTTAGCCAATATATAGCTTAATCTACACAATATTTGTGAATTAGCAAGTTATTTTTACTTCACAAATTGAAACAGTAGTGTAATTCAAGGTTTTCAATTTCTAATACCCGTAGATGCCGAATGGCTTTCTGAGTAATTAGAGGGTTTGTTTCTGTTCCAACAAACACAACTTGTATTGGGTCGATAAAGCGTTGTAGTTGTGTTAGAGTATCAGAATCCACTTAAAGAAAACCACGATGGGGTTGGCAGATTGATGAAATGATTGCTCTCGACTGTATCTGAGGCATGATGCTTTACTCAACCGTCAGCCAAGATTCCTGTCTACAGAACTTTGACTGCACTGCTAGCATCATATACCAACACGCATCCCTACTTTGGTTATAGACATTTAGCATTGTTTGCCCCACTTGGGTTGTAACTGTTGAATAGAATGAAGCAAGGAAAGGAACAACAACATGAAAACAGCTATGTAGAATGAGCTGGTAGGTCTCTTATCCAGTGTGTGTCAGAGCAATCTGTGGCTATGCCACTCTGTTATTAGACACAATGGCCCACCAGCAGGGAAACTGATTCCTTCTTAAGTAGAAAAAACAACTCTTGGAACAACTGCAGACCTGAACTTTATGTTTGGGTGTGGTAATCATACAATTTCAGATCTTATCGCTACACATTTTCTTGGCAAACAACATTGCTAAAGCATTGCTTTTGCAACATTGCTACATTGCAACATCGCTACCTTTTCCTTTCCTACTCAATTTAAGCTTATGTCAATTAGCCTACTGTTCATTTAGTTATTTTTTTCGCTAATGAATATAAGAGCCTGTTACAGTTTATTTATTTCGGTGTGGATTTTAAAGTATACACTATTATGTGAGACCTTTCTCTAATCTCACCCTGTCATCACCATGACCAAGAATGAACCTGGCATTAGAGAGGCTTGTCTTCTAAGACTACTTGTAGAGGAAGCAACGTCACATCTTTGTGGAGTAAACAATGTATAAAAGATAGAAGCATGGTTGTACCAAATCCACATGCATGTAGATTGAATTTGATTATGCCATTGGGCACGTTGAACAACATAGAGATATATGCTTGTGTCCTCTCCAACATGTCTCAAGAGGATAAAGCCAGCATGTGCTTGCTATGATGAAGTCCACAGATAATTTTTATAGTGTTCCGGTAGCTCATCCCTCCCATTCAGCAGTTTAGTTAATCCCACTGGCTGCCTCTTTTAATTCACCCAAGCAATCTGGGCCTGACCCACTTCTCTTGTGTATAAGCACTTAACTCTGTCTTTAGATTGTCCATGTTAACTCTTAAATATGTATTTAAAAGGTAGGTGACTTAAAAGATAGTGAAATGTTGTATGTATGGCAATTACATTTTCTTATGATTCAACTTTCTTTCTTTATGATTTGGGCACATTTTGTGGATAAGAGTATACATTTTTAAACAAATAATTTGCTGTAATGAAAGTTTTTGATTCAGTATGAAACAATTTTCTGTATATGGGGTAAAACATGCACACGAACAGTCATGCATGCTAAGAGGTTCACACACATGCATACACAGAAAGAGAGAGACATGCCCTTACTTTTTAACCTAGACTCTGGCTTAATGGTGGAATCACCCATATCGTCTCGTTGACTGTGCCTTGTTTCAGCTGCTTGGTTGGCTCCCCTTTCTTAAGATCCTGCTGTGTGCGTTTGCAACTCTGTAAAGCCACTATGTTGGTTTAGGGTCTAACAGTTAGAGGCAGGTAAACTCTTGTTAAAGTTCTGTGCTAATAGTACAATATAATAATATATGTTTATTTATTTAGCACTTTTAATTTCTTTGTTACTAAGTGTCTTAGAAATGTTCAAAGGAGCTCAAACTGTTTCTTTCTGCATATGCTGTTGAATAATGTTATTCTGTTGTGTATCCTGTTTGTAGAAAGTTATTTGTTCAGCGGTGAATTCTTTGTAGTTGGGCTATGTTTGGGCTGGGTGCGGATCATGTGTTGTGGTGCTGATCTCGGCATGCCGTCAGCAGCTTGGTCTGGTTCCTGTCGTGGAACCGCTTGTTGGCCTGCCGGGGTCAGCATTCACACATGGTGAGGGAGACCTTGGAGAATACAGACACTGTTCCTTTCACTGTCATTGTGGTCATGCTCACAAATACATTTCCAGCGTAATGCAGAAAAAATATAGAAATGTTTGACGCATTAAGATTTTGTGTCTTGAGTTTAAAGGCCAGGATGTGCACTAATACCTTAACATTTGGTTTTCTGAAAGCCCAGCAGCAGCCTAATTGTACGGCAATGTTGGCCAAAGGAAAATACATCAAGAGTAATATACAAACATACAGCTTCACACAGGGTCTCTCGGGAAAACCAAAACTTGAAAGGAAGCGCTGTGCTGTTAAATTCTCCTGATGAACCTACATCTGACATTATTTTCTCCTTTTGTTCTTCCAGAATCCGTTGAGGACGTTGCAGAAAAGGGTAAGTGTTTTACAGTGACCATTGTGCTCCACTATGTTGTGTGATATGCTGCACAAAGGATCAGACTGGATCTGTCTGTCTGAGTGCCTCATGATTATTAACCGCCCAACGGGGGAAGCTTATCTAACATTGCTCACTCATTGGCAGTCACTCAATCCTATTTTCTAAGATTGCTGCTCAGGTGGTCACACTTTTTTATGCAGAGGAGGTGGGTCAGTTTGGATCTGTATAATAACGTGTGCTTTCCCTGCTTGAGACCATTACTTCAGTCAGAGGGGCAGCCAATGAGTCTGCATCCGGAGTCTGGGAGAGGGTCTGTCAAACCGGATGACTAGAAAGCTATAACCCTCAATGTTAGCTACTGTACTCCTTATTACCCTTCCTGCAAGCAGACGAGATGACACAGCCAAGCAGTTGGCTCCTTGCTTGTGTCAAAAGCCTGCAGACTTATGATTATGTTGATTGCATGGTGTCAAGTTGGGTGGGTCTGTGCCATAATGTGTATTTAATATGATCTTGTTTTTGCAAGCTTTGCACAAACATAGTTTGTCTACTTTATAATAAGAAAATAAAGCACAGATTTGTGGTTCAAATTTGATGCTATTTATATACAGATAAGTAACTAGTCTAAAACATAGAAAATGAGATTTACTTCTTGTTTCCAAGAGGATTAACGCAGATGATGACTCAAGCTGTGTATATCTTTCTGTTTTTAGTTGTTTACTTGCTGGCATATCATGTAATCTTCGCCATGTTTGTGTGGGCATACTGGCAGACAATCTTTACGAACCCAGTGAACCCACTGAAAGAGGTGAGTGTGTTTGTTTCATTGCTCCTACACAGCTATTGCACAGGCCAGGGGAAGGGGAAGTGTGGATGTGAGCCACTGTCTCCCTGCATGATGGAAAGCAGCGTTTAGAGTATTATTACTTTCCTCTGTAAGCGCCTGAAGGATCCCTCTAATGCTTCTTATCCTGACCACAGCAGTTCAGCAATGTTCCCTGCATCCATACATCTTCGATGACACTCACAGAGCCACACCATTGTTCATTTTCACTTGTGAGGGAATAACATGCCAGTAACCAAATTTAAAGATTGTTGTAAATAGGATGCGATGCATCTGCGTTGTTGCTGATGTCATAGGAGGGCTAAATCATCTCCGACATGGTGTTGTTATTGTCAAATTGATTAGTCTTCAGGGTTTTAATCATGACGCTTCAGTGGCTAAAACTGATAATGCCGCAATCCTATTGTAGCTCTACCACCGATCTGCCTTTTGAGGCCGTAGCATTCCTATACAGCTAAGGGCAGAGATGAGAGAGGAGAAAGGCGAGAGGAGGAGGACACATGACTTGACCCTGCAGGCTGGAGCAGCCTTGTGATCATATTCTATTGCCGTCCTCCAGCATCGTTTCCAAACAAGCCCAGCACAAAGACCCTTTTTTAAGCCTTTGAATTTGCTTTTGATGAATAGGAGGCAGGGGCAAAACATTGGTGAGCGATGTGCAGGTTACTGTACTGCATGATTTTCTGTCCCTCTGCCCTCTATAGTTTCACCTGTCCTACTCAGACAAAGAGCTGCTGGAGCGTGAAGATCGGGGAGAGTCTCGGCAGGAAATTCTGAGGAGGCTTGCCAAGGACTTGCCCATTTATACCCGCACTAATTCCGGAGGTACTTCACTACACTGTACACCAGCCCTTGCAAAAACATCAGATTTTTTATACCCACCTAATATCAATATGTTGATTTACCTACCCATAATAATTTCCATAATTCAGTCACCATGAAAATTCCATCCAGAAGTAAGACACATTCATTCTATATACTCTGAAACTCCAAAATGTTTAAGTCTATACTGGTCCATCCCCTCGCATAGTAATTTATTGTGAGATAAGAAGACCTTGCCTCTCTGAGTCCATTTCATTAGTCACTGCTGGTCAGCAAGATAGACTCTGATCGTTTCTGATTGAACTGGCTGCCTCTTCTCAGCCATCCGCTTCTGTGATCGCTGCCAGCTGCTGAAGCCAGATCGATGTCACCATTGTTCCATCTGTGATAAGTATGGCTTTGCCCACGTCTCAGCATCCCAGAACTGTTTTTGATATGTGACAGGCTCACTGACAATTCTCTTACGCTGTTTCTACAGATGTATTCTAAAGATGGATCACCACTGTCCATGGTGTGTACTCTCTGTGTCAGCGTACGCTGTGATAACATAAACACATATATTTCAAAACAACACTATTCTAACATATTTTTATCACTGCCTTGTCTAAATAATGCTATTCACCAATACCCAGATACACAGTGGCCAGCTGTTATTTTTTAAATACATGTATATTTAATCTAAACTTATTTCTAAATACTAAATGTATTTTATTTCACTCTCTTTTTTGTGGCAGGGTGAACAACTGTGTTGGATTCTCTAACTACAAGTTTTTTATGCTTTTCCTGGCATACTCTCTACTCTACTGTATTTTTGTCACTGCTACAGATCTACTGTACTTTATCAAGTTCTGGACAGTAAGTGTCACAATTTCTAAAATACCATTTATTGGTATTCATAGGAGGTGGTTAATTGAAATTTGTTAAACTGAATATTAGGCTTTCATGTTGTTGGGATAAATAAAAGCAAACACTGACTGTATAAAAAGGAAAACATTATTAGAAATAATTATTATGCCACAGATCTGTTATTCTATTTCTTTGCAAGGCTGATGGAATATTTCACATGCGCCTGAAGGAATACTGGGTACGAACCAATCAACCAATCAGTGGCTTTTAACTAAGCACAATGAATACTGAGTGACTTAGCTACAGAGTTGTAGTAGTGACGTTTAGCATTAAGCTCAGAAGCCCCTGTGTCTTAGATATTAGTAACTAGCAGGCTAGTCATAGGCCTATGCAAAGCAGAGGATACTATATGCCATGTTGCCGTGTTTGCCTAATAGGTTGTGTTGATGTGGGGTTGTTCTGTCAGAATGGCCTTCCAGATACCCAGGCTAAGTTCCACATCATGTTCCTGTTCTTCGCTGCAGCCATGTTCTCTGTCAGCCTGACGTCTCTGTTCGTCTATCATTGCTGGCTGGTCTTAAAGAATAGATCCACTCTTGGTAAGATGTGTGTGAGTCTCTCATACTATCTCAGTTTGTTTATATCTACTGTGTTATTTTAAAGAAGTTAAAGGATATCTAAATTATGACTTTGCAATTTATTTTCCATTCCATCGTCTGTGGTCTAGCTTCATAAGGCTGTTTGCCAGGCTCCTTATCAGACAGGAAGTATTGTTTTATGTGTGTAGCAGTGCACTGTGTATTAAAGATTGAAGTGAGTGGATTATGGATTGAGTGTGCTATGAAGCCTAGATGTAGGACTGCAAGCAGTAAGAGGCTTAGTAATGGACACTAGTTAGGCAGCAACCCTGCACAGATCCCTTTATGGATTGAAGTCACAGTGGAAGTAGCACAATCAATGGACCAGAATGTAATGGTGATTTCATCCGAATATTAAAGAACAGGGACTTGGGTGCTCACTCATGTATTATGCAATAGTAATGTATAAATGCTGGTTTGTCATAAATTTTATATGGGTTCTGAATACGCCATGTATACAAAGACTGTGCAAACTATAAAAAGCTTTAGTCTATGTTTGACAGGTGGTAAAATTATTTTCCTATGAGTTACAACTCAAAAGAATGGAATAGAGGGCAGGAATGTCAGGCAGGTGCATATTAATCAGATTCTGGATGTGACAGTATCATGTAAAATTGAATATGTGCTCCTCTTTCCCAGAGGCTGTTCGTGCCCCAGCATTTAGACATGGAACGGATAAAAATGGCTTCAGTCTAGGAATCACTAAAAACTTCCTCCAGGTCTTTGGGGATGAAAAAAGATACTGGCCACTTCCTATATTCTCCAGGTAAAGCTGAATCTTTTTAGCCTGTATGTGGTTGTTAGTTTTACCTCATTTTATAACCTTTTTTTAAACAAATGTGTTTAAGCTGTACTAAGCTTAAGTTCTGTAGTTTCCTGGGGGTAATGGTTGAGAAATACAAATAAAAGATGTAATACATTACTATGTAATGCTTATAGCAAGGTATTTTATTATTAATTAAAGCATTAAATCAGGTAAGTGTAAAGTGTGACCCATTTTTTTAAACAAAACAACTCATGATTTTTTTGGCATTGTAATTCTAAAGTACTTCTTATTTTGCTATAATATGGCGGTTCAGTTTAGGTGATGGCTGCTCCTTCCCAACCTGTCTGGTGAACCAGGACCCTGAGCAACCCTCCAGCCCTAATGGACACAACCCTGCCAACAAGGGGTGAGTACTCCACTCACACACAAAGCCTTATGGTATTGGAGAGGAAACCCCTCCATGTTCATCTTGGAACTCTGGTCTTTGTTCTGGGGTTTACAGCGTGGTAGAGGTCCACCAGTTTCCAGCCAAACCACTGAGGGAGTCTCAGAATCGGCTTCTCAGTCACACCCCCTCCTGGACCGGAAGCGAAAGTACAGAAGATAAGGAGAAGAATGGTAAAAGGGAAACTGATGGATAGTTGGTTTTTCATACGGCATGTGTTAGAGTTTTATATGATAGTTTTTTCTTCTTCATTTGATTCAGGCACCAGCAACCTAGGGATGAGCATAGAAAATGAGACATAGCGCCACTGAAAAGTGAGAGTAATATCCAGAAAATGGCGGTAGGTAATGAATTCAAACAAATTATCATAAAGCTATAAAAAAAAGAATATATATATGTGGAATATTTGTGATTCAAACATATTTACATTTTATTTAATAGGTATATACTTCTGGCCTCCAGTGTTCGTAGCCTGCCAAATTATAAATTTTTGTTGACACCAAGATCTGTCCTATTTGTTAACACCTGGAAGCTTTCTTTGGCAAATTCTTAAGACACTATAATTGCTTATTTGGCTCGAATAGAAAACACAGAATATCATCACTGAAAACACAGAATTGTTGACAGGTTTTTCTCTCTCTTTCATATGACATTCACTTAAATGTTGCACGTTGTTCTATACTATTTGTCTTGGATTGAGTTAGCGTTCAGAATTTTGTCAAATATGTTTTCTAAGTTTATTTGAAAATAAGCACAGCAATGTGATGAGAGTGTTATTGCAGTTGTTAAAACAGTTGGATTGTAGGTGGATGTGCTTCAGTGTATGTTGAATACGTACAACACATGCACTTTTTTCTTTTTGCCCAACAAAGAGCCTGGATAAGCTTAGTTCAGGTGGAGAACTTTGGGAAATTATAATGTTCAACAACTAAAATAACTACATGATAAACCCTTATCTTGTTTGTTTTTCCCATTCATAACTATTTGCATACCAGGCCTGAAGAGAGACGTTAAAGAAATACCTTTGAATGTAACGATTACGTTGCCAAAAATATGTGGTAAATATTGACAATACCCAATTTACTGGAGATGATAAAAGACAAAAGAAAAAAATAATATTTGACTCATGGTAGAAATCAGTTAATGAAACTAAATGATGTGGTTGTGAAATTGTTGTGGAAAATCTATTTATTACCATTAGAACAATGCATGATCCATTCTCAGGGTGTTTACAATGCTCTGTTGTGGCATAGACCTACTGTACTGTACTAAACAGTGTTTTTCTTGCTTGGAAGGAATGTTGTCTTTTTAAAGTTGCAATGTCATTATCTAAATAAGGGCTCCTTGTTGTATCACTAACAATGACTGCTGCAGCATGAGTGGATATGTCATTGATTAATCATCTGTTAAATAGATATGTGTTTGTGCTACAGCGATGTTCTTCCTCTGTCAAAGATCTAATTATGTGCATAACGCTGTGGCCTAATTTTTCAAACTGTTGGCCAAAGAATTTTGACTGTTTCCATGTTAAGAGGGCTAGCCTGCTGGCCTGTGATTTTAACACAACCAAGCCTCTGTTTTATGCTGAATTTTCCATTTATATTTTAGCACGAGATGCTCCCTAACAGCCCATAGTTATGCCTTCATCATGTTGCAAAAATTCAAATATACTTTCTATTTTTATTAGTTTTTGTCTCACATGAAATGGCTATCAGCCCGTTTCAAAATCCTTTACGGATTTGATTATGTATGCATATATTTTTCTATATTCCCTCTCTTGGAGATGAAAAATTGTACTATCACACGAGGCTATGTACTGTACATTTGTGATGCCTTATCTAAAGAATAATAAAATGCCATTTTGCAATCTTCAGACTTCATTATGTGTTCATATAATACCCACAAAAATAGTTTTAGTTTAGTGGTGCATGTACTGCATGTACACATTGATGCCATGTACTGTGCCATTAGGGAATTACTAAAATATTATTCAGTCAAGACAATGTTTAGTTAGAAAAGTTTCAAGCCTTTATTTACAAAAGCCCTAAAAACAATCATCTTGAATTGCATATTGTCCTTTTAACATGACTCCTTTACATAATATGGATGGTGTAATGAGAAAAAAAGATAAGTAGTGTTACGATATTATCCATGTCTGACACTCAAATGGAGGTTAGTAAGTTGTATACACATACTTCAACACACATCTCTATGGAAGCTCAAGATACTATTCAGCAACAGCATTTATTCAAACATCTTTAGTACATGCAGCTTTTCTAGGCAACATGAATGAATTGTAAAGCAACAATATACAAAAAACAGACAAACAGCACAAAAAGTGCTTTATTCAAAAGAAAAACATCAGTACAGGTAAAACAAATTCCCTCAAATGAAGTCCTTAAGAAGTTGGTTAAGATGTATTTTAGGAAGCAATTGTCTTTTTTTCAATGAGTAAAAGGTTTGAAACTTTGTTCTTAATACAGTAATAAAACTACAAAACCTTCAATTCACTCTAAAAATGAAAATGAAAATATACTCTTAATACCCAAGTTCAGTGTGGCCATACAACATTTCCTAAGGCAGGCCATTTTTATTTAAATTTAGGGTCTGGTAAAATCAGTCCTCACCCAACTTAAGGGGTAAAATCAGTGCAAGACCAGAGAAGTCCATAAAGAACCTGCATTTACCCGCACCTCCCAATTGGAGCTAGACAAGAACCATACTCTTAAGATCAGGGAATAACATCTACATACAGCTGACTGGTATATTATTAGTGTTGAATGGGTTGACTATTCAATGTCAGACAAGAATAACCAGTACAATAAATTAAAGTTTAAAAGAACATAAAAAATTGCAAATATTAAGGCTGAGGTTGGTGGAAAAGGTTGTCATAACAAAGCAGGGTTAAGTGAAAAAGGTGAACTTAAGGAAGGCAACTAAAAGAACAGCAGAAATACTTTTAGCTTCTGTATAAAATCAAGGATCTGGTTAGAGCTTTAAAGTGCAAAATTTCTACAGAACATTTTAGAAAAACTAAAATCCCATTTTTCCCAAGCGTTTCCTGTGAAATCTAAATGAACCAACCAGCCCCGTTAAACTGCTTTAGTAGAAAAAAGAAATACTAAACTTACACATACCTTTGGTATGTGTTAGGACAGCTGTGATTTTTTTCCTATTAACCACCATCTTCACCAACCATCTAAAGTGAAAAGAGCTTATTTAAAGAGCGTCCTAAATGGTGTGAATACTTTTGTTTATACATTATTTTACGTCATCACCACTTGACCTCAATGTCAAACTGATTGAGGATTTCACCAAGAGAGGCCTTCACAGTGTTGTCATGATTGCTGCTTGTTAGCCTCTTCTTCGTAAGCGTTGCCCGTTCCGTTTTGGACGTAAGCAGAGCCAGAACCCAGCCCATACAAGTGACCACAGTACTTTGCATCATCAATATGATCCTCAAAAAACATCTGCAATGGTAAAGCAATATGAGTTATCAAATACAAAGATCAAGTTTCCTGTCCAGGAATGAATTACGATGTATTGACTTTAACATGAGGCATCCAATAATTATGTTGTGATTGTAAAAGTAAAAAGTGTTTCCCACTACAGAACAATTTGGTAGGTGAAATAAGTCAACTTCACCATGGTTGTAAATATGGCTTTCACGCTACAATATTACAGGTGCCTTTGTTAAATTGGCCTTAATCAAACTGTGGGTGCTCTTATCTTGCCAGAAGGATCTTGCTTGCCCTCACACACCAATATGGGCTTACCTCCCTCATCTTGAAGAAAGCCATTCCAGTGAGTAAAGAGTCTGATCCAGCTTGGTGCTGCGGTCCAATCCTTTCCAATTCTAGTTGCTCTGCCACTTCTTGCAGCCCACCCTGGGAAACAAGCAACTTTCAGTCTTTGAAGCTCTGATATTTATAGAAATGGGACAGATTATAAAATATTTATTTTGTTAATCACAAGCTAATTTAGGTTTACTTTAATTAATGCTTTAAATCCCAAGCTAGCTTAGGTTTACTTTGATCAACGCTGTAAATGTAGAGTGAAATAAATCTGAAACTTGTGGTCAAGTGTGTGGTAAATAATAAGTAAATTACCTTGAGGTTTTTGCAGCTTTTCATGAGGTACTTGACATCGTATATGATGGGAAAGAACAAGCGCAGGATCTCAAAGAAATCCACCTCCTCTTCTGGGAGGTTCGCATTAGATAGGATCTTGATCAAATATCCAAAGTCATAGCCACTAAAAAACAAAACTGCCCTGTTGACAATGCTATTACATTGGCCAAAAATGCTTGTAAAACTTTACACAAATCACAATATATGGCCAATGCACTGCAGTGTCCTTTGACCAGGATTAAAATACCACGTTTAGAACATAAATAAATACAATATTTTTGCCTCACGTGCCGTTCTTACCCATCTATAGCCACGCATGGATTTCGAGAGTCAAGATGTGCAATGCGACAACATTTGGCTGTTTGCTTTTGCACCCAAGATTAAGAAAGCCTAATGACTACCAGTCCCAAAAAAAAACAATTGTCACCACAGTAGACAGTAAACTGCCCAACGTCTGCACATTTCAAGCAATTAACTAGACTGTTCTAACCTTATCAAAAAGCAATTAATCTAATGAAATGGTGCATTTATCTAAGATGCAGTCTATGGTCATAATAAGCAACGTAACAACCCTATATAGCTAAAGGCCTTGGTTGTTATTTTACATATATGTAAAAGCATCGTTGAGGTGGGTGGCAATGCAAACACAATCCTATTGCATTTCTTTACAATGTAGCCTTTGTGGCAAATTATGATTTCCTTGACGAGCAAGCTGGAAGGGCACATGAACAAATGTAGGCATGACAAAGAAGCCTTCTTTTGACCTATTAGTTGATGTAACATCTTAAATCTAGATCTACTGGAACAGCTCAAAACAATATAGAGTAACATGCAGTCATAAAGTGTATCTTTCAGTGACAGAATACCTGTGGAAAGACAGCCACTTGACCCCCTCACAAAGAACCACTCCAGAGGTCATCAGTAACTCTGCAAAGTACAATGTTTCAATCCCTTCATCCTCATGCTTCTTGAACTGGATCCCTGATGTTGTCAGTAGCTCAATGGAGTCCTGTGCATACATGTCCTCTCTGGTGGCAAAGAGAAACAAATAAAGCACATCACACTCCTGACAACACAGACTATGAAAACAAGTCATTCACTGGATCATCCACTCCCAAACACTTACTCCACTTAATTTAAAATATAAAACCAGGCAGACAATATAGCTTGTATATCTAAATGTGACAAACAGTGGGCCTACAACGATGCAGATGTCTATCTGAATATGCAGAAATGCCCAACACATCTCCTCTACTCCCCTGACAGCAGTACTGCAGTATGATCAAAGTTATTTGACTCACAAACACACACTGCCCCACATGCCCCTCCATCTATAATGTATCAGCAACATGCTTGTCCATTTTTGTGGAATTAAAAGGTCCAGGAATGGTTATAGTTCCCATGAAAGGTGAAACATCAGGTAAATAACGGACTACATCATTTTACCTTTCGTGTTGGAGTTAGACTTTATTGAAAAAATATAAGAAATAATGTAAAACGTTTATTATGGTAATTAATATCTAATATCCTAAAAACACAACATAAAAACAACAACTAACGATACAATTAATATACTAATTCACAGATAGTAAATCCTGCATAGAGGGTTATCAGTTGTATTTGACTTTGCAGCCTTTTATGAGTTTATGAGTCAATTATGAGTCTTGATGCAAGACTAAGGCATAAACTAAGAACAGACATCATAGATAGGGATAGGGCTTACGTGAGGTTAAACTTAAAATTGAACTGCCATGTTGAGGTTCCTGGTGGGTATTCACCCTCTCCATTCATAAAGGTAAGGCCCAGCTGGATAATCTTCAGCAAGTCCACATTACAGCGCAGTAACTGGTATTGGTAGTCAGCATTGCTTCTGAACTCTCCGATTGGTCTGGCAACTACCCCCGGGAACTCTGTGTCCTAACAGGGGAAAATTAAGACAACATACAGTATGTATCTAAACTAAAGTATTAAAAGCAATGATTTGATGATCCATCAAACACATATTCTGTTAATAATATTTACCATGGCAATGAAGTTGTATTTACGAATAACATGTCGAATCTTCTTCAGTTCCTCGTCCAAGTTATTGGCCCAAACCTCGCATATTCTTTGGCTGTGATCCACAGTAGCTGCGGGCATAGTGCCACCTCTATATTTAAGGTATCAAAAAACAAAAGGGATACTTAAAGGAAAAACTTTGTGGAGCCAAAGACCTATCAAGAAACAAAATACAGTGATAACTTATCATTACTTCAGAAACAAAAAACAAAACTGCACACAAATTAATAAAAAATGTCCACATGCAGAGTGTTTGTACTAAATAGCAACAAAATGCAGGTCATCCTCTTTACCCTTAACTGAGCCAATGCAGGGGCAGTCTTCCAGGTAAAGGCATATCTTTAACTGGGTTCATAAATAAAAACTAGTCAACCAGGCAGTAGCTTTTTGCACGTTGGGTAAGTGACCCAATCTTAAATGAAGGCCCAGACAACCATGGCGCAGAGTAGCTGGGTAACTTCAGACAGCTTAATTTACGAGAGATGCTCAACTGATGCTCCATGATGCTCAACTACCTTGCAGTAGCTAGCCATCTAACATGCAAATCAGTCATTAGCAATGCATTAGTAGCTAACCAGCTAGCTAGATAACTTATAGCTTTGCAGGTTAGCAGAAAATCCCCTGTGAGACAGGTCATGTCAACAATACAAAGAGCGAGCAGAAACTATTTAAATGCATCACTTATCAATTGACAACTGCCAAAGTGTTTCGTTTTTATTTTCAGATGAATTTGCATGTGCGTTCAGTAATCTCACATTAAACTTAACAGTAGTTTTCTAGTAAAACTATAGGTGCTTGTGGCTAGCCTGCTTGCTAACTAGCATGTTAGCTGCTGCTGATGCCGGTGGTGTCAGCTGCCGGATAGCTAGCTGCGCCGACCACCACACATTTGCGTTAGCTTGAAGATGTGAAAACAGCAACAGAGGCGCCACTTCCATGTCATTTCCCTAGCTAGCTTATTATGTTTGTTGACTTACCGTTCACTGAACAAGGCAGATATGTTTGTGTACACAATTTAAAACTCACCAAATGCAACTTCTTACTAATGTTGAGGCTTTTTAGTAACTTTTAATAGTTATCTAGCTAGTGCTCCTGGCTATATCGAAGTCAACCTACTGCTGCCATCTCTAGCCCTCTTTAAAAACGTCACTCCGCAATATGAACGTAACGAGAGCATGCGTGCCAAAAAAAAGGTATGTTTATCTGCCTTTCAAGCACACAATATTAGAACACTTCAACACACATTCGACAGTTAAATCCAAGGTTATGGAGTCTTCCTTCTTATGCTCCAACAAAACTTCCAGGACGGCCAGGCATATCAAATAATCTATATTTATTTAACAGAAGCCAGGTCTTCAGCTAAGTGGAATGTGGCCTATACATTTGGCCAATATAGCTTTATATAAATTAAACATTCAATTAATAAATGAAAAATACATATATTTCTCTGGACAAGATACGTAGACAAAGTAGAACGTAATATGAGTAAAATAACAAGCAACAAGAACCACATTCAATTTAGCTCCAAATGCGTACATATTTTACATTTGCACAGATCAACACTTCGTCAAATCGTATGATAATTTTAAGAGCAGTAATGGAACATATTTCACTTATTGTAGGCTATAGAGTACGAAGTCTTAAGCCTGCTAAATTTGGTCAAATGAAGCACACTCACACTTATTGCATCCATAATATAATACACAAAATTAACAATGTATAAAAAAAACAGGTTCCCTTATAATAATGAATGTATCAGGTGCGGAAAATATAACTAAACTGCAAAATCATGCCCACGTATACATGCATACACAAATAATTTCAAATAGCTCATTAAGTTATAAGTGATTCATTTGAAGTAGTCGTTGCACAATTTCCCCTAGCAGAACAGCAGCTATGTACCCTTCCCTTTTGGTTACAGTACTTAATACTGGCTGCTCTTTATCAAGCAGGAAAGTAGGCAGCTTCGTCAGAGTCTTGGTCTTTGGTGCTGTCCTCACTTGGCGGGGAGCGGCAACTGAGGTCTGCAATGCCTGACTCCTGGTCACTGTTGTTAGACAGGTCTATATCTGAGATTTTGGTCATGTCTTTGGGCAGGATGAACAGAGAGCTCTCCGGAGTCCTCTGCTGACAGGGACTGCTAGTGATAAAGCCCCCGCTGGTGTAGTCCTGAGGTGTGTTGGCCGAAGCCAGGCCGTTGCCACAGGGGGGATCCCACAGCACATGGGCCTTATTCCCTGTGTCCAGTTGATCCTGTGCACTCATCCCATTCTCTTTTTCCATCTTGTCTATATTCTAATAAAGAACATTTGAAATGCAATGTTAAAAACAACCTGACTAACACAGTATTTTGTTAGAATTGTAGAAAATGTAATTTGGCTTTTTGAGGTCTGATCTACCTCTTGATGAGAGGCCAACTGCTCTTCTAACTGCTGGGTCTCTTCTTTGATGGCCATCAAATAGTCCATTACAGACTGGCGAGGGTGCATCCCTCTGTCAAAGCGGTTGTACAGGGACCTCCAGAACCTACACACGGACACCAATTGTCTTAAATCTGGAGCTCTGAGGTATTTCTAGCCTTAATATATCTAGCCTAATCAAGAGTTTAAAGAACACTACTTAAGGACAACAGATTAGATGGTTTGAAACTTGTATGAAGAAGACGTGCAAAATAAATTCAAATTGAGGATGAAGTGGAAAGGTAGTACCCATTTTTTGCACAACCCTAGGATATATTAGGTTTAGGTTTTTGGTTTGAGTGGACATACTTGAAGCAGTAGGGGGCAGTAGTTGGCCGGAGAACCCCTTGAGTTTGGCTATGGTCAGGCCTGTAGAGGGGGTTGATGTAGCCAGTCTGGTTCTTCCAGAGGTGGAACCAAACAGAGTGTGTCTTTTCACGTAGTCTATCCAAAAATGTTAAACATAGTTTAAAAAATGTCAGGTACTTGGGAGTTCAGACCAAGATATTAATGCCACTGGTTGAGCCTCTAGATGAAAGAACTACTAGGCTACTAACAAGTGCTTTATGTTTTGCTTCCTTCTAGCCTATTCTGGCTTGGGATCAATAGCCGAGTTTCCAATGCCAACCCAAGCAGAGCTTGCTGGCATTTGACAATGTTCTAACTATACTACTTCGCCAAAAGGTACAACCAATGTGACTAATTGTGCTGTCAAAATGTGGATTGTGTTCAATAAAATACTACTGCATTTAAATATGTGTGATTATTATGTTTGGTATGCACTAGCCTGAAGTGAGCCTGGAAATCTAGCGGATGAGACATCTTTCAAGCTATTCGGTCACTGCAGAAAATATTATGCTATGATAAATCTTACCCAAGCTCTACCCTCTCCCTCTGGCTGTTGCCAATAAAGTTGCCATATTGGCAGGAGTAGATCTGGTTGTGGACAGTTATGAGAAACTTCTCGTTGAACTCAAAAGCACATGGGAACTGCTCCATCAGCTGCCACACGCATTCCAAGAATTGGTCGATTACAGGAGACATTTCTTTAGGGTCTCCGTCAAGGTGGTTGTATCTAAGGAGCATGGAAAAACATCCGTAGCATGAGACATCAGTGCCTTTATACTTCGTACCATATATTTATACAAGAGCTTAAAAGAAATATATAAATAAAAAAAAATACCTGTGAGAGAATTTGTGTCCGAATGACAACCAGTCTCTTTCAATAAGAACCTAAGCACAGGAAAATAAATAGAAAATTCAATATATATTGTAATACTGTTCACTGTTTCCAGTGCTGTAATTCTAACTGACGTCTAAAAAATATGGGGAACACAGTTTATCTTAAGAGACTGCTTGAACTGCCTAACCCCTGTGTGGGGTAGCTTTCGTCTAAGCCTCAAGACTATTCATAAAAGTAGGGCTTTCTGTTGCATTAGCTTTATTCCATGAGAAGTTTCTTGGCAGCAACCCAGCCAGACAGAGCAAATCAGTATGATCAAGGGAGCAAGGACCATAAGCACAGCATGGAGCTGCTTAATGTTACCTTCCAATTGGCCCACATCAACTACATTCACCTCATGATTGAACATGGTGTCTACTGTCTATGTGCTTTAATGTCTGTATATTTGAAAAGGTAAAATAAATTAGCAGAAGAGGTTCACAGCAAACATGACTGAAAAATGTATTCCATTACCATGAGTCCTTTCAAAGTTCTGTAGTATGGGTCTAGCAGTACGCTGGCCACAGAGCACACCTGGGCAGTACGATCCCAACCGTCTGAGCAGTGGACCAAGACACTGATGCCCTCCTCTGCAACAGCCTGCACAGAACGCAAATACACACACACCAAAAAAACTCTTGTGAAGCTGAAATTGTCCACGTAAAACACAAACTTGTGCAACGCAAAACTAAAATTTAGCGCGGTATTGAGGCAGGCAGACAGAGGGGATTAGCCTCCAGGCTAACCTTGGCTATGAAGATGCCAGCATCTAGGACAGCTTTAATGTGCTTCAGCCAGCCTGAGCTCTCCAAACCCTCCAGGAAATCGGACATGGCAGGGGAGCGCAACTCGCTCACTGGGGGAAGAAAACAAAACAGCTGCTTTACGAGCAGGAGACACAGGCCAAAATGGATCACTACACATATTTAAACTTTACCTCGTTTCAAGACAACTTAACAATATGAGAAATTAATTAGGTGGACTACGGGCTGAAAACAATAGTTCACTGGAATCCCTTAATAGGTTATCGCAACATATATTGTGGCACATACATTTCTTATTTATAAGGTTTAAAACAGATTTAAGAACTTGGACATTGTGGTCTAAGACAAAGAAACACTAGCATATAAATATTTTCACAACTTCATTTGTTATTGAGTGTGGTTAATTTTTTAAACGCAAAGTGTAAAAAATGAAAATGTTGATGCTAACAATGTTAACATCTTAATTAGCAACGACAAGTTTTATTACATAAGTATCTTAGTTTCGAGGCAAGTCTGATGAACAAACCCCTACAGAAACATCCATCTCTGTGAAGGTAATCCGTAAAGGTGTGGACAAAGACTAAGCTGACAGATGTGTCATGTGGGCAAGTTTTTTAGTGGGTTCACATTAGTGCACGGACCTGTGAGGGCCCACCTGAGGAAGGTATGTGTGTGTATGTGTGCGTGTGTGCCTGTTGCTGGGCACTTGAGTAAGTAGGTGAAGGAGTTCAGCCAACTTTTCTTTTTCTTTTTTTGTTTAACATTTACCATGGGCTAATTTCTAGGAAATTGTATGTAATTCTTCAAGACTTTTGAAAAACTTTAACTTACTCTGCAGGAAAGAGACAGCGAGAAAGGGTGAGAGAGAGAGAGAAAGCCAGCTAAAGTCACAACTTGTTCAGAAAAAAAGAATCAGTGGTATCCAAGCCAATAGGGCTTCCAGGGCCAAAGAGTTTTCACAACTAAGGCTAGCTATTACTTTTCATTCTCTATGTCTCATCATTCTCACGCCCTCAGCCTCCTCTTAGGAGGACTATGTCCTAAATTGTCTGCTTGGGGAAAAAAAAAGTCCAATAATGAAATCCAGATGGATTCAAAGTCTGCTGAGCTCCCCCCTGCACATTACCCAGAAATGCTCCTGTGGGCCAACCTGACTCCCATTTGCAGAACACCTCTCACTGCACATGAAAACCACAGGGAAGACATGACATGACTTTTTCTTCTGAACTGCAAAATTGAAAGGCAGGGCACAGTACAGCATTGCTTACATGCTGCTCAATAGGCTTGCACAAAGTGAGAAATCACAAATGTTGCACCTTAAATGAAAAATAAGACATTAAAAAAACAATAGAGGAGGGTCACTTGATCATGACAATATTACCTTCAAGCATTTTCTGCTGGCTGTTCCTCATTACATGGATGTTCTCAATACCGATGAACTGGAATTTGATGTTGTAATAGTTGTCCTCGTTTTCATAGCCTTTACCTGCAGCTCGGTTTGCCATTGCATTAAGCTGGAACAAAATCCAGTAACAAAAAATCAGTAAGGAATCTAATACGGTAAATAAGATTCACATTTTGTAATACTGTAGTTGTATTAACAATGCATCATTTTTGTGGCAATTACAACCAATATGCAAGGCGTACAGTATGTAAAATGTACAATATTGACATATAATAGAGCAAATATATGTGGCTTGTGGGACACACGTTGTTTACTAAATACCGGAATGTTTCAGCCGGAATGACCACAGGATATTCAGAGGACTTTTGAAGGGAGGAACCAAACTCAGCTTGTACAATCCTACATCTAAAACAACGTCCACCTGAACATACAGTAGGCTTCAGTAGAGACGGCTTGTTGAGGCCCATGTTTGGCCGAGAGGCTCACCTTAGGCCTAGTGTCCACCACATACATGAAGTCACTGTGGGGGTTGGCCTTCACGATGGCCTCCAGCATCTGCTCATCCTCTACGCAGCGGGCGCTGAAGCCTGACAGGGGCTGGCTGCTACGGCAGATGGTAGCCTAGGAGGAGCAGAGAGGAACCTTATTTTGTACAAGAGATTATTAATGTACTCAGTCGTCCTGTAATACTGCCATGCAGCACACATCGTTTTGTATTAAATGTTTTAAAATAAATCGTTAAAAGGGAGCCCTATGCACTAGCCCAGGGCTACTCAGTTGACACTGAGCACAGAAAAAAATGAATTAGCTCAGCAGAAAAGAATCTCCAATTTATGTGCCCTGCGTTGTGCAATAAAATGTTATTGTCCGGTTATGCAACTAAATGTTTGCTTCCACAGCAGTGTCTTGACGGGTAAATAAGACATATGATGAAATTAAGTAGATGAAAGAAAAAAAATATTTAGTTAGACTCAGCTCACATGGTTTTCTTTGCAGTAGTATGCCAAGGTTGGAAATCGCCCTCTGCTTCGAAATTTGGAACTTCCTATGATGACTGGGAGTGAGGAAGACTTTGGCACATACAGCTCTGCTGGGTATGTGTCGCTCACCTGGAAAGCAGATGACCATGCTTAAAGTGGTGTTTACACAGAAAATGAAAAATTCCTGCAAAAAAAAAAAGGTGTCACTGAAATCATCGCTACTGACCTTGTATTCCTGGTTGACGTTACAGAGTTTCCAGAGGGAGTTTGGAACGCCCATTCTGCTGTACTCAGCTTTGAGATCCAAGAAGTCCCATTGATGTTGTCTCTCCTCTTTATCAATGTTAGGGTTGTAGGAGAAACAGTACAGCTCCTCATACTGCTCTAAAAGACAAAGACAGATCAATGGAATGGTCAGTCCGGTCTGTTTAAAGAGCTTTGGCTCTGCTAGTTCATAGGCTACTATTCGTAAAATCTAGATCACACATAACTGCACAGTATTGGAAGTGTGTAACTAGCATCCGTTACAGCTAATATAGTAATTCACCTGGTCGAGAAAGGCACAAAAGGGATGCAAAGACATGATGGCAGTCTTTTTCTTGCGGAATGAGGAAGTGGAGGATCTGAAAATTCTTGGAGTGAATAAGCAGAGGGTATCCTGATGCTGTGAGGGCTTGTTTTTGCACACTGCACACCAAACTGTGCAGCACCTTGTGGCATTGAGAAAACAGACAGGTAATAGGTAACTTATTGGTGATTGTCATATATAATTATATATGAGAAATATTGTTAGAACACCAAACTAAAGACTTCCCAGTAATTGTTTTACACTAAAAAGCAGCCTGTGATTCGTGATACACATTATAATTAGAAGCAATCAAGTTCTATTATTATATTTTTCCCTGCTGCTGATGTCCTGACACCCAAAATGACGTCATGTCAGTCACTAAATCCACCGCTATAAATGTTAATGGCTGGTGCGTACCCATGTTTCAGTGCGGATTTCACTCTCATTCTGCACAAAGATAGTGTGGGTAGCTGTTAAGTACAGCGTGCCCACACTTGATCTTCTCGGGGAGAGCCTGTCAACGAGTCTAACATTCTCCACCTAGAATACGGGGGAAATAAGGACATTCAGTTCGGCTGTTCGGAAAAATGTTAAATGTGTCGCCAAAACTTACTGCCTGGATCTTATTGAACAGTCAGCAGAAATTTTTAAAGAACTGTCTACGTGTAGAAAAGTAGATAACACAGATTAAGATGCATGAATGAAATGTTTACCGTGCGTTATTGGACCTATAATTAAGCTGCGCCTATAACAAGGCCTACGAAATAATGATGTGGAACATTTAAGCCATACCAAATATCCTCACCATAGCTGCTAATTATCGATTACCTTTGGCAGTAGAATGTGCTCCATCTGCGCAGGCAATGCCGCTGAAAAGGTTATTGAAACGAAGTTTAAAAGAGATTTCTGTATAGTTGTCTAGATTGATTTGGCGTACCGCGCTTTTAGGCACATTTTCTATTACAATTCAGATCAAATCAGCCATGATTTTTCTTCGGTAGCCTAAAATGATTCACAAAATGTAGCAGCTTTCATGGTCCTAATGCGCGTCTTTTTCCTCCCTCAGACTCACATTCACAAAATAAGTAGCCTAGACTTTTTTTTCCCCATCACATTAACCAACTCACAATTTAGGGCACAACACGTCCATTGTGTTAACAAGTTTATTTGGTTGTTTATTAACATTTAATGAAGATAAAGTAATTTTGGAACACCTGTGAGGCTGGGGGGCCGAACTCACATGTCACACCCTCATCCAACCTACTTCCACGTGGTGGGAGTGTGTTACGATCAAATAAATAAACTCAAGTCCCGATTTTACTTCGCTGTCAAGCTTGAAGACGCAAAAAGTAAGTCGATGTAGTCTAGCACATAACCGAGTTTAGATTAATTCCCCGAGTGGGCGGCTTTTTTTATTGAAAGGTGTTTTCTTTGACGTTTCAGTCTACATATTTATTCAGTTCACACAATTTTAAGTTTATTAAGTGTCACAGGAGCTTTGTGGCATTGGTCTGTGATCAACTTTAAATTATTAAAATGCATTATAGCAATTCTATTTTAGCCTATTGGTCTTTAAATTGGACAACAAATAAAATATCTAAATAAAATCGAGATTTAGTCACAGTATCTTGCACTAGTGTAATTTGCAGTTGTGTCGCTTAATCTATTTCAATATGAGTTACTCCAATGATTGATATGAATATAATGCTGATGTGGCTTAAAACCAACCTCCTAACTAAATGGTTGATACGAAACAGTTTTCCTGTTTTTTTTTTCATATCTTGACTATTTTTGCTTATCGTAGTTCAGTATCTAGTTCTCTAATTATGTTGTAGTCTTGATTTTGCACAGACTGATACCTTAAGGTTTACAGTAGACCTATACTATATTGCAATTTGATTTATGTTGATGTTTATCTTAACATAATCGAAACTTTTTGAATTCCGATAAAGATAGTTTTCCAACGAAAGCCACATATAGCTTCAGTGTTATTGTGAATGTTTTTGTACTTCGAATTCCTTTCCAAATTAATGGACATTTGTTGGAGGGTGGCAGGGCATTATGAAAACAATCTAACAGTTCAGTTCAACTTAAAAAGAGATAGACTTGCTGATGCTTGGCAGCCTTATCACCCTAAGAGTTGCTCTTAAGTTGCATTAAGAAGTCAAACATATTGACCATACCATTAATAAACGCAATGCGACTGCATGTCTAGAATGAAATGGAAAGCTGATGGTACAGAATGTTATTTTTAAGATGTCTTAGGCATAATCTTAAATTTTGAGAAATAATGCAGGAATTGCAGCTACAGAGTCAGATAACTTCCAGTTCTATTGGATATATGAACACAGATGATATATGAACACAGGCTATTATACACAGATGAAAAAGACTGTTGTCTTATTCTGTAGACCTTTAGCTGTGTCAAGTTATCACATTCTGTATCGTGAGTGACTGCTGTCAGCCAAGGGGTCTTGTCTTAGGGCCATTGGGACGAGTTTTACAACATTGGTCTCATGATATGGGTCCTTGAAAACTCTCCAGCAGTCAAATTTATATAACTTTTTTTATAGCTCATGCAGATGCTATTTTGACGGCACATCTCAAAGGATCAAACAGGACCCAATTCCCCTCTGGCAATTATTGTAACCCATCAAAACACACCCTGATGCAGTAAAAATACGGTTCAGATTACGTGATGATATTCCCATCCATAAACATGAATATACAAAGCAGATTCTCCCTACTTAATAAAGGCAGTATTAAATGGAACAAGTATACAGGTGATGTCTCTAGGCTCCCACGTCAGTACGTTGAGACATGTGATACGAAGAGGATTTGTATTCAAACAAATTGTGTTGTTGACATCTTTATGATCCACACTCTTGCGATGTTTTAGCTTTTTGTCACACCATCTTTAAAATATGGACCTTCAAGACCCTGTGTTAAGAAATTTGATTTCCTTAATTACAAAGATAAGATAGCTCAGTCCTGTTTTGTGAGCATTCCTTAGGTCTTGGAACTAATCTGCTTTGGTGTTCCCTATTAGGAGCCCCAGTAGAATTGATACATGTCTAGAAATTGCAATTCATTCATAAAAAGATTTCTCCAACAAAGAGCGTGTAATGTTGAGCTGATATTGTCTGACTTTGTCTGGGGTTTGAAGACTTGGTTTTAAGGTGTTGACAGACATATGAGATTGATGTTTATTCCATGCATTTAATGTTCCATAGCATACATTTGAACTTGACTGCTTTTCTGCATGTCAAATTGTAAGAGCCTGGATATGACAGTAAAACTGCATTCAACTAAACAGAAGTAGATAAAGGCCCATTCTGTCCTCGATTGCACGAGTCCTATTATAAGATCTAAATGCTTCCACTCTGCTGTGCATCACTAACCATTCACTTCAACATTTCCCAGTGACAGCACGGTTAAGTCGAGCGAGCAGTCCAGTACCTACAGGACAAACAGCACTTGATCTGTTGACCATGTCCATGTTTGTGAAGCTAGGTCAGTCAGCTATTGATGAACAAATGTATTCAATTGGATTCACACAATTAGTGTGTGTCAACAGTGCAGCGGGTGTATCCACTCTCTTCTCCCCTGTCTATGCCATGGTTACCTTGATTACCTTACAGTAAAATGTTTATTGAAAATTAGGACATGAGTCCTTTATCAGAGCTCTTTCTCAGAGGCAGAGGGAGTGATTTTCAGATGCAGTTAATATACATTTACAAATGTACAGTTGTTTAACAGATAGAGAGAGAAGAAGAGAAATTCAAAGAGAGGCTGGTCGCAACAACATTAAGCCTGGCTGCCTGCACATTCCACTAAAGGTGGCATTTGCTTTCCCATCAGCATGCGTGTCACATGAGGAGCTAAAGCTGCCAAAGCTTGGTGGGTATTTGGCACAAGATTGTAGGAGTAGTGGCGACATGGTCCAACAAAGTGAATAGAAAAAAACTGGCAGTTGTCTGACTGTGGGCTCTCTTGACTGTACAGTCTTTCTTGGGCAGCTGTGGCCTTCCCACTGAGGTCTCTAGCTGGTTTGAGCTGGTCTGGGCATTATTGCAAACACAGCCTCAACTGTAATCACAGGCAGTGCCCAACAAAAAAAACACATTCTCCAGGATTAAATAAAGTGGAGCTTGAGCCGTACTGTGCAATAAGGACAGTTATGTTTTGTTTTGCTTTAGGTTGTACGTGTTCAGGGCTGTGGAGGCCCTAACTCCAATATAGCTAAGGGAATAACTGTTGTCCATTAAAGGGCACATCGCTGGTACCTAAGCTCCTCCACCCTTCATTGACCAATCAGCACACATGCTTTTAGCAGCACTCCTCCAGGCTGCGCTAGGCAAACACGATTGTCTGTTACAATGTTTGTCAACGTGAGTTGCCTAACCATTTATCAGTGCCCAGTAAGTACCTGGACAGCTGGGATTTGTTTGGCCTGTGAGCATTAGAAAACACAGTTCTGAAAGTGAAAAGGGTGCTAATGAAGCCCTGCTTTTCCTCCTTTGCCCCTTTTAGCCTCACACTGTGTTTAGGGCTATTGACCCGAGGATGGGGAATTATGGTGCAATATTGCCTCCCCCTATACTACATGAACTCCCCCTTCTCCTCCTCCTTCCCTGTCTCCCCTCCCTCCTCGTCCTTGGGGGGCACCACCCTCATAGGACAGGACTTGTGGTGGGGTCATGGGTCTAGGCAAGGGGCAGTGCCTACGAGGACACGCAGTGGACGGAAGGGGAGGAGTAAAAATAGCCATCTCTCTGGTCTACGTGCCAGCGGAGTGAAAGTGGAGACGGACATAGCCTTGTAGTGATCTGGAGCCTGGGTCCTTAGATAGTTCCTGGCCTACATCAGTGTGCATGTGCTCGTGAGGGGTTCCCTGCAGCGTTTGACTATAATCTAAGAGAAGTGACCACGTAAGCTACGTTGGCCCTTTGAGAAGTTCATTAGAACTTTTAGAGAAAGAATTTGCACACCTTGCAACCCTCTGTGCCATCTGAACCGGTAAGTGTTAAATTGAAATGCTAATTTACTGTAAGGGGCTGGAGCATTTTATCTAAAGGCAATTGTTTTACTTACTTTGACATTGTGAAACATATGGATTGTTGTGATTGTTGAAGTCCTTAAAGCATTAGTGGTCTCTACTACCAGATTTAGAGAATCAATTCAACTCTAGGGTTGTGTTTTTTTTCCCACTAGCTTATGCTCTACAAAGGGTTTTGATGGCAGCAGATTCACTGTAATCTTTATCTGAGATGTAATTGAGCACACATTGTAATGTAAATTAACTGTCAAATGGTTGTCAGGTTGCATCAGCAATTACTTTTGTTTAAAACGTACAGTGCAATGGTATTGATACGCTTTGAGATGGTGGTCAGAGTTAATTTAATACCAGGACAATGAAATAATAGGATGAATGTTCCATCCACTACAACATTTGAATATTTCTATTATCCATTTATCCAACGATTGCTGATGGAAAATGGGCTAGTTTGCAATATAAAAAATATAAAAAGTAATTAATTTGAGCTGATCACAGTAATGCAAAGAGACAGTAAAAATGTAAGGAGGAAAAAAGTATTTGAAGTAGAGTTCTACTGTGGAGATACAGTGCAATTAGTTAGGAAAGCAAATGTAAAAGCCCTATTATTTCCTTTGAGTACAATCATAAAGCCTCTATGAATGCTTCCATTGAGTATTTAAGTTTGTATTGTGAGCCTAGACAAAAGATTATGATTAGGCTGCAATGAGATTTCACTATATACAGTTTTTTTGCTTAGAGCACGGTATTGGGCAATATCTCTGACATAAATATGTCATAGTTAATTAAGGATTTGTTCTTAACAGCCTTTTTCTTTTAAACCCTGAAGTTTTTTTTTTCTCTTTTCATTCTCATGTTATGTAACTGCAGCTTTAGGCGTTTTCAGGTTTCCTAGGGGAACAAGACAGAAAGACCTGTACAAACTCCGAGACAGGCTGAGCCAAAACAAACTGGTTTGAAAGGGCATGAATTTCGCAATCCTCCTTGTTTAGTTTGCAAGTGAGATCTTTTCAAAATATGGATTCCAGAACGAACAATAGAAACTAGGCTCTAAGATATACTAGCAGATAACTTTCTCAACTGATGAATTAACTTTGATCAGGGATTTAACTGTTCTAAACTTTTCCATTGCTGTATCTATTTTCTCTCTCTCACTCCACTTATTTTCCTCATCTCACACTCAATCTATTGATGGTAAATATGCAAATACCACACACACACACACACACACACACACACACACCATATTCTAACAACTTTTTTTTGACCGGCCGTAGGTGTCCAATATGTTGGGTCAGGTGCTGTCATTCAGCCGTTCCCTGGTGCGGAGGAAGGTGGTGGACATGAACAATCTGGAAGACTCCAAGCTGTGCCGCTGCCTGGGCACGGTGGACCTGATAGCCCTGGGAGTGGGCAGCACCTTGGGGGCTGGCGTCTACGTGCTGGCTGGAGAGGTGGCCAAGGGCAACTCGGGCCCCAGCATCGTGATATCCTTCCTCATTGCCGCCCTCGCCTCTGTCATGGCTGGCCTGTGCTACGCTGAGTTTGGAGCCCGTGTTCCCAAGACTGGCTCAGCCTACCTCTACAGCTACGTGACTGTAGGGGAGATCTGGGCCTTCATCACCGGCTGGAACCTCATCCTCTCCTATGTGATTGGTGAGTTGGTTGTGGACACAGCTTAATGTCTACACTAGATGCTTGTCTAAACTAGATGCTTTTGTTTCATTCTTGGTAAGAAATTTTAATACTAATTCTTTTTTTTGGGGGGAGGGGGATATATTTTCTTTGACATTTTGTTTTCCATGCTCTTTCATAGGCACATCTTCAGTGGCCAGGGCTTGGAGTGGGACGTTTGATGAGCTGATAGGGGGACACATCGAGCGTTTCTGTAAGACCTACTTCAGCATGAACTCCTCTGGTCTTGCTCAGTACCCGGACTTCTTTGCTGTTTGCCTTATCCTTCTGCTGTCAGGTATGCGTAAATAGTTACAGATACAACAATATGTATTGTTTAAATATATCCACATTATGGATAGACCAACATAACGTAAAAAACAAGCTTGAGTTTTACCTCCACCATGGATTATTTACCATATCAAGCATATCCAAGTTCATTTTGGCGTCATTTTGGTCAAATCTATTAAAGAGATGGCAAGACATTATGAGACGAGGCTAATGAGGGGCAGGCTCACATAGTAAACACGCTGTTTCTCTTTCTCAATGCAAGGCTTGTGTGAACCCACAGTGGCCTCGCTGCCCCCTAGCAGTTAAGCAAACGGACTCGCCCTCAGTCACTTTTAAAGTCCAGAAAAGATGTTGTCATGGACATCGAGTTCACTGTGTTCACAGAGGGAAGATGTAAACAAAAATCTTATAAAAGGAGAAACTAATAAACAAATGTAAACTTTTTGTGTCATTTGCTGTAATGGTAAAAGCTTACGCAATTCAGTCACATGTTGGACCAGAGTCCCAAAGAGAATTCTTCATTGCAATATTTGTTTTTCTGAAGGTCAAATTATATAAAGGGAGATAAAGGAAGTTGAATGTTAGTGAATGTTTAAAATAAATGTAGCTGAACGTGCAACTTCAAAGCAAATTACACAATTCTAAACTAGCCATATTTTACATTATATTATTTATTAATAATAGGATAATGTCTAACTGATCTTTCATATTGAACATTAGCTATATCATTTGACACGCTGTCAAGACGATCAGTGAAGTAGAAATGTGTTTTTCTTTTCTGCTTTCTAGGTCTGCTTTCGTTTGGAGTGAAAGAATCTGCCTGGGTGAACAAAGTCTTCACTGCTGTCAACGTGCTGGTACTGCTGTTTGTTATCATCTCTGGCTTTGTCAAGGGAGACCCAACCAACTGGAAAATATCTGAGGAATACCTTGTTAATGTCACCATTGTCAATAGGTAAAAACATGTATAGAATGCCACCCCATATTACCATTGTATTACACGTGTAGTGTATTTCAGTGTGTCAGTTTGTGTGGGCTCCAGGAACCTTTCCGTGGCCACCAACGTGACCAGCGACTATGGAGCTGGAGGCTTCATGCCTTATGGCTTCAGTGGAACGCTGGCCGGAGCTGCCACCTGCTTCTATGCCTTTGTAGGATTTGACTGCATCGCAACAACAGGTGTGTGTGTGTGTGTGTGTGTGTGTTTGTTTACATTGCCAGCCAATGGAATTGCAATATCCCTTGATAAGCTAGCATAAATTAAACATAGATTGGTGGACTTAATCGTCTGCATGTGTATATATGTATGTTATGTCCAACAGGGGAGGAAGTGAGGAACCCTCAAAAGGCCATTCCCATTGGTATCGTGGTTTCTCTGACTGTGTGCTTCCTGGCCTATTTTGGTGTGTCCGCTGCCCTCACACTCATGATGCCCTACTACCTTCTGGATGAGAAAAGCCCTCTGCCCATGGCCTTTGAGTATGTGGGCTGGGGCCCGGCTAAATTTGTCGTGGCAATTGGATCATTGTGCGCACTATCAACCAGGTAGAACATTACCAATATTTACCTGCATTTCTGCAATATTCTTTATTTTATCAGTATTTATTATTTTGTTTAATTGCTTGTATATAACCTTTACATGTAGTCTTAGTAAATATTAGGAATATTATATTTATAATGTATAAAACATTTTTTTGGGAACCATTTATATTGAACCTTTTAATTTTGTGCTTCAATAGAAGTGAAGTATGGGATATTAGATGTGCATGCAAATTGGTTAATTCATACCGGGCCAGCTCTTGTTGCTTTATTGTTTATTTGTGTTTTGGTGGATGTGGCTTATGTGGTTACTGTGCTCTAGTACATTTGTTTTGGAGAGAATAGTTTATTGACATTTGTTCCAAAACAAACTGTCAGCATGATCTGATTCTTACCTTCCTTTTCTGTTAGTAATTATCTCATTACTTGGTTTACCACAATCGGTCTCCTATCAATCACCACCTCACCTACTAGTTTTACATTACGTCTGTAATGTAATGTACGTGTATGATTAATGCTAAATACCAAAATTCTATAAAAATTAAGTCAAATGTTGAGGTTTTCACTAGCTATTTCTTTTGGTTCTAGAACAAGCATGGTGTCAACCCTCACAATTCTGTAATAATGGTTTTCCCTGTAAAGTTCTACTAGAATTTTTTTTCAATACTTTTTTCAATGAGTGAATCCAAAATTAATTAACGACTCTCTTTTACTTCAACAACGCTCCTATGGTTTGATGAGGTGGTGAGATGTGTACAGTATGTGTCTGTGTAAATATATGGGGACTCTTGACTAACATGGTCCTGTGCATGTCTCTGCTGTCTCATACAGTCTGCTGGGTTCCATTTTCCCTATGCCGCGTATAATCTATGCTATGGCAGAGGATGGGGTGCTTTTCAAAGCTTTAGCCCGAATCAATCCTAAGACGAAGACCCCGCTTATTGCCACTATGAGCTCCGGTGTAGTAGCAGGTGAGCGCTGGGGAACCTACCAATGAGATCACTGCTGCTAAACTGTGCACCCATCAACTGCGAAAGAGAAAGAGGCTGGTAAGCTCTTTCGCGGTTGTGCAGGTGTCCTATATGTTGAGTTCTGATGTTTGAACCTTGACCCCTTTCTTTTCTCCAGTCTGTTGGGCTCTATGTTCCCTCTGCCCCGTATTCTCTTTGCCATGGCACGAGATGGCATACTGTTCAAATTTTTGTCCAAAGTGAGTAAACGCCAATCACCTGTGGCCGCCACCATGGCGGCAGGCACCACTGCGGGTAAGCTCCTGTGCCAAGGGCGTGGAAATGCCACCGTTTGTGGTGTGTGGTGTGTGGTGTTGTGTCGTTTGGCCGAAGACTCTCTTGGTGTTGCCTGTTTGAATCTGTTCAGGTGGTGGAAATTGCTCGCATGACAATGCTTTGCTGTGGTGACACTGTTGATTTTTGCTGCACACTCCAGCGAGCTCATGCATGCATGGCCTCCGACACAAAGCATTCATAAAGCAACAGTATAAAACAAAAAGATAACTGAAAGTATGTAAATCCCCAACCCAATACATACCTAACAGTAAAGGCACCTTTTCTTCCTTTAGACATGTGTATTCTGCATTTCCAACACTGTAGGTGTCACAAACGTGCCTTCAAGCTGTTTTTACTTTCATACACGTTATAAAACAACACAGTTTTCACCATGTGTTCTAACTTGCAACTGACACCATTTGTTTTTATTAATGGGACTAGATCAGTTGTACACTTGGGGCAGTGGGGTAGGAGATCTAAAGCTTGCTGTAGTCAGGTGCTGCTTTAGAGAGGCAGCCGAGTCGGACTCCACAGTGTATCCCTCTCCGCCGAGCACGGGTCTGGAACTGATTACACAGCTGAGCTTTCATTTCAACCCTATGACATTTTTGGATTATGTTATTTTTAATAATCTGAGCATGCCCACGTAATATCCTGTGGTGTTTCAACCTGGAAGCTTTTCGCTGAACATCGGCTTTTGCAAAAGAAAAACTGATAAAAATGTTATTCTAATTCTGTATTTGTTCAAATTTAGGGCTATCTTTAATACAATTATTTTTAGATGCTGTACCAAACATCCTGCATTGGTAGTATTTCACTAAAATCAACCATATGCCTCGGATTGCAGCCCATTTTAGCCACACTGTTTAATTTGCACAACATTTGTGTTCTCACACATACACTATTTCTTTGCCAAGGTCTTTCATGACAAACCAACTTGTCGGCAAAATGGTGCACTTGTATATGTGTTTTTTATGAAAATTGGGTACATCATCTTTAATATTATGTTTTTTATTATGCTTGACATTTGACAGTTTGACAGATTTAGGCTAAAACCTTTTTTTCTTTCATGTATTTCAGCAATCATGGCTTTCCTCTTCGACCTGAAAGCCCTGGTTGATATGATGTCTATAGGAACACTGCTGGCCTACTCTCTAGTTGCTGCTTGTGTTCTCATTCTCAGGTGTGTTGAATGAGGTTTGGTAGAAAGCTTCTTGTCAGCATAAAGGAATGTCGTAGGGCCTGTCTGAGGAAATTGAGATCAAAAGTGTAAGCCTTTGGTTGACAATTTATTTTATATACTGTATATGGTTAGACTGGTAGAGTAATACGCAGCCTGTTTTATTGAATCAAATCAATTAATGCTCACATTGTGTAAAACAAAAAACTTCACATATTTATTTTTAAAGTTGATTCTTGAACCACAGCCTACATGTGTACAGTGCACATGGTGAACTTACTCAGGAACGTTCGCTGCACACACCTACTACACAACACACCCTAAAACACATAGAGGTGTTATATCCACCCTCCCTTATGTGGTTTTGAAAGGTGTCCCAACTAGTCCCACCACCACAGCCAAACCCAATTTGACAACCTCACCTGCTGTGTTTTACACATTTCTACACCAAACAAACAATATGTGTGTTCTTGAACTTTTTCCGAATAGCTCCTGCACAAAAATGATTTTGAATAGGGTGTCATTTTACCAAGTCAAGTGTGTTGGGAAATGTTGCGAGGCAAAAAGCCCATCGCAAGTTGACCTTATTGGTAATTACCAATACCTACGTATGACACCTCTAGGTACCAGCCCGATGGAGCCTATGAGAAGCATGCCTGTAATGGCGAGAAGAGCTGTCTGTCTTCAGAGGGCGAGTCTGACCTGACAGAGTCGGAGTCCCACCTCAACATGCTGAAGGGAGGGGGCTCCACGCTGCAGTCCGCTCTTCACCCGCCGCTGACCCCCACAGAACACTCCTCCTCCGTGGTCAACATGGCCGTCGGCCTGTTAGGTCAGTTGGAGATGCTAAAATGGAAAATACATTTCCATTCAAAACCGTATCTAGATGACAGTGGTTGTGAACAAATCAATGGCAAAATACAGGATTCGTAATTGTACACAACTCTATGCAGGCATGTGGGAACATCAGCATGTTGATGCCATTTGTTGATCTTACGGGTTCCACAGTGCTGGTGGTGTGCGTGGTCAGCTATCTGACGACGTACCATGGCTTTGCCATCCTTCACATGGAGATCTGGATCCTGGCCGTGTTGACGGGGTCTCTCCTCATCTTCATTGGTTGCATCCTCATGATCTGCAGACAACCTCAGACAAGCAGGAAGGTGTCCTTTATGGTGCGTGACCAAACATATTTATTTTAACTGTTGATCCACGCACTTCTGTTGCTGTGGAGGTTTCCTAACACTCACCTCTCTGTGTGACTCTACAGGTCCCACTCCTACCTTACCTACCTATCCTTAGTATATTTGTTAATATTTACCTCATGGTCCAGCTGAGTGGAGACACATGGATTCGTTTCTCTGTGTGGATGGCTGTGGGTAGGTACACTTGTATAACTAGATGTTACACAAAAGAGGAAGGACGGGAATGGACAAGATAATCTGACGGTATTCCAATGGCATTATGTTGCTCTCTCCTTCCCTCTGTCACTGCCAGGTTTCCTGATCTACTTTGGCTATGGCATGTGGCACAGTGTGGAACGCCAGCGCCAGCTCAAGGGGCCCCACGGACGAAGCAGTTGTGCCCAGGAGAAGACTCAGGCCAAGGGGGAGAAGCAAGGTGGACTGAACGGAGGAGCCGGGGATCTGGAACGCTTTATCCGCCCAGAGAAGACTAGTCATTGCTAAAGGACAAGTCTCCTAGTAGTGACACAACAGACTGAGTTCACCTAGAGTCATACGGGCCCAGGAAAGATACACATGCACAGCTAGCTATAGAAGTATTATTAATATACAGCTTAATTATCTGTGCCTCAGTTACATGAGTATTTACTCTCTGTTTAGAGCGCCAATCGGTATTCTGTATAAAAGGTCACGTGACTTGGAACAAGATAGGCTCTTGTTTTACATTAGGTCACAAGGTCAAGTGGCTGCTCAAAGGTAACATGCTCTCATAGGGGCAGCTGCAACTATTTGAGGTGATAACGGACAGGTTACACACTGGAGATGATAGTCATTTCTGTTGAAGGGTAGGGTCAAGGCAGGACGACTGGGCTTTTCTTTTCATTTGGTTTGGCCCATGGTTTTAGTGGCCTGATATCCTCTTATGCCTTATGTAATTGTAGAAAATTCCAGCGGATAAAAGGGGGTTTGTTATTGACATTATGCTTTTGTGAACGGTTGTGCATTTCAGGTCACAATTTGGGGCAGGATTGAGATGTGTTAAGTATGTTCTACTCAAGTATTATGATAGTATTGCATTTTTGGAGAAGCACTGATCAATATATTTCTCTAACCTGAAAAAACACGTCTTCAACCAGATATACTGTTTGTATAGTAACCAAATAATTTGTTTGCGTAATAGTACATTCTAATACTTAATCTGTCATCAACATGTAGCCAAAATGTGGATGTATAAACATATCATAGTTGGCTGATGGTATATTTGTTAATTTGTCTTAAAAGTAAATGATAATTTAGTAGGTGCAGTTATACTAGCACATCAATGGTACTACAGTGAGGCATTTATTTTTCTTAATCATCCAATTAATTATTGGAATTAATTATTTGAATATGTGCTGGGCATATTTACTGCAGTCAAAAGGCGTTCAATTTTGGTACTATTTGTTCCACATTGAGACAATGTCTTTTGTTACCCTGGTCTACTTGTCTGATATTTTTTGTCCTTTCCTTTTAGTGTTAGTGTGTTGCAACTTTGTGAAATGTTTAAAATCTTTGTTATGTAATGGTAATATCGCTGCAATCTCTTTGCCTGGTGCTTGTTACTATATTCAATACAAATCCAGATTTTATGCTATATTGTTTATGTAACGACCAAACTGGCTTTTTATAGCTCTTTTGTGTGAGTGATTTATGTAACTGGCTAATTCTTTCTTTTGACATTTAGTTTGATGTTTACAAGATGAACATTTTAATGTACATGAGGACTGTTAATTTCATTATTGTAAGTATTATTCGAGGAAAACATATCTTCTTTCCTCCCTTACAATATTCTCCCAAAGTTTGTTCTAAACTCTTTTTAGACACCTGCCTGGCTTCTACTGGGCCTTCTGACCTAGTTTGATGTGCCAAAAGATTGATTACTTTGTAACTTTACCATTATTTCGATACTAGTTTCAGGGGTCTTAGTGAGGTGAAGAGCTAGAGGATATTGTTTACATTCCTCCACAGGAGTTGAAGAGGTCTTGCTTACTTTATTCCTCACTTTCTTTCTGGTCTGTCTGTTTATCTTATAGTAGATACGTACATTATTCTTTCAAAAACAACTTATGTCTTTGGGGTTGTTGTAAGCCATGTACTTTAAGCTTTACGGCTAATTTTGGCAAATCCAAACCCAAGCTGGAACATGATGTACATTTCCTTAGTTACACACTTGGAAATAGAAACTGTGGTTAGACTGTAAAATTCGAGGGTTTATATTGAACCATAGTTTTTTACATTATATTAATGAATAAACGTACAATGAAGTTGACTTAGTAAATGTTAGAATATAAAGGTTGGTTATTATACATTACAACCACCACTAGGTGTTTTTAAGTAGTGCATACATACAGCTATTACATTTTTAGTCCACAGGGTTAAATTGCATTCCTAGGAAATAGAAAATTTTCTAATAAATGACTAAATTGCAACAAACACAAATAAAAGTTGTATTTTAACTTGCGCGTTTTTCTCAAATTATTACATTAGTCTGTCTAAACTGATACTTTGCTTTTATTCTACAAAGAAGCACACAGTACTTGATGATTAGTTATTTCCTTTAGATAACACTAAATTGCACTGCCGTAAATTGTAACCTCCACCAGAGGGCACGAGAGCATCTTAAAGATTTTTTTTCTGGAGAGAAAGTGAATAAAAAGGGGATTGAAGGTATTTTCCCTTTTTTCCTCTCTGAGGATCTGGTTTTCTTAGCAGGACAGTTGGAGCCTGCAGTTTCTTTGTAGCTCCTAGGTCTGACCTCCTCCTCTCTTGCTTCGTCCCACGTTGGCCCCCAGAGACCCCCCACACCTCTTGCTGTGTCCCGACATCACAACATGAAGCTCTGGGTCCTCCTTAGTCTTGCTGTGCTCTGGGTGGAGCTCCAAAATGGTGAGTGACTGTTCACATCTGTATCTTTTTTGTGCGTCAAACTTTCCGGAGCAAGCCACTCTCTGTATTTATTCCACCTCACAAAATGAACTTTAATGTAATCTATGAGCAATGCAAAGGAATGCTAAATCTATGTTTGGTCAAGAACTAACAGAAACCTAAAGTGTATTAAATATGTATCATTTATTAACAATTTCCTTCAAACTAAGGAAACCAGAAACGTTTGGTGTGCTTGTGTCTACGATGTGTCTACTGAGGAACACAAAATTGTGATTACTGAAGCATGCAACAGGTGTTTTAGATTAAAAAAAACATTGTTCAAGCCTTTCAATGCTGTGGAGGATAATTGTAGCAATTGTACTATCACAAATTTTGTACTTGACATCACAGGAAACCACAGAAAATACCACAATTTAGGTTGTGTTCTGCAGTAATTGTCAAGTAACTGTTGTTGATTCAGCAGCTTCACCAGTTTTCCCGTTGTTTTTCTATAAATCTCTGAATACTGTTTTTGATTAAACGATGATGCCATTATATTAATAGCAGAGTATTGCTTGTAAAGGCCATACACTGCTAACCTTTGAGCTAGAAAGGTCGAAGATTGGACACTTTGTGCCAGTAATGAAATCCTCCATGCTTCCTGCCCTTTTATTGACACAGCTGGCGAGAGCCTTGAGCAGTTCTCCAGATGGGCATTCTACTGCACATTGTTTAACCCTACCACTGTACTGTGTTTAATATTTCACAACTAGTATTAGTACTCCATATTGAAACTATCCTATACTGCGTTAGCTATTTGATAAGAACCGGGAGTTGTCAATGGCATCCTTTCTTCACTTTTTTTTTTGGTTTAGGTGCCTGCCAGCTGCCCAAGCGTAGAAAAGATGCTGGAGATAACCGCATTAGGCCTGGGGGTAAAAGGGTGAAGGTGCGCTACCCAAAGCAAAACGAGAAGGATCAAGGAGTGAGAGGCGGTTCCCTGTTGACCCAAGTGCTTGATAAGGGCCGTTTCCTGCGTTTGGCGGACAGTACCAGTCTTACCCCTGCGAAGAACTTCGAGCTGCGCTGTAAAGGCAGTAACATCGGCTGGGCTTATCCGTCCTACCTGGATACTTTTAACGACTCACGCCTCAGGTGTCTGACACAGAAATTCCATTGATCTGCTTATAATACAGTTTGTGATTGATCCATAATGCCTGTGTTGTCTGTGTGTCCCTCTCCAGCATAAAGCAGAGTGACAAATACAGTCAGTTGATCCTGACGTTGCCCTCTGCTGCCGACACAGGGATGTACAGTTGTTGGGTCATACTCTGTGATGGTGCAGAATGCCACAAGGACCCTGATCGCACTTATGCATCATACATCTACTTCACAGGTGAACATGTTAAGGATTTTTGTTACAAAGACACTCTTAAGATAATGTAAAGTCAATGTTATTTTTCAAGCTATTAACCTTTTTTGTTTGTCAAAACCTTTCATTTTTAACAATGAGAAATTAAAAGCAAGTCTTTCTCTCTCTCTCTCTCTCTCTCTCTCTCTCTCTCTCTCTCTCTCTCTCTCTCTCTCTCTCTCTCTCTCTCTCTCTCTCCCTCCCCAATCCACATAGACAAGGACAACCTCTTTGTCCCCTCTGCAATCCACTTTGAGATAGTTTACCTGCACCCAGACCGACCTGCTATCATTCCCTGTCGTGTGACCATCCCACTGGCCAAAGTGTCCCTTCACAGGGAGGTCCCACCAGAGGAGATACCACTGAACAGCACCCAACTGTCCTTTGATCCCACAAAGGGCTTCCTGCTGCAGAACCCCAGTCCAGAGCACCAGGGAGTGTTTTACTGCAAGGCGGTCACCAAAGTCACTCCTCAAGTCTCCAACAAATACCAACTGCTCTACGTGGAGGGTAGAAAAAAACACTTAACCCGTACAGCTGCATGAACTGTAAATGATTGGTCCCAATCACCATTTTGTAGTTAATGCTGTGGGACTGAATGCATCATTACTGGCATTATTTGCATCAGTGTGCAACGTGTCTACTGAAACAGTTAACAGCAGATACAGCTAGGCTATTTATTGATTAGCTGTCTCTAGCCATCCATATCAGAAGCTTTTTCCCCTTGTCATGAATCACAGCGCTGATGGAAACTAGCTTCTGCTGGCTGCTACTGTGTTGTCAGCTTCCAGGAATAGAGTATATATCACAGTGTTATCAGAAGCTGGTGCTGTGCTACAGTGCCGCTCTTTGTGTAAGTGGTTCCCTGCCTTCTGAAGTGTAAATGTGGTCTCACTGGGAAGGCTGCTTATTGGAAAATCGATCTGAGTTTCTTTTGTGAAATAAATATTGTAGTTTGACTTTGCTGAAAACTATTTCTTTAGTTTTTGTGTCTTCTAAATTATTATTTAATAATACAAAACAATTGAAATGAAGTAATTCGTCAACGTGTACTGCAAGGTTGCATTGTGCTACCAAGTGCTTACATAACCATGCAACTGAACATGTGTTGACAGTTCCCAGTGGCCCGCCTTTTGTGTCCCTTAAGGCATCCTCTACCTCAGCCAGAGGAGGTGACACCATCAATATCACCTGCACTGTTTTGGGAGAGCCAGAGCAGGAGGTGAGCTTCAAATGGACTATCCCTGATCAGGTGAGAAGTCGCTCCACACAATAGGCAATAGGCAACCTGCTCTGGGTGCTTTTAACCCAAGAACTTCCATAGACTGTAAAATAGCCATGCGACTATCATGTGCTTTGATTCTAAGCCAGTCTCGTCCCTCTTTGTCCAGGACCGGCAGCCGGTTGACGTCCATGGTTCCACCAGGCTGGTCAAGAGAGGAATAGGTCACACCACCCGCATCTCTCAGAGTGTCATCACCCTGGAACACCTGGAGACCATTGACTTTGGCAGGTACATCTGCAGAGCCAAGACCAAACACGGAGAGACGGCTGTGGCAACCAGCATCAAGTCTGGCTAGAAGTGGAATGGGTCGGTCCCGGGCGGAAAGAGCGCTACAGGTCTAACAGGAATTTGCAATATTATCTTTAACACAATAAAATAGGCATTTTTTCTAAGGAAATCTCAGTGTAATCTCACCACTTTCAAGAAGGAAAGCTTATGTGGGACTATATGTTTGATGTTAGTACTCTGACTTGTTGTTGCTGTTCTCCAAATCTGAATGTAAATATACATTGACTCAAAATCTAAATGTAACTTTGTAGATGGTGATGTACATGTACTTACTGTTTCTAAAAGTTATTAAAGTTGATCTTTTAACGCTATAAACCCCCTGAGGTGTAAGACCCTCTTCTGAATGTGTTCTGTAAGTTCTGTTCTCTATTTAAAACAGAACAGTGCATCTGAGATTGATAAACCATGGTATCATCCCCAGGCATATGCCCGAGTAATCAAACATGACAGGTAGCCTCTCTATGGCTGTTACATAATTAAATACCAGTTTGGGAAAGCAGGGCACTAGCCATTGGAGACCTGCTCTGGCTTTGGCGAGAGGTATAGCAGAATTTGGTTTACAGCTGAGCAGTTTGAACAGCGTGCCAGACCAGCCTCCTAATGGGCTCCGTATGTGGAATGAGAAACACAGGCGCAGTTCTTATTTTGGTTCAGAATAACACACTTACTGCATTTTTCCACCCCTCCAACTCAACAGCAGCTCACTGAACTGTAGGCTTGAGGTATACACATTCATAGTTTATTTACACTGTTAAGGTAACCATTTGTAATGCTTTGTCTGCCTTGTTGATAAACTGAGGAACAGAAACTGAAAACCGTAAATAGTGGATTGATACCTGCAGACTAGAGATCCTTGCTAGCTAAATACTACAGGTATTTTGGTTTCACTACGTGCCAAATATCCCAGAGAAAGAATATAGAATGTTAAAAAGCATCGATTTAATAATTCTGACTTTATTCATTGAATATTTCAAACAGGGTCAACACAGCGACTATTCAAACATCCACACAGGTACTTGGTGACACGTCTCCACGCCAGTGTCACTGACACGTTCAAGCGTAGCTTATCATGGCAGACCTTTTGTAAAGACTTAAAGCTGCAGAGGGAGGATTCAAACATGGGTGCTGGACAAGATATAAAAGACATGCACAAACTCAGTCACCTGAATTGGTCCCATGGTTAAAACAAACAAAATAGCATGAACCAAACAGTTGTCAGCAGGGGCCACATACCAAAAAGGTCAAAGATGAAGCAATCACTGGTAGTTTCTATAGAAAGGGATGAGCTGTTATCAAAGAATCAAACGTACTGAATTGACAATTTAAAGATTGATTTCTCATAGGTTGATTGGAATATGTGGGAGGATTCTAATGAACACTAGATGCTCTTTGGATTGTAGTTGGTGATACTGATCGGAATTTTCCTGCCTCTGATATTCTGAGATGACAATTTTACTGACCACCAGCTTCAACACGAATACCATTAATCACTGATGAAGGATTTATAATCAGAGTTCTTTTTCTTTTTTTTGTTTTTGATCGAAGGGACATGACAGGGGAGAGACGGTAATTATATTTGGATTTAAAGCCATGCTGATTCCTTTGAAGAAGGTCCTTTGCATTTGGTCACCAAAGCAGTGGAGAAATCCCTCAATCCCAAAGTGTGTTTATTTAAATGTGTGTATGGTGACAGTGTGTGTGTGTGTGTGTGCGTGCGTGTGTGTATTCATATCTAAAAAAGAGGGTAACAAGCTTTTGCAGACAATTCTGAAGTAGGAGTTACAAAAATTGCATATCCTTATACACAAGTCCTGAGAATTCCTTTTTTACACCTCTTACATCAGACAAGAAAGGCAAAGAGAACGAGGTCGACCTCCCTAAGTAAGTGCTTCTGTGCAACATTGTCAGTTCTTAGAGGAGGCTGTGGGGTCATTCATCTGCACAGCAAGTGTCAACAGAGGCTATTCATTCACCGTGGAACAGTCATCTCCGGGGTCAGCCGCGGTCAGCTAATATAGCCTTTTAGTAACGGAGGGATGACTTTGTCCAGAAAGAGGTGGTGGTGGTGGTGGGGCGGGGGCGGGGTCCTGCTGCTTCCTGGAAGCGGAGGGCCGTCGTTATCTAGGCGATATGGGCGGGCTGGAGAAGACAGCTGAGCTGCGAGGGGACTGTAGGCTCAGGGAGGTGGAGGCCGAGGAGGGGGACATCTTGCGGGGGCTGCTCAGGTCTCCGTTGTGCAGCTTCCACATCAGCTCCTCGTTCTCCATGGACAGACGCTTGTTCACCTTTGACTCCTTCTGGAGGGACTCCTGCAGCACTGCCTGCTCTGTGGACAGTTGTCTGAGAGAGAGAGGGATGGCAACACAGTTAGCGAGGAGAAACACGAAGTGTACATTTATAAACTTATAATATATCTAACATTATATATAAAACTAAATATAGATTTCCTGTACCTAGACAAAGCAGCATGTCGGTCCATGCGAGCTCTGTAGTCTTCATTTTCCTGCCGGACCTTCTGAAAGCACTCCTCCAATTTCACATTTTTTTCCACCTAAAAAACAAAGAATACATAACGAAAGTATAAATATAGATATATTTTATTTTATATATCTGTTATGTATCTACCAAACAGTTTCCTATATTTTCCCAAATCTAACCAGTTTGTCTATCTGCATGAGTTTCTTGTCCTGCTGGTGGAGCTGTTTGTTCTTGATGTCCAGCACCACCTTGAGGCTCTCCAGCTCCTGCTCCAGATACAGCGTGTGGGAGTCCACCTGCAATAACGGAACAAGCAGAAGACAAGTTACATGTGGAACAACGTAAGAGTAAAAAGGCATCGGTCCCAGAAGCCCTGGAAACAATGTGAATGTCAAGCATTTATATAGACAGGTAGACTAGGCTAATTAAACTGTTCTTCTATTACACCAAATGTTTAGCGTGAAACACAACTAATACAAAGTGACATTGTGCATATTACCTCAAGCTTGGGTCAAACCAGCCACACAGATCACAAGGTATTGACACCAACTGAGTTACTTACACACAGTAGCCCCAAGGAGGCAGTGGGACACAGGTCTGGTGATGCTGTAATTGTGGGTGTATTTTTAGCAAACATGGAGTGGAAAGGGTAATGTGAGGTTGTTATCTAAATCCCCTAGTGTGCATTGTTGGAATGCTGAGAGGTACAGGCAGTCACTTAACTCTGATTAGAACTGGCAGCCTAACTTTAACACAGTGCTGCTAGAAAAAAATAATAATTCTACATCCGGGAGAGAGAGGGCAGGGCTGTTGCTAAGGGGCCATAACAACAACACCCTGTCATTGGATCCAGGATATGAAAAGGCAGTGGTAGTAGCTACTGTCTGTCTGTCTGTGTGTGTGTGTGTGTGTGTGTGTGTGTGTGTGTGTGTGGGGGGGGGGGGGGGTTCTAAGGGGCCATTGGTACCTGATTCTTTTCAGCTAGTGCCTTCCTCCTGGCCTCCTCTGCCATTATCCGCTCACTGAAAACCTTATTCTCTGCTGTTAGTTCCTCGATTTGTTCCTGAGTATGAACACACAGCACATACATGATAACTTAGCAAAATATAATCCTCCTGTGAAAAATATGATGGCTTGGTAAAGAATGGTTTTAAATAAATAAGAATAAGAATACAACTTACACATAAAGTAGCTTCTGTTTCCTTCAGGGTCTTGTCCAAAGTCTGTAGCTCCTGCTCGTGAGATTTCCTTAGCTCTGAAACAGGACATTGTATTTTAGCATTGAAAACAAAATAATTGATCAAGGAACAATGCTCCAGTTTAGGCCTTGTTGTTTAAAGTTGTTGATTCACCTTCTAGAGAGTGTTCACACCGTTTTTTAACACCATGTAGTTGCTCTGAATGGCTCGTCTCCAGTTCCAGCTTCACTGTTTCATGGGTGGCTCTCAACTCACTCATCTGTACAAGAGAAAACACATGATGTGGAGGAATCAGGATCAATAACACTCATTCTAACATAGAAATACTTAAATAAAACATTTGCATTCCTAATGGATGGATTCACAATGGAAATCGGCAAAATAGGAACTACAAATTGCTTCCTGTGGAAATCACTCTCATGATGGGTAAAACAAGCCTGAGGTCATGCAGATAGATAATGACTTCAGGGAGCAATTTCCCCATTAACAACCTTCAATACAACTAAACGGGCTGCTCAGAAAATGACTCAACGCTGACCTTAAGCTACTCTCGCGGTATATGACAGTTCAAAAGCGCAGGGCAATTTTACGGGCACATAGCATTGTACTTCAAAAGACCAGTGTGTTTTAACCATCAAATAGTGTGTGATAACCATTTGATGCTCAATATCCCATCAGAGGGAAATCATTGGCCTTGCGTTATCGTAGCTGTGGATCCAAAGGGAGTTCTAAAGCTCGTGGGACTACGAACGCCACTGACCTGCTGTTCCATGAGGGCCTTGCACTTGTCGGCCTCCTCCTGGTAGGTGCAGTGGACCTTGTCCCACTCCGCCTGATAGAAGGCCTGCAGCCTCTGCTCCAGCTGGGCCAGCTCATCCTGATGCTGCTCCTTCACCTTCTGCAGCAGCTCCTCCAGAGCCGCCTGCACGTCTTCCTTCTCCCGCACCAGGCGCTCGCACGAGTGGGCCGAGCTCACTACCAAAAGGAAGGGGTTCATAAAGGGGGGAGGTTAGTGAAAATCACGTCATTCAAAGGGGAAAAGAGTAAGACACTTAAAACGGTGTGTGGTAGGGTCCTTGGCACAACTGGTATTTCACCATCTTAAAGTTTGACACTTCATAACACTTGGGGTATGACTGTCTGTGCCGGCGCCATCCCCTGCACACCTGTTCCTGTGCTCACGGTCTACATGGGTCTTGTACCGTCCTGAAACCCCATAAAGCAGCACACACATGTCTCCAGCGCACCCGCTCGTGTGCACACATGCCCGCCGCCTCCGAGTGGAAGCCAACAAACGCCCAAGCAGTTGCCCATTCCAGTCCAGGAGGATTTTCTGTGGCTGGCACGATCCCTGGTGACGACACGCTGTGAGAGTGACAGCTGTGTGCTACAGTGGCGTGTGTGTGATCACAATGAGCAGCAGGTGATCTCCATTTAATGCTCTGACACCAACTGACCGTTTGAGGGGAATAATTACCCTGGCGGTTCGATGGGGCTAATAAATCAATAAATCAATAAAAACTATCCTGAATCCCAGCACTGTATAGTACTGTACCACAACAAATAATGTATTTGCAGCCTGGGATGACTACAGGCTTTTATTACCAACCAAGCAAATGGATGAACAGTAGGTGAGCTACCAGTCCCTGCTATTTGTCATTCAAGACCGGAGGGAACACAAGGCATGACAATCCATGCAATACAATTGCCAGTGCTTTAGAGATGGATAACGCAAAACCATTGAAGTATACGTATCGCCCCTGTACAGAGACAGGAGCATAATTCAATAGCAGAGCCAGAGAGGGGGAAAGGGGCCAAACGAATGCAGGGTCTATCCATCAGTGTGGGGCAGGCACAGCCCTGCACACGGCGCCAAGCATTCCACAGGCATGTGTAAGACAGGGCTTGGGCCATGCGAGACTTACCAGGCTACAGCCCATCACTCTGAAAACATTAGGGGCTCGTGTGGGGGATGAAGACGTAAAATCTATGTCACACTTATAGTAATGTCTTTTGGAATCTGCCTGAATACAGACAAGATAGACGACGAAGCAGGCTGAAACTGGAATGAGCCTGCAATTTATATTAAGGTGGATAATAGCATGGGGCAGAGGGGGGGTCGTATATCACAAATCTGGCTGGGGACCAAACAGACAATGCAGAAGCACTATAATTAGCTGCTGGGCGAAGTGACATCATTGGCTCGGCAAGCAAAAAAAAAAACTGGCTGGGAGGAACTCTGTCTGGGGTAGGCAATAAACACCAACTGGCCAATCCAGAAAAGCACCGTCTGGACTTTGCTCCTGTCCGGCACAGAGTAGAGACCTCACCAGGGTCTGACTGGGATATCTGGAGGGGGAAAGGGAGAGAGAGAGGGAGGGAGGGAGAGGGAGGGGGGGGTCTTAAAGTCTCTCTGGCCTGAAGAATGTGCTAAGAAGCAGGTATGGTACAGCTCAGGGGTAAAGAAAAGTCATGTGCGAGTCCCAAGGCTGATTCTGGCCAGCCACAAACATGGGTTAGGGATGGCGCTGGCGCTGCCAAATCACTGCCGCACTGCACATGGAGAGAACACTCTTAATAAGTTAATAACGCCATGGCTACAAAGGGTGGGTCCAAGGCCCCTGTGCGAGAGAGTTTCAAGGTGTGTCCTTTTCGCCTGGCCCCCCCAAGGCCTCAGGTGGTTTGGCATTCCATCACAGGGGCTGTCTTCTGCATCTAATGGCAGACTCTGTTAGCGTCAGTGAATGCAATGGGCTGCCGGACCGACAGGCATTGGTCATTTCAGTGAGGGCTCTATCCCACACACTCACAGACTTATAACTAGGCTTCCCATTGCCAGTTGAAGACATCCCAGAATAAGTAGTGGGGAAGGGGAGGCCAGGAACATCACAATCCCTGTTTATGTCATCAACTGTCTGGGCTTGTGACGAACGGAAGACACCCACTACATCGACGTGCACCGAAACTATTTCCATTATTCGCCCCTGCTTTAGGAAAACACTGCACCACGTTAGAAGAAGCACAGTCCTGCACAGCTACCACTCTACTTGACCTATTGGATAGATTGTTCCATTTGTCAAGAGCTCAGGGTCAATCAAGGGGATGGACAAACACCAGATAAGAGTGGTGCAAGCCGTGTGGTGATAGCTTAAGCAAACAGGGGGAGGTGACCTTACTCACCCAGCTCTCCACGCAGGGTCACCAGCTCCTGGGACAGCTCTCTGCGCTGTTTCAGGGCCTCGTCTCGCTGGGGAATGAACACACACACACACACACACCACACACCACACACACACACACACACACACACACACACACACACACGGTTGGTTTCAACATTTCAGGGGTTTCATAAGACATGGAATGTTGGTTAATAACATCAAACTGTAAAGTCATTGAATGTCAGCGGAATATATTGTTCAACCGCACTCTAACTACGAATAATATTGCACCATTTCACCAAATGAATTAACATTTCAAAAGGCAAATAAACCTTAAGACGGTTCATAGGAAAAAAAAGCAAGAGCAGCAGAGATCCATTTTCTGTACCACATTCCACTTTCCCTTGCTTCTTCTAAGCGTAGTCTTTCCCCCGTTTCCCCCTCTCCCTACTTCAAGTGAGCAGTGGAGAGGGGCCAGCTCTGCTGCTGCAGTGCTAGACAGCCTTTCAAAACATATGCAGAGAGAAGCCAAGAAGCCCGTCTGACACTTTCTAATGTAACCACTCTCTTCCCTCACTGCACAAAACCTAAACCCATCAAAGCACCACTCAGATAAACATACATATTACCAAAACAAAAGCGTGCGCACACACACACACCCACACACACACACACACACAGAATGGCGATCTGAGCATCGTGACATTAAAAAAAGAAAAGAAGAGCAGTAGCTGAGCCAACAGTCATAGAGGAGACAGCAGCAATCATCCCTGTGCTCAAGAAATCCTCCAGTGATTCATCAAAAGTAGAGAAGTGAAACCACACAGTCCTCATGTAGTTCCCCCTCTGCAGAACAGAACAATAGAGAAGCCTGTTACCCTTTCTCCAGCGCAGGGAGCAGTAAGGCACACTCTGCTGCCCGAACAGCCCATGGTCAGCCTCGGCCCGGGGCTCGAGAAGTCTCCCCCGGCTGTGGAGGTCCAGTCCACCAGGACACACACGGCAGCCCAGGTGGACACACCACCTCCGTCCACTTCCCTCCTCTCCAAGAAATGCTCAGACTACATCTGAGGCAGGCCTGGAAAAAAGGCGCCCCATTGGCCCTGCCGAGTGAGTGCCGAGAAATTTACCGTATTCTCTCTAAGAGAGGGGCAGGCTTCGGAGGATGACCGTAGGATGACGGACAGCCTCCTCCCCACAGTGCCGAGGTCACTTTAGGAAATCACAAGCAGCAGTGGAAACAGGCAGAGTGCAGCTACCAGGCAGGCAGGCAAGCTCAACCAGAGTCAGCGGGCCAGTGACATCGGGGCTTATGAAGTGCTCTGACCTTCCCATGGGACGATAAAGGAGAGGGTTTATTACCGCCATCGCCCCCTCCACCCATCCTCCCCATCTCCGCCAAACCCTTACTCCCCCCTCTCCTCTGTTGTGTTTCAGATGGCCTGACATTCTGCAGCACTGTGCTGCAAAGCTGCTAGCATTAGGTAGCGTGCTAGTGACGAGACAATATACATTTATGTGACAGGTCAAACGTTCAGTTTTACAATGAGCATAGTGCATTGAGTGCGTGTCAGACTGCTTTATGCAGCTCGGTGCAGTCTCGGGACAGATTTGACTATGGCATTTGGTGGAGGGAGTTTTGGACCGCCAGCCTAATTAGCTATCAGACTAAATCACTTATTAAACAAGGGAGAGCTTAAACTTTGTGACAAATGTGTGTCAGGACTGAATGTACAGCAACATAACTGGGGCTGTATTAAAATGGTTTAACAACCTGCCTTAATATTATCCAACCAGCCCTCTCCATGGAAACGCCCATGAATCATTGACTGTCCGCCTGTCTTAATATGGTGGTCTCTTATCATTTAAGTCGGTGTCTGGTTACTTGAGCAATGTGGCTATAATCCCCCCATGTAATTCTGAGAAAAATCGAGAACTCTTGCACAGCATCTACTGCCATTTACACCAATATGGTATGATGTTGGAACAAGTATAAAATTACTCTATTGGGAGCTTGGGTCAATAGTTGGTAATCAATCCAGATTGTGTTCCAACCCTTTAAAAATACTAGGATGAATTAGATAAGAAGAAAATAAAGCGGTAAGGAGAACAAAATTACTTATACTTAAATACACTATATATACTGTATATATATATATATATATATATATATATATATATATATATATATATATATATATATATATATATATAATAATGTAAACATTTTTGAATTCCCCGTGCTCCTCTTTTAGAAGTTGTACAGTAATTTAGTGTTGACACGCTTTATCCAAGCCGGTGAAAAGAATCAGCCGACACACAGACACACCTCTTTCTCTCTGTTCATGTGTGGCTGCGGTTCGCAACCAAATCAAGTCAACAGCTGGGGAATTCTCACACCGTGATGGCAAGGTCCGGCCTCCTATTCTTGGTCTTGTCAGTGAGTGGCTACCAGATTCCAATGCTGTACATAGTGTTCACAGCTACCCACATGCAGAACCCACCATTTGAGATATGCTTTTTCATACATATCCAACAAACCTAATATAGCACAACTGATATTTTTGACTTACTATTATGCCTAGTGTTGGCCAAATATTTGAAAAACTGTTTCCAAAAGGGAAGATTTGCTAGTTTGCAACGTAAAAGACAGAAGTGAAGCAATACATGTGTACAATAATTGAACTGCATGTAAACCAACTAATCCACTGTAAATTGATTCATCACTTTTAAGGGAATGCAGCAATGTAGTACATTGTCTGAGAGCATGTGCTGTAAAGATATTTACCTAAACAAACAATAGGATAGTCAAACATTAGAAACATTAGATCATTCAGTGATTCCTGTGGAAGTAAGCTGTTGGTGTGGCGGTGTAGGTCTGTGGGGGTTAGGGGTGTGTGTCCACTAGTTGTTACAATTATCAAATAATGAAGTTCAAATTAGTCTTACTTATGGTAAAGTTAAGCCAGGTAAGTCTTAAGTAATAAACTGTCCTCTGCTGGTATGGAAAATAGGCATGGCGCAAATTAGCGCTACAGCGTGTTGTGTTAGTTTCATGCCACAGCCGTTTAAACTGCGGCTCTCGCCGAAAGGAGCCAGAACAAACCTCCGCTCTAAAATAAAGATAAAGATTTGAATGGGAGAAACAGTAGAGCTTGTAAGCGCAAATAGATCAAATTAAATATGTTAGGAGACCGCATTTGAATTCATATTTTTACAAGAAAAATGTAGGCTTGTGTGGCTAAGGATTTGTGGTGGTGGGCCATGGCAAAACTGTTAAAAAGGACTCCCATCGTAAAGGCACTACTAACACAATAATCACTTAAATTATAATCCATGTTTAACATCTTTGTTGTGACAGTACAGTCGGCTGTTTGTACCTCCATTTATCATGCCTTTGTTAAAGCACCTCCGTGATCTGTTGGCACTAGCCTTCTAATGTCATCTGGAATGTGTAATCAAGTTTCAACATGCAAGGGTTCCCAAGAGGATCCTAAAATATTTTTGACAATAAGTGTGCAGCAAGCATCTAGACAACGTACTTGTAACAAAACAATAAAACCAACCAGGCAGGGCTTAAGAGCCTGTGATGGTACAGTATTTCAGACAGTCAAGTCTTAAGACTAAACCCTTCTAGAAAAGTGGCCTACTGGAAGCTTGAGATACAAAATTCCCCATTTTACCGGTTGAGTGACTGATGCAGGGAAAGATCTCATCACATTGTGAGCATCACTGCACATGAGACAGTATTAAGTATTGGATATTTTTGAATTTGCACAGGAGGTGGCATGTGGTAAATCTGACATGCAGACCCACACGGCCACATGAATGCCTGCACGCAGTGCGAGGTCCACACGTACAACAGCCAGCGTGTCTGGTGTTCGTCAGTCGCCCGGTTTGGAGCATGACTGACGGCCTTGTCAGATAAGGTCTAAACGGGGGTGTGTTCCCATGGCTTCTCAGAGGAGGCTGGCAGACATCACGTCCACTGCCCGCGCCAGCATATCAGGCTCAGGCTGACATAGGACAGGACCAGTCAGTCAGCTGCCCTCTGGACGGCTCCACCAGCGATAGCGGCGGGGCATACGAAAACAGCTAGAACTCCTGGTGGAGGCTAAGGATGCTAATTACCTCAATCCACATAGGTTCAAGGAGCAACATGTTTTCGTCTTATAAGTTTGCTGCTCATGGGCAGTGCACAACAAAACCCTCAGGACATGCATGTAATGTAAGTGATGTGGAGCCATGTGTGTAGTTCAGTAGGTCGCCTTGAACCTAAGCAGACCAACCACTTAGTGTCATCATGGCTGGGTGAAAACAGCCCCCACCCAGCGTTTATCAGCTTAGCCAAAATAGGTAATGAAGGGAAGGGAGAAAACACTCACGTCAAGCTGTCGTCTTTTGCAAAAATCATTTTCTAGTAGAGCATTATGAGAATGCATTCAAATGTATAGTTAACACTTCGTATTATTTGTGAAAAATATAGACAAATTCAACGACAAGTCATGTAAAATGAATAAAATAAAAGAGGATGCTCTGTGAAAAGCCCTGTGCCAACTGAATGGGAGCGCCATTTAAAATGTTAATATTTCTGCCTTGTGTGAAGGTTCTATAGTACAGATCAATCAACTTCTATAAAAATACACGGTCAGTACTATACTTGTGATTCAGAGGAAGATGTTCTACTGTGGTGAGGTTGGGTTGAGTGGGTGGTAAGCCAGCGAGAGGGGAGCTGGGAGCCTCAGTTTCATTGCAATGTGGGAGAACAATTCTATAGGTTATTTAGTTTAGAAGCCAATCATAACCTAAATGATGACCCAGGACTTTGAGAGCAAAGACAAATAAGAACAATGACAAATAAAGACAAACACTGCTCTCCTCTGCCTGTCACACACACACACACACACACACACACACGTCACAACTATTCTACCTCAGCAAACCACACTTAAGAGCCATAACCCCCAGCATGTCGAACCTCAACTTGTTTAATGCAAATCAGAAACAAACAACCTTTTTTAAGCGTGGTTCAGTATAAAACATTAGCGTACAATTCTGAAACAGACAAATCAATAGCAGGTTTACAGTTCTTACCTCAGAAAGGGTTTTTTGCAGGACTATGCTGATTGCCTCAAACCTGCAGTCACTAGCAGCCAAAAGGCCCCTGAGCGGCTGGAGGTTCCTGTCCCTCCTCTCACAGTCTGTCTGGTGGTCCACAGTGCCCCGTGCCGCCCTGCCCTCGGTGGGCACCATGTCCGGTCCTCGTCCATTTCTCGCTGGCGGTGCTGGCGGTGGCGGCGGCTGCTCCTGCTGGCTTCGTGGGCCCGCCTTGGGCCGGTTCCTGTCCACTGCAAAAGAAGACGCGTTCAGCGTTGACACTACGTTGGGCACCATCACTCCTGCCTCCATGTTGCCAGTAGCTGGGCAGAGGGCTATGAGCAGCAGCAGCACCACCACCCAGTAAACTACTAGACTGATCCACCAGACTAGAACGTCACACAGATCCACACAGATCCATTAGAGAGGCTCTCCACCAGCAGCAGCAAGTCACAGAACGGAGCTCCAGAATGAGATTACCCATCTCCATCTCCTGATTCAATCATCAGGCTCTGCGGACACAGCGGTGACCGGGTCCCGCTTATTATTAGCAAGGCCGTGCCACAGTGGTTTTGATTTACATCAGCTTTATAAATACTACACCCCCCGCTCAATAACCGCATCAGCACGGGGAACGAACGGAAGACTATTTTAGCACAGCCAGGGACACGGTGAAGTGAGAAAGCCTCAAAGTTACAGGCTCATTACAAGCTTAAAACGTGTCTGGGGTGGGGAAAATACACTTGGGTTTACGAGGACTTAATATTGATACAGCACACCTGCTGTTTGGCACGTCATTTTGGGTCTTATGCAATGGGACAGGGAGTACAGGCTTAGACGTAGAAGGAATACCAGATTTAATTGGGGGAAGACAGCGCCAGTCCCCTCTGGGCACACTTTCATTCACACATCTTTGTGGGATTTGGAATGATCCCCTGAGGGTTAACAACTACAGTTGGCCAACTTGGAGATGCAAGTGTAAACAAACAAAGTAAATGTATCTTTTACTGATAGTGGTGAAAACAGCAATGAAGATAAGGTATGAATGCCTCATAGGTATTCAGTATCACCTTGTACCTTAATGCAGCCATTGCACATGTTGATATCCAAAGCTACATGGACTGGAGGCCTATAGTACAGGCCCGTGAACCACTGCCCTACAGCAGTGGGTAAAAATACCTCTGTTAAATTTGTCCCACCTCAGTTTGTATTTCAAAGAGAAACCTTATGATAAACTGTAGCTCTAATCAAGATGAAGAAAGCTCATCAGGAGAAAACTGGTTCCACCACATGTCTAACTGGTGTCAATAATATGAGTTAAGATTATCACATGCTTGCATCACTGGAAATGAACCCACAAAGTACCATACTATCAACTGCTGGTATCTCTTGTCCAAACAAACACTTCAAAAAAGCTAGTGGTTTAAACAGCCAAGGGTGGCAACCTGGAGATATAGTGAGTGAGCTTAGTTTCTACTCCTTATCAACCACACTCCAGTGCATAAGTGTAGCAGTGTCAAACACTAGTAAGTAATACTGTAATTAGAATACTTTAGGATAAAACATTGCACACAATGTAGTATGTCAGGGTTCGATCAAGCTGAAGGAACAATTTTCAATCAGACACAGTGATGACGTGACCAAAATAGCAATTTCCCAGGACCAGGATGAGGCCATGAACCTGAGTTTCTGTGCCACTTGCTCTCTTCAGATTGGTCAGAGCAGCAAAGAGGTGCAGTGTAGACAACAACAGAGATGCTAATGTTGGAATACACTAGGGAAATGAGCTACAGACTACAACTTGGAAGGAAGAAACCAACGCGCACACACACAAACATTTCAAGGGTTAATCTCCAACTGGTAAAGAGCCAAACTACATGTTCTAATTCCAGATATGGATTTAAACTCATAATTCTTTATCAACACCAATTGTATGCCTCTCAGTTAAAACAAATAGTTTTTTTACACAATAGGTCGGCACGCCCTTTAAATAAATATTGAGTAGACAATGTCATTTAGAAAGACATTCCAAGGTGTACAAGTATGCATCAGCTAAATCTTTTGGTCGAAATCAGATTAGATTAGAATTAGAAAAACCAGTAAAAAGTATTATACTTTAGGCTGTAAATGTTTTGCATCTGCTGGTATTTTTGGATAGTAATGTGTATAGGCCTTACAGTCAATTAGATCATTAGCTCCATAACAGCATATATTCAATTACAATTTCACTTTCATGAAAGAACTATAGGGTATACCTGTTTTTCTGGGGCTAGCTTATCAAGGGGAAATTCACAAATGAAAGCTTTTTTATCAAATTGATCACTTCCTTCATCCCATGCTATTAAATTGCCTTATTGCATGCATGGACATTAGAGGCAGCTTGTTTACATTTAACAAACATATTTATATCCAAATGAAACACTAGAACATCCAAAAGAGGTAGGCCAGGTTCTGGCTGAGCAACAAGGTTTTTGGTTTCCGTCGATTTACTGCTCACTTTGTAGAGGTCAGTGAGCATGGCTGGTTCTCAGTGGTATCACCCCCTCTGCTGGAGATAGAAGAAACATCTGGTTCCATAGAGTCCCCTTACGCAACACTGCAGGTCAGGAGAGGCCCCCTGCTGACATGTGCATATGCAGCACGACCCTACGTCTGGGCTGTACGACACAAGCACTGGAATCACTCCCCACTGGCAGATATATAAAGTAACAGGACAAATCTGAACAATGAAGGGCAATTATCCACAAACACAAAAAAATGGAGATTTGAGTGCTGATGTATGGAACTCTATGTATAATAATATAAAAATGGTAGTGCACTTTACGTTTAAAGGGCAATCTCAAAGCGTTACAGTCATCGTTAAAATAACATAATAAAATAGTGATAAAATAAATATACAAATAACTAAATCAAAACATAGCTAGCAGAATTCTTTATTATAGAGAAAAGCTTAACTCTTGACAAATTTAGAACTTTAAACTGACATGCTTATTTACGATGTTATCTGTACAATCTAACTAGAAGTGTGTTTAAAAAAACTCTGTAAATACAACTCATAAGACAAAATATATCTGCAAACACTGTAAATAATTAATGCTCATCTCTTCAGGCAGAATAACTAAAGCCAGTCCTTGAGACCACGTTCTCTCTGAGCAGGTGGATACAGTTTCCATCTCACTGATGTGCCATAGCAACAGAGGACCACCGGCTATTTTGATCAACAGCCTGAATATAGAGTTGATGACATAACTTTCTATTGGCACGCTGTATAACTTGTTCTCTCTGAGGCGTTGAGGAAGATTTCCCCTGTGCATTGTGTGACCAACAACTAACAATTATGACACTATACCCAGTCTGAGTTAGCGACACGGATGAGTGGGTTGTTTCTAGTGCCAAGGGGGGATATCGCGCTACAGCACAATGAATGTTGGGGGAAGGGGGACCTATCACAATCATACACTTGTTGAAGCCCTTGAAAGATGCAGCCATTACAGGCATTCTAAGGAAAAAAACATTTGTAAGCCATCTGTTAATACAAAGAAAGAAATATTTTTTCTACCAAAATATTTAAATATATTATTTCCCAAATATCTAAATACTGTAGTTTATCAGAAACCTACAATGACAATCTTTTACCATGGTGTAATATAAATATTTTTTGTAGGATTATATTTTGAGACTGTTTAGAAATAAAACCATGTTATTTAAATATTAAGCAATACGCAGGCCTGACCAATTGAATCTCTGAAATCCTGCCCTTTACTGAACTGGAATCCACTACAAGGCCAAGATTACTTTCCCAATAATGTGTAATCCTGTATAAAAATGTATAGAGATTATAGTAGGTGGCCGTAAACCATTGTTTACCATATTTGGCAATCACTATCTAAATACAATAGTAGATGAATGTCTTTTACAAAGCAATCTCTAATGGGCCATTGATCCTAGTCAAAACAAGGTTCCCAAACAGAGACCTAGGGGCTAAGGCCTAAAATAACCTTGCAACTCAGGCAGTTAATGGAGCAATGGTTCTCTAGGCTAGTCAAGTGAAGGGTGTTGTCATGCATGTTGACAGGTGAAAACTATAGTCAAAAATTTATTTTATAAAAACATCCGCTATTAATGTATAAGTTTTTTCCAGAAACCGAATATAATTTGATATGACTAAATATAAAAATCACATGTTAAAGTAATCATTTTGAAAGCTTTGGCCAGGTGTTGCCTGGTATCCATTGATATGGGCAGCAGTCATTAAAGCCATGAAAGTGAAACCTAGTAAACGGCCAAACTAAAAATAGATTTGACATACATCCAACTGGACAGCGCCATACGAGGAGCATAAAAACCAACAACAACAGTGACTTAGACTTTGAGACGACAAAACAAGAGACTATGCATCCACGGCTAGAACACTTTTTTTTTACAGGAACGTACAGTAGGCACAGTGACCGACCTGTGTGGAACACCATCGTGTACTTCTTGCATCCTGACAGCAGCTGAAGGTTCCGGAGTAAACCCTTGGCCGTTAGACGCACGTGGATGTTGGACAGGGACAACTTCGGAGACCATAACATTGCTCCTGACGGCAGGCAAGAATGCCTATGCTAACAATCGCTTCTGATCAACAACAGATCCAAGCCCGTATCCAGAATGAGTATTGTAAGATGTTGGCTGCGTACAACATGCCAGCCAGGTGCTCAGTGGTTCGTGCCCCAGGTGGCAGCAGCACTGAGGTGGAAACAGAGTGGGTGAGAAAAAAAAAACACAGCACCAGTAGTAAACGCTCCCGTACTGCGAGGTAAAAAACAAAACACAACTGAAGTCCCCCACTCCGCTCAGCACGGCAGCTTTCTACCCTTACAGATAATGACGACTGACAGCACATGCCAATCTGAGAGGGCTGGCAGGGAGGTGGGGGTGGGAGGCTGGGCAACGTTGGCAGAGGCACTGCCCGCGACAGATGTGACAGAGGCAGGCAGAGAAATCTCTAATCCTCTTGCTGGTCCCAGCCCTCAGTCATTACTCTATAGACAAAGCTCTTGCAACAGCGCACAGCAGAGGTTGATTCTCCGAGCCTGATGATGGCGGTGCAAAGGCAGAGCCTTGATGCTGGGAAAGGAGAGGAGAGGGGGAGGGGAAGGAGACAGGGTGGTGAAGAAGGGAGTGGGAGGAGTGCACAGCAGACTGTGCAGCCAATGAGGGTGCTGAATCTGGCATCCTACTACTCCCTTTAATGTGCCTGCATGTCCTCTCCTCCTCACCAGCAGAAGAGAACAGAAATGGCGGGAGGTGATGGATTGCTTGTAACAAGAAGAGTCTGTTTAGCTAGGCTAAAACACAACTGTGCTAACACAGTGCTCTGTCAAATACAGATTTTCATCCATGCATTAGATAAACTTGGAAACACATCATAACAGATATTTATCAACGACACTTCCAGACAACAGAAATAAAGTCAGTCTCCATTTTCAGACCACCCGATTTAACCAACCTAAGCCAGTTGTCTTTCACGATAACATTGTTTGAACACCTCGTTTTACTGTTAATAATGGGGTACACAAGCCCACCAAATGTGGCACGCCGTACACACAGACACAAGCCTTTGTGTCAGGACAGCAGAGAAACGCAAAGGTCATCCAAATTTGAGTCCTAATTACGTCCATACTGTGATTATGTTTAGAGGGAAACATGTAGATCCAAGCCGTCGAAAACAGATGCAAACCTCAGCTCGAACACAGCTAAAAACGGTACAAATAACCAATGCATTAGAAAACAAAACTCACCAGGTAAAGCTTTCGTATGATGTCCTAATCTGGACGAAGCTGTCCTTTTCAAAGGACTAGCCCCAGAATTCAAGGCCCCCTGTTTGGCTGGAGCTGGTGTCTTAATTCCTGTGTACAAAACAGTAAGGAATAAAATGTCTGAGTGTGAGTTGATCCGACTCTTACACAGCACATTAACTGCCTAAGCAAGACAGAATACAGCAAAGGCATTAGCAAACAGAACTCCATACACAAAAACAGCATACTGTATAAAAAAGTTGAAGTGTTTGTGAATGAGAGTGTTTTTATATATGTTTAAATATATGTTCAAACAAACAAGGTCTCTCATTATGGCCTTCCATTGACCCCCACAGAAACGACAGAGCACACATCCCAATTTATCAAGCAGTTCATTGGATGTCATATCTAATACTTCATTCCACCCATTATATCTTATTAAACAATTAAACCAACAAATGGGTGACATAGTCCCACGCAGCTCAGGTGGAAAACATTTATGGTTTGAAGCTAGTCATGGTAAGCAGTAACATGGGGTACCCACACTGTAAAATGATGCACTGTATGTTCCCATAAGTCACTCTGGAGAAAAGTCTTAACTGTATCAGTAGATACACAAGGCAAACACAAATTAACCAAGTAAAGCTTTCCGGGACAGCCTTCAAAACAAACATGCTCTAAAGAATAAACTGCTTGTTTTGTCGGTTTGTTCTGCTTTAAGCTAGATATTGCAAATCAGTTCTCCTTTCAAATTCCTGTCTGACTTACTTGTCCATAGTTGTTTCCTTGCTTTTCCATTAAAAGCAGCTAACAAAGGGATGATAAAGAAGCGATAGGATCCAATGAGCAGGCAAGTAAAAAGAGTGAGGTCACAGTGGGTGCCTGCACTGCCTTGTGGGATCAAGGAAGAATTTGTGAAAATGGCAGCCGAAGAATCCGTCCAAGTGCAGCTCCGAAGTGTCCCATGCCCAGACATTTTTTAAAGGTAGGGTAAGAAAACAACATATGCAGACCAACCAAACGAAAATGCGCAACCTAATTTAGTGCACTAAAAAGGTGCACATCCATTGTGTGGAGTCTGCTCTTCCTTCCCTCTAGGCATGCCATTTGTGTGAACTAGAGTGGAACAGACACCCGTCTCCTAGACAACCCTGTGTGGGGGTCCCCACTCCCCAGTCTGAAAAATAAAGCTGCCCAGCCAATCAGGAAGCAGAATGCTCTTGAAGATGCTAAGAGGAAAAAAGGGGTCGTTGTCTATCAAGGCCCCCACCCACTTCACTGTCCACCAGATAGAGTTAAAGACCAAGACAACGTCTTTATTATAACCACACACAGTTTAACAGCACTAAATGGGGACTATTGATTCACAGCACTGACAGCAGCGCATTCATGTTGCAGATCATATAACCACTTCCCCTCCCCAAAAAGAAAGTAGGATCAGGTCCAGCCAGAGAACAAGACTATTAAATCAAAGGAAAGATCGCTAAAAGATAGATGTTAGATTCATCACGCACACAGATCCATTCCATTACATCAGCCTTACACATACGTGTAAGCCATGAGGTGACCTAGGACTTTGCCTATATTACAGTGGCTCACCAAGTAAGCCCAAAAACATTGGAGAATAGTCATGTTTTTAAATGGACAAATCCATGCTTCTGGAGAGCTGCAGAGGCCTGTATCCAGAACGGAGCTTTGCACTGATTACTTAACCTTTCAGCACAGTCCAGACTCCCAATGTGGGTCACAACGTACGGTCATGTCTAGTCCTTTCTCCCCTCCCCCTGTCGCTAGATTTTTTCATTAGCGCACTACAAAGAGCAGTGCCATTTGACCTCGATGATTCGGATTTGATTAAATAGGGGAAAATCCTACAGTACTGTATGCAAGCTCTTGTAGAGCCAGACTCACCTTGTGTGGTCCCACTGCTGCCACTTCGCTCACTGCCGTGAGAAAGGACCTTCCTGAGGTTGCCCTTGAGGAGCAGTCTGGAGGCAGGGATGGATTGATGTCCCATAGCAGAAGGGCAATTTGGGTTGTGGGGCGGCCTCGAACCATTCCCAACAGACCCTTCTGAGGCCGCCTGCGCTCTCGGAACACCTGCAAAGCAACACAAACAAAAACAACCCATCGTCAAAGGTCAGACGCGGAACAAAACGTTACGTGTCAGTGTCAGAGTGAGACGACTGCTGCTTTGTTTATGCCAGGTCAAAGCAATGGAAATACAATAATGAGCCAAAGTGCTGCCAGGCGGGCTGGGCCTTGCTCCACGCCAGGCCCGTTAAACCAAAATGTTTGCCCTCTGATCAGAGTCACTTATGTAATGAGTGTGGGGTACAGTTATGCGAGCGGTTGGAGTGAAATGAAAGCATGCACACTTTCACAATCTCTGCAAAGGCATAAACATGGAAACATGAAAGATTCAAGCGTGTGAAAACCAACGTTTTCGGAAACTGCAGTAGGCTACACAATGACACTCTGATCTTGATGCAATCCTTATTAGAAATTGACTTACCTGTTCTTCTGACCTTAGAAAATGTAACAGGGGCTGTCATCAAGCTCATTCTATAAATGTCAAGTACTGGGTGAAATGATGTATACTTCAAGAGAATCCCTTTAACCAGAATCAGAGTGATAGCTTCATAAACCATGCTGGTACTCGTCTTCTCAGGGAATCGTTTTCGGAAAGTGTGTTCAGTGAGTTTCACAGCAGCGGGAACCTCTCAAATCCTCCCTTTCCTTCCCCTGCCTTTTTATTTCCATTAGCCAACTTGGCTTCCCAACAGAGGGAGAGGGTGCCTTCACTTCCCTAGGACTTTAATTCTCTCCTGTTACTCAGGGGGGAAGCTGGGCTGTTTTATTTCCAGGACCGGGACTGGGGAGCTAGCGGAAGACATCTGGATCCACTGCAGTTCCTGTGGGGTCCCAATCCAGACTCATAAGGAAAAGGAGAAGCTGAGCGCACAACTCGGGGGAAACCTCTCGTGGGTGCCCTCCAGTGGTGAGCCTGTTTACTGCAGCTGTTTAATGACCACAACAAAGCTAAAAACGGATTGAGCAAGCCTGAAGAGGGCGATTATGTGAACAACAAATGCATTGTAGACACGGCATTTGCATATCAGTCGTCTTGCAAAGGAAAATAAAAAATGTTCAAGTGCTCTTCAGACAAGAACCTAATATAATTATTAAATTAAAGCTTAACTTGCCACCTTCCAGTAAATGGAGTTGTTAAAATAAGGCATCTATAGGCTCTATTTAGGCAAATTAAGATACAAAAACTATGTATTGTGCGGCTGTGGTCAACAGTATCAGCGTACAGTACTGCATAATCCTGCCCCAGAAGTCACGGAGCACTGTGTACTACTCAAACCAGGCTGCAGTTACACTGCACTTCACTCCAGTGTTTATTCACACACTCAACAAAGATCTAAATAAACCAGATTTATCAGAGGGCAGCTTACCGTTTATACTAAAGAAACCACCAAGGAAATCATTACCCTGGTGTTTATTTCAAGCTAGCAGTAGGGTTTATTAAGGTATTAGCTCAGGCTACGCAGTCAATGTTGACTCTGAGATTTGTCACTTTCAGCCCTTTCAGACAGATCGAGGCACTGCTTAGGCTGAAGTTGCACATCCCTCCCGCTGGTTTTACTGGTCTCTATTTAACCATTTGATACTACTGTCCATTACCTTAACTGGAGGCACAGGTCTTACCTGAGGTGCTGCTCTGTTTGGACAGTGGGGGCTCCAGACCTTTAGGGATGCTAGTGCCTTTTTCTGGTCCTCCAGGTTGCCATCTGCTTGCGGGTCGCTGGCTGGGCCCAGGGGTGGGGCTTGGGCTGGGGCATGTAGATGCAGCTTGGGAGGCTATGGCTCTTCTAGGATTGCTGGGAGAGGGCCGAGCACCAAGTTTACTCCTGCTCCCTTCACTCGGCGTTCCTGGTGCTCCTATCACAGACGACTTGGGGGATACCGGCTGCAACAAGAGCTGTTGGTCAATCCCACTATCCTACACCACAGACCTATAAAGCATACTACAGGGAAATTCCACTACAGCCATAACCAGAGTGGTACTTCCTCACTGGGACTGCTCACACACTCACGCACACAGAGAGACAAGTTGACGTTGCACTACATTCCCCCCGGGACTCCCCGGCCAACTCGACTGCTCTTGTCTCTCCTTCAGAAACACACTCCAGGCACATGGTGGGGCCTTCACTAGCAACTGAGCCGGAGTAGCAGCACGCTTGGCTTGCTTCGTCTCTCCGAGGGATAATTAAACAGAGACTTAGAAGTAGTGGAATATTTATTTTGTTGTTTATGTAAGCCTATCTGTTTAGATTAGGGAGGGGGGGGGGGGGAGGGGGGGGGGGCGACGACTGCAGAGGTCTAAGTGGAGATCTATAGTTTAAACGGTCACAGATTTTCTTAATAGCTTACAGTTAAGTTGAAACAGTTAAATAAATACAAATAAAACTATGAAAAAGAGGTTGCAACTTTGCAGACGTAAGCCTCGACGTTGCACATAATCTTGAAAACATATATATTGATTGCAGGCACTAACATCAATATATTTATATGGATTAAGAACAAACATAGTTTTTTATCATACTTTTCAGATAATATATAAACACCCACCATGAGGCTGATTTTCCTGATCTCTCTGCTGGGATAATAGGGTGCTCCTTTCCTGGCTCCCGGCTCAGGCTGTTTGGGACATTTACTCTGGGAAGTGCGGCTTTGGGCTCCTGGCTTAAACTGGCCCTTTGATGTGGAAAAGCTGTCTGAGGTGCTGGGGGACGGTCTGGTCTCCCTTTGTAATCTGGACGAAGAGGTACTCTCTGACATGCAGCGGGACCTCGTAGTGGGAAGGGGAGGTTTGTCCTGAGTAGACCCCAAGCCTCGCCTCTTCCCATCTCTGGTCAATACTTCTACCTTTTTACGGCTCGCAACTGTTGGAGATGCTTTAAGGTTTAATGGATCAACCCCGGATGGAGACTCTGCTGGTAATGGAAACGTGAATGTCTGGTTGCCATGACACTGTGCTGGGCTGGCTCTGGCTGCTCTATCAGTCTCTGGTAGGGCTGTCAAAGCCAGTTTAGACTCAGCAGAGAGGCTGCCATTTAGGGTTGCTCTTTGCTCTCCTTCCTCAGTCCCACTCATAGACCCAGCAGCAGTAGCAGCAGCAGCAGCACCTGCAGAACATAGATTTTGGTCTGACAGGATGCCTGTCATGCCAAAGTTAGAATCCCCTGAATTCCCTTCAACAGGCTCAGGCTGGACATTGTCAATGGTTGATTTAGCACTAGTTGTAATAATAGTGGTGCTATTCATGTCCCTAGTATGGGCTGTTTTAATAGACTTGTTTGCTCTGCTGGGCATGCTGACATGTGGTTGTTTGTGGAGTGTTGCTTTAGTCGGCCCATTGCCAGCTATTGCCAACTGGTTTGCAGGTCTAGTCAGTATTTTAGGTCTAACACTGCTGAAATCTGGCTTAGGAAACCTTCTAATTTCTGTTTTGCTGACACTGACGGCTGAAGGACGAAGCCTAGCAACCAAGCGGGGTTTCGGCGTGACCCCTCTCGAGGTACTTTTCTGGTCTCGAGTGGGGTGGCACGCTGGGCTGCCTGTGTTCTCAGAGCAGGGGGACTCAGAGAGTGAGGAGAAAGATACGTTGTTGTTGTTGCCAGCATTTTGCACTGGGGTGGAAGTCTGCACATGGTCAGGGTTTAGCACATCTGAGGCAGGCAACACAAAGGTCTGATTTGCCTCTGATGTGGACCTTTCAGTTGGACAAGGCTGCGATTCACCGAGGGCAGGAGACTCTACGCCAAAGACTTCGGGGTCAGGATCACAAAGGAAAGTTCTCAGATGCCCTCCTTCTGACTCATTTGGTAAAAGCACAGGAGAGCCGCTGGATGCTTCCATTCTGTTAGATGCAGTGGAGAGATCCTGGTCATGTGACTCAATAAAAGTAAGTCCGAAATGCTGGGGGCCTATGTTCTCCCCGATGACTCCCTCGGTGGGCCTGCCCTTCTCGAGCTGATCCGGCACAGTGGCAGAGAGCTGACTAACTTCATTAGTTAGAGCAGGGGAGTCCAGGGCTGGGGAGTACACAGATTCCTCCAGAAATGTGATGGGTAAGCTCTGGTCCTCCAGACAGAAACTGTTGGCCCTCATCACCATCTCACCAGAGCTAAGGGAGCAGCAGTTGTTCTGACAGTAACCGCTGCAAGACACCTCACCAGAATCCCTCTCTGCACGGTCTGCAGCGGTCTCTGTGTCCGAGCTTACATTCTGCACCCCCTCACAGGGTCTCTCTATACTGCTCACGACAGTGACTGCCTGGTTCCAGCTGTCAGGGCAGGCGTCGAGTAGCGACGTAGAATAGGTTCGTTGGAGCTCCGGACGAAAAACGGACTGGGAAAACGAGGAGGGAGAGCTAGCAGACTGCTGAAGCACTGACGTAGTAAGGCTCTGGTCCTCCAGACAGAAGGTGCTGTTCCTCATCGCCATCTCCTCAAAGCGGCAGTTGTTATCATCAGAGCCTCTGAGCGAAGCCTCGCCTGAATCCAAAGAGTTCTCCCCCTCGGTCCCGTCACCTCTGGGCTCTAGATAACTGCAGCCGCTCTCCCCCTCGCCCCCCTCTAGGCTGCTGGTCACTACGGTGAAGGTCTCGTTCCAAACATTGCCGTTTGTGTTGACGGGTGTAAAGATGAAGGTGTGGTTGAGCTCTCGATCCTCCCCAGAAGGTGTTGTGTCGTTTGGTGTAGAGGGCACGACAAAGGTGCTTCTGGTGAGTGTCAGGCTGTGGTTGCCCTCGCTGAGGCAACACTCCGGCATGTCCACGTCATGAGGGCTTTGGTTGTCAGCATCGCTCAGGCTGCTCAGGCTGCTCGGGGAGTCTGGGGACGAGGAGGCTCCAACGCCGGGCACAGAGTTACCATTCCAGTCCCCGGTGGAAAGGGACAACCGCAGGCCTCGGTGGGAGGATGAGCCACTTCTGGACCTAACATGGTGCTGCTCGCTGGACAGGTTAAAAGTCTCGTTTGACATTTCAGTTCGGTCGCTCCTAGGTTATACTGTATACACTTATGTGTCAGTTGAATACTTGAAAACAAGGTCATGAAAGTTGGCGTTCCATTGATATTTTCTAGGTTTTGGGGAATCATCAAACATAGACCTGTAAATGAGAAGGCAAATCAGATTAGTTTATAGGAAAAGAAAGGTGAAAATTCAGCATGGTATTTTATAAAACGTTTTAACTAATATATTTCAGTACAGTAGATTATGCGGAAAACCTTTTTGAATATCAAGAGCATAAACACTCTTGGCATATTACTCAGAAAAAGTTAACCTTATTGATGCTTAAGTTCAAACAGAGCATTAAGAGTTTAAACCAACATTCAACAGGGGCACCGAAAAAGCATTCTCAGCTATCACGGTCATTTATCTAATTTTAATAATCAAAATATTAAAATGGTCTAAAACTTCTTGACACAATGCTTTTGTTACATACGCTGCCCATTGCATAGGTGTAATCCTAGAAGGTTAATGCCGGTATATTCCAAGGGCAGTTTGATACTCTTTTAAATTATGAATGTCTTCACCAAACCGGTTCCCTGCAAGACAACAAAGATCAGGTAGCAGTGGGCTGGTAGTACTGAGAAAGAGTAGGGCTCGCACATCTTCCATTACAATATACCTTACACCTTTGATGAATATGCAATTTGCTTTTCACTTGCGCAATGCCTGCCTCAAAGTCACACGCAGTGCAACAGGATGTCCCGTTTCTGTCTTTTGTTATGAGGGGCGGGGGGACAGGGGGGCTATGAACAATCAAATCCTAACGTAGAGCCATGTTGCTGTTGGAAAAGGAGCCCTGCGGTGTTAGACGTGAGCTCCTCCATGCCAGTCTAAACAGCCGCGTTGTGTACTGTTGTGTTTGTTTAAGCTCACTGACGCTGACTGGACCACGAAGGCAAAAGCCTTCCAGCTGCTCCTAAAACAAAGGCACCAGTGTGTGGGCCTGCCAGAGAGTACGATATTAATTCGCCAACACACTTTCTAAGTGCTAGACTGCAGACATATGATATTTGGTTGGATTTACAAGACATAACAAAATCTGTAATGGGACCAAACTCAATGGCACCGATCGTTAACTAGACTTGTTACAATTTGAGTGAAAGGCCAGCGATGTGGTGTTTCCCAGATGTGTCGGCTACCATTAAAATCCCAGTGACCTGCTTGGGTAGGATACAGTCCCACATAAATCTTGATTGTTGAAAGCAAAGTTGTGCATGGCCTGCAGCACTTTCTGTCAAGTTCAATAAGAGAGAACAAGGATTGGTGCAGAAGGGAGGGAGGAGAAGAATAAGTTATGCCATGACAATTTATAACAAATCAAACAATACGCATAGACGGCTAGTTTGTGATTTTCGTCGGAGAGTACCAAAGCAACACTATGTCAACTGTTCTTGAATAGGCGGAGTATGAAATTAAGCGTTTTCTTTCAGTACCACCTGCTTCTGAACAGAGCTTCGTTTCTACTACAGTGGTGATATACTATGTGCGCTAGCACTGGACAGCAATACACACCTACAGTTCAAGTGAAACACTACTTGTCAGAAAAGCTAACCAGAATGCTCGAATGGTCCCTTTAGTGCTGTAACTAAATCATCAATGAAGACTACAATTACATTGTATCTTTCATGGTAAAGCTTTTACAAAACATATTAACATAGCCAACCACCAGCAAAGACGTTTCATGAAAACCTAAATTCAGTTTAAACAGTTAAAAAGTAGATTAATGTTAGCAGTAAAGTGTCAATGCTAATCTTCTTTTCAAGGAACTGATAAAGGCCATAGTCCAATAGTGGAAATCCAGATGAATGATATAAATGTTTGCTAAATAGGCTGACCAGCAGCACACACCCCTCTCTCCAACGATAGAATAATAGGTTTCCGGGGGAAACAGACGGAATGCTTAGTCATTTGCACACTTCATACACCAGTCAAGATAGGCCATTTAAAGAAACCAGTAGCATTAATGTAATTAAGATAAGACACTGAACTGTACATTGAAACAAACATTAAAATAAATAATTGACCACTGAAACTTAAGCATTTGAAGCATTGGCATGACAATTTATATGTTAATTAAAGAATTAGTTGATATTATAATAGCTAACCAAATGATAAAAGGTTTGAATAATGTGATAACAATGTCGTACCACAGCATGTTATGTAGCACTAGCAACACAAACTTTTGTTGTAGTCAAACAACCTTCTATTACATTGTGTTAAGAAGCAGGCTTACCAGTTAGAGCAGTGGAGCACTGTATCAAGCCAGAGATCATCCAGGTTCCCCCTGTTCTACACATTCAGCTGAGCATCTTAAAAACAATCCTACTACCGTTTCGCATGCAAAGCACAGCAAGTCAATACAGCCAGTCCTGCATGTGCTTCTGTTAGGCCAGGGTGTGATAACTACTTTGTGCAGAGGCTACACAGTTTCCCCCTACTCTACCCTTGCCTGCCTTAGTCAACCATGCATCAGTAACAGCCTAGCCTAACTGTTGGTTCCCTCTGTGCAGGGCCGCAGACAGATTCTGTTTTTATCCTCCCTGTTGGAATGTGCATAGTCCAGGAGGGCCTGTAGTAGCAGCGACGGTGCTGCAGACTTTCTCAGTCAGTGCCGGGTGGCGTCCACTGTCAGTCACATGCCTGCGCAGAACTGAAGGCATCTCAAGGTCCAGCTCAGGATTGTGCTCAATGTGGTGCTCCACTCCCAAGTTTATGAAAGGGAGGTAGGAGTGTATAGGGAGAGGGAAAGCGAGAGCATTGGTCACCTTATCCCTTACGATCCGACTGCAAGGGGGAGTGGCCAGGGTCGGGCCGACCAAATCGGCATTCATTGTTGCTAAGCAGCCAGTCTCTCTTACATGAGGGTGGTTTGGGCTACTTTTCAGGGAGGGAAAAGCGAAAGGTGGGAATGAATGACAGGGGGCCTCCCAGTGCACACAATACACTTTCCAGCCTCCGTCAATAGAATAGGATTTCAGGTTTTTGGAAACTTCACCACGTGGGTTATTTCACTCTGCAAGCAGAAGACATGACAGCGGTGTGGAGAAAACATGCAGAGCCATTAGCCCTGACATTACAGCACAGGACAGGATAGGACCCCTGAGCCTAGCACCAGCGCTATTTCTGCTGCTTAATCCTAGCAAGGTCTTTGCAATGGTAGCACTGGAACTTTAAGCTTGGACAGTAAAGACACAAAAACAAGCAGAACTGTAAAGGTGTCGAAAATACTTTGTTAAAGGATAGCAAAATAGGATTGAGAAACGTTATAATACAATCTAGTCCATTATTTGTTCGGCAATTGCACTGTTGTGCAATATTGTTAACTTTGACAATTGACTCTTTGGAAAGACAGTCATAGTCATTAAGTAGGTAGGTTAAGGGCTGCTAGGGAGACTATACCATACTGCATCTAGCCTTATTAACACTCCAAATAGCTAAGGGTCCAAGAATCATACCCCTCAACCAGGGTGTATTCTACTTACCTACAAACTAACACTTGACCCTGGATCAGACTTTAGAGATGAACTTGGCTTCTATGTACAGCTAACAAAAAAGTATGTCATTGTCTACAATTAACAAAAAGGGTCAAAAATATTTTGCTTGCGCTCTTAAATCAGCTCAATATGTCAAGTGCATGGCTCGGGAGGATACACTACCATAACTACCTTATACGGTGACAGATTACAAGATTATAAACTGAAAAAGGTCAACATTTGAACAATATAGACAGGTCTAGTACAAATCCTTGTCATACCTCATGGCTCTAAAGCATGTAATGAATTTAAAAGCACCCCTCAATAGACATGGAAATAAATGAAATAATGCTGCTCTTTCCCCAAAGTAATTCCGGCACCATGTACAAAGCCTGCTCTGCCCTGCCACGCATGGCTGAGGACACCAGTGTCATTCAACAAAGGGGTTACGAGAAGAGACACCCAGAGCCCAGTCCCATAGTGGACAACAGGGCAGCAGGTCAAGCTGGGGGATTCCACACAGCATACCATAGTAACATGGCTGGGCATTGAGAGCAGAGAAGGACATACACAGAAGTAGAGTTCTGCTTTCCAACTGATGACGAAAAAGGATATGGGTTATACTGGCAAACTGATGGTGGATTCTTCAACTGTTGATACATGCACTGTGGCTGGTGCTATGGAAAATGTAACTTGGCCAATAAGAACCTGCTTCATTAAGTGACTGCAAAATATCCATGGATCTACCTTCTGCATCTTACACACCATACCAACATATACTATTAGTGCTACATGTTTTGTAAAATATTTGTACCAGTTTAATCTGGTTCCCGGTTTTTGCAAAAGAGTTATGAAAACATATTGTTTTGTTGTTAAGTTGCTCACATGCAGTATTGAGTATGGCATTAAGGGAAGCAGAAAATAGCTGTAGGGAACCCTGGTTGGATGTATATCTAGTAACTCCTTGTTCCTGGATCCTCTTACTTAAGAAGGTCAGAGCTGCTCGAGTCTATAACCATGTAATCAGACCCTAGCCCTTATTGGATACATTGTACTGACTGTGGACACCCTCTAGTCGTGGATACATTTAGTGCAAAAGGAGTAAACATGTACGTAGAAACGTGAGAAGCTGGCAAAACTCTCTAATCCAATAAACTAATCTTTACCTCATTTGTGTATAATACAATTAACAAATTATAGAAACACTTTTAAACTAATCGGGTTCATTTGTAGGATTTTTTCAAACAACACACGGGAACGTCGACTAGTCTAGCAAAAGGCTAAAACAAAAAAAAAAGGCAACTCCAACTATGATAGCCAACGTGTGATATCTTATGGCGACGTTATAAAATATTGCATTGGGGATTCATTAAAACTACAGGATTACCAAGAACATAAAAATATACCTTGCCTCGAGGAAAAAAAAGTGATTGTTAGACTTTATCACAAACGTTCAAGATTCATTTCGGCGACGCAAATCGTGGGAATAATTTCACTCACCTGGTTAACTTGGAGCTCAGCCGTCATTCAAGTTAAATTCCAAATTAAAAGCTGCGTTTCTAACATGACCCGTTTTCCCAATAATTTTTTTTATCATTTCACGTTCCTGGAGTGTCTGTGTCTGTATTGACAAATGTCGGTCGATAATGTTTGTTTGAACATTGACCAAAATTGACCAAAACCTCAGGGCTGTCCTCTCTATTTAATCTTCCAGAATATTTTTTATGCTCATTTTATTCTTTGGACTTTAAACCCAATGGTGAAACCACATCACATGACTTACAGGTTGCAGTCGTGTTTGTTATCTAGAGCTCAAATATTCATTCCCTGCGGCTGCAACCCCTCACCCCAGGCACGATTCTCAAAGCCCGTGTACCTTTAATATTTAATTGGAAACCAATGCACCTAAATATATACTATGATATATTTTTTAATTCAAATCTGAATGTACAATAATTAAATAGTTACATGATTATAAACCATATGATGGTAGGAAGCAAACATACAATGTCAAAAGTGCATTGCTATAAAAAAAGAAAGACATAAAAACAGCACATTAGAGAAACGTTAATGACATCGAGAAGACAGACATCTGCTCATTAATAGGCTTAATTTGAAACCATTGCAGATCTGTACATGAATGTGCTTTGCAAACTTAAAAATCCTATTTTAATATCAATTGTTATCATCCTTTTTTACAACAAAAATATTTGAAAACAGAAAATTGTAACTGTGTTTGGCAATTAAACAAAAATGTAGGCGTCACAAGATCAATGTTATGTAAGATGGCATTAAATCACTGTTTCCGTTTTTCATTTAAAATAACATGCCTTATATGCATGCTGTTTAAATTCAACATAGATTACACATTAATCTTGATAATTGGGATTATTCATTCAGATTAGTCACCAAGATAATGTAATTGAGCATCATACCAGTTAATCAGGATGAAACCTAAAAAAAAAAAATCAGGCATGTCTAACTCCTCATTCCATTGCCATTAAAGAAAAAAACTTGACAAATGCAAAATGCTGTAACCTTCAAGTGGTTTGTTCCGGTATGTTAAGTTGGGATGGGTGTATTACAGCAGTCACGTGTCAGATGCATCAGACTAACAAGTGGCATTGGACAGGATGAATGCATTTAGCAGGAATAAGACCGGATGAGTTTTCCAGGCCAGTACCAGTACCAGGCTTGGTGATTTATTATGTCTATTAAGTGGGAGTTAGTAGATTCCCCATTCAGAAGGCAAGTCAATGTCCTTTCTACAGAGTGCAGAAAACGAGGGCAAAAGGTGGAGGAGCAAGAGTCTTCCAAGTGTGTTGGAAGCTGGCGATGTAAGGGTAGTGGTTGTGTTTCCCTTTATGTCCACTGGCACAGTAAGGAGGACTTGAAGTTCAACATGAGCTTGTTCCTCTCTTTCTTCCTTTCAACGCATCTCATTTCTTGACACAGTTCGGCCAGCTAAAGCCCCCACAGGCAGCAGTGATAATGATGTAGAGGACCACCTGAAGACCAGTGACATAATCACACAAAGATGCCACACCTTAAAATCAAATATCCAGCATTAATGACTAATTGATTAATTATCTCCCGCTATGACATCTAACCCCTATACAACCCATAGTTAGCATTACAATTTGCACCACTGAAAAAGGCACACACAGACAGAATGCAAACTTACCAGACACACCACTACGACAATGACGGTCAGCTTTAGGTTCTTCATGCACATGGCCCGGGCAAGGTTACGACTGGTGGTCTTGAACGTAACTGACTGGACAATGATGATTACCAGGAAGAAGAAAGAGCAAGGTTAGTGTTGTTACTTAGTAATATTGTTGAACTAAAACCTGCCACAGATTTTACTAACCGAATCCACCAGGTTCTCTGTCTTGTCTATTAGTAACTCGAGTTTCTCTCCTCTTTGAGCTACTAGGTCTGTTAAAAACACAGATACACATGCTACAGTAAGAGCACTATCTTTGTAATGATGTAAATGGACATTGTTTAAAACTAAACAGTGTTTATACGCAACCAGTAGCCGGAGCTGCTGGGCTTACCAATGTTGCGGACCATAACACCCTTTAAGTCGTCCACCTGCATCTGAGTCTCAGCCAGACGGTCTGACCCCCGCGGGTCCGAGTGGTGTTTCTACACAGATCATTGTAGGGAGGATATGAGTAACGGATGACAGAGGGAATAGAGAAGGATTGAGTAAGTAACCAGCTTTAATTTACTTTGATAACAGGAACACTTTTGTAGTATGGATGATGTTGAGTCGAAAACTCATTGTTCATTGTTAGTCATGTGGTTTCCTACCCGAAGGACACGAGTCATGAGTGTTCACAAGCCCCTGCTAACCTAAATCTGCTAGCGATCTACTCACCATTTGAGCTGCCAGTGTAGAGGAGAACTCGCTGTTCATGGCATAGGGCAACGCTGTTTGGGCTCGTGATCCGTAAGTCGTCTGAAATCGCTTCTTGACATCACTTAGAAAGCTGAATGCACGCGACCTCTCAAAGTCCTACAGTGCACAACATGCAAACATTACCAAACATTCAGTCAGGAAACAAAGACAACGACACAAATACCTTTCTTGATGAGTAAAAAAAAAACAGACGAGAGGAAAATCACAGACTTACATCATCAGTGATTGCCAGGTATATAATTCTGTCATGGCATATGTAGTGGAAGAGATAACTGAAAAGAAAAAGACCAATGTTGTTAAAATAACACAGCGACACATAATCTGTGTATAGGTTAATTGTGATCCAAGTTACATTTACACAGTCAGTGCCTTGATTATTATAGGGATTATGTGTATGGGTTGGTACAAGACTTGTGTTATCTGTGATAGCTGAATGTGCATGTTACCTGCCGTGACTGTATGTAAGCTTATTGTTCTCAGAGGGTATCTTGGCCAGAATCTGTTCAGTCACTTCCAAAAAGTTTCCGCCGCACCAGGCGTGCTTTGCAAGGATGGTGGTGCCACGGGCTACAACCGCAAAAAGGATAGCCATGGCAACTGCTGGGGTCTGAGCAGGGGGAGGGTGGCCTCAGGCAGCGTCAAGTGACTCACTTTTTACCTACATGAGTTGAGAGACCGAAAGGAATCGCCATATACATATGTTGAAGCAAATAAAAACAGCACATTTAGCACCAAAAACTGCATGTGTGTATGTTGATAGCGAGGGGACTTGCAACCACAAATGGCCACCATCATTTTATTAACTAAATTATATTACATTAGTGACATAAACGTTACATTACATCAGTCAATAATGAAAGAGAAAGTGAAGCTTACTTCAGCGAATGCAAAACAACGATCTTCAGCGAATGCAAAACAATGACCAGGCTAACGTTAGCTATGCCAGCTAATTAGATAACTCTAAAATACGAGATCATGATAGCTACATATCTAGAGACAGCTACCTAAACTGATCAAAGTAAGTTTTTTATAAATTTTATATATACCTGTTAAATTTAAATCTGGTGAAATAATCCCAACATTGAAGGGTATTTCTGCCGTTAAGTGGTTGGCTAATCCCTTTCGACTGACTTGTGTTTAGCATTTAGCCATCGACCGCAAATTCAATACTTTTGGGAAATGTAGTCTTTTACCTTTATACGAGTCGTTAAACTTGCCAGAGAATTAAGTGTTTTAAACTACAACTTTAAAAGTTCATGTAAAGTGGGCGTTTTTCATTTGTAACGTCACTTGTTTTGTTCACATGTCACATTTCAGCGACAGGTTTGGGACTGCAGAGTGAGGCAAGTTGCAACATGGCTGGAAATGGAGAAAAGAAACCGATATTGGAAATGGTTAGTGTTTACTGTCCGTGTTGTTCTGATTAAATTAGTTTTCTGTAGCAAAAGAAAACAAAAAATCATAGCTATGGACTCATGGAAAGGAGAAAGAAGAATGGACCAAGTTCGTTAGCCAACTGTGAACGTTCGTCATCTTACCTGAGTGCCTCGTCCTTGCTATTTTACCCATCTGATCATACGCCATCTGATAAGAGCTAGCTAAATTTAATCAGGGACTTTGGAAAACCCAAACTAATACATTCTTGTTAGAGCTCTGGGTTTACAGTCAATTTGACGTCAAGTCCGGTTGTTAAAATCTGCTATAAAAATAGTTTGTTCCATTGGGGGGCACTGTTCGTACATAATATAATGTTTTCATTAGCGGTGTAAATTCGAAGGTTTACAGATAAAGATTAGCTGTGCATTTGGCCTATCAGATGATTTACTTTGAAATAACGTAACTAAACCGTCTGTTTTTTTTAGGTTCAGGCGGACGGGGCAGACGATGGTTGTGTGACGTTTGTGCTGCACGAGGAAGACCACACACTGGGCAACTCCCTCAGATACTTTGTTATGAAAAAGTTAGTACAACGTCATAACCCTAATTTCTGAACCATATATGCCATGATCCCTATACAGTGCATCCGGAATGTATTCATACCCCTTCACTTTTTCCACATTTTATTATGTTACAGCCTAATTCCAAAATGGATTAAATAAAAAAAACATCCTTAACATTCTACATACAATAGCGCATAATGACAAAGTGAAAAAAGTTTTTTAGAATTTTTTGCAAATGTATTAAAAATCAAAAAATCTAATATTACATGTACATAAGTATTCACACCGTTTGCTGTGACACTCAAAATTGAGCTCAGGGCCATCCCGTTTCCACTGATCACCCTTGAGATGTTTCTACAACTTGATTGGAGTCCACCTGTGGTAAATTCAATTGATTGGACATGAATTGGAAAGGCACACACCTGTTTATATAAGGTCCCACAGTTGACAGTGCATGTCTGAGCACAAACCAAGTTATGAAGTCCAAGGAATTGTCTGTAGACCTCCGAGACAGGATTATATCGAGGCACAGATCTGGGGAAGGGTACAAAAAAATGTCTGCAGCATTGAAGGTCCCAACGAGCACAGTGGTCTCCATCATTCGCAAATGGAAGAAGTTTGGAACCACCAGGACTCTTCCTAGAGCTGGCCGCCCGGCCAAACTGAGCAATCGGGGGAGAAGGGCCTTGGTCAGGGAGGTGACCACGACCCCGATGGTCACTCTGACAGAGCTCCAGTGTTCCTCTGTGGAGATGGGAGAACCTTCCAGAAGGACAACCATCTCTGCAGCACTCCACTAATCAGGCCTTTATGGTAGAGTGGCCAGACGGAAGCCACTCCTCAGTAAAAGGCACATGACAGCCCGCATGGAGTTTGCCAAAAGGCACCTAAAGGACTCTCAGACCATGAGAAACACAATTCTCTGGTCTGATGAAACCAAGATTGAACTCTTTGGCCTGAATGCCAAGCGTCATGTCTGGAGGAAACCAGGCACTGCTCATCACCTGGCCAATACCGTCCCTACAGTGAAGCATGGTGGTGGCAGCATCATGCTGTGGGGGTGTTTTTCAGCGGCAGGATCGGGAGACTAGTCAGGATCAAGGGAAAGATGAATGCAGCAATGTACAGAGAGATCCTTGATGAAAACCTGCTCCAGAGCGCTCTGGACCTCAGACTGGGGCGAAGCTTCACCTTCCAACAGGACGACCCTAAGCACACAGCCAAGATAACAAAGGAGTGGCTTCGGGACAAGTCTGTGAATGTCCTTGAGTGGCCCAGCCAGAGCCCAGACTTGAACCCGATTGAACATCTTTGGAGAGATCTGAAAATGGCTGTGCACCGACGCTCCCCATCCAACCTGATGGAGCTTGAGACGATCTGCAAAGAAGAATGGTAGAAACTGCCCCAAAATAGGTTTGCCAAGCTTGTAGCATCATACTCAAGAAGACTTGAGGCTGTAATTGCTGCCAAAGGTGCTTCAACAATGTATTGAGTAAAGGGTGTGAATACTTATGTACATGTGATATTAAATTTTTTTATTTTTAATACATTTGCCAAAAATTGTATAAAGCTTTTTTCACTTTGTCATTATGTGGTATTGTGTGTAGAATGTTGAGAATTGTTTTTTTATTTAATCCATTTTGGAATTAGGCTGTAACAAAATAAAATGTGGAAAAGGTGAAGGGGTATGAAGACTTTCCGGATGCACTGTATGTCGTATCCTGACCTCTGCCTATAGATTAATTTACCGTAACTTAAACTTTGTTTGTTTACAATTTGTACAGCATAACATGCAATATAGTAAAATGTAAGCCGTACGATGTTCTTGCACTGCCGTCCACCATCTTTGGTTATTTGCCACCACATACACTACCCACTGTATTTATGATCATGCAATGTGTTCTTATGCTTGTGTCTGCAGTGTAGATGTTGAGTTCTGTGGATACAGCATCACGCACCCTTCTGAAAGCAAGATCAACTTCCGCATCCAGACACGAGGTAATATTCCGTTCGATCCGCTCTTCGTCCTCCTATGTAATTCCTCCTCCTTTTCTTGCCCTCCTCACCTGTTAAAATTGCTGCTCCACTCTCGTACGATGGGTTTGCTCTTCTCGTTTAATTACTTCTGATTGACACACGTAAACACAACTATTTGAGCATGTGCGTGAGAGCTCAAAATCAGACATACTCAAATTACCATGACAAGTTGTAGAGAGTAAACACGCTGATTAAAGTCTGATGCTTTCACTTTCCGTTCACACAGCTGATAGAGGAATGTCTGTCAGTTGCTTCTGTCAATAACACACACTCATACACTGGCACTTTGCTAGAAGAGCACAATATAATGATGTTGTAGACTTAACAAAAGGTTTATATGCCGTTTATTTCGCTCCCAAAATATATGTCAACCTTTTGCAGTAAGTTAACCATTAAAGTGTTTTTGGAAGTACTTAAAAACGACTTGTTCAATAGTTAATTGGATCTAAAGGACATCCCTACCTTGCAAGGCAAGCCCCACAATAAGTGTCCTCCTGACTAGACACAGGGTGAACTCACATGGTACACATCAGCCTGAATACAGACACCAGAATACAAAGACAAGCATACAACCCCTTATATGAAACTACGTGGAGTGCACCCTGTGACTTCTAGAACAGCAGTCTGATAAATCTAGAACCTAAATTGAGGTTTAAGTCGTTCTCAAACGTTTTTACATTTAATTTATTTGCTGTGAATATTCGTAGTGGTAAAGACCTATGTAATACAACTAATGTGAAATTAATGGGCACAAAGTAAATTCCTTTAACTTCAGTTAATGTAAATTGTATGGTAGTTATATGTATGTGCTTTAAGTTGCTGCTGTGTGTGTGTGTGTTAGTTTGCATAAAAATAAATATATGCTTCTCAGGTGATGTGGCAGCGACAGAGCCATTGAGGAAGGGTCTGAACGACCTCACAGAAGTCTGTCAACATGTCCTCAACACCTTCCAGGTAGGCCTTCCGTTCCCCATCATACACATGGTCTGAGGACAGCACTAAGCAAAATGTAACAGCTCTTCGTAACAACATAGAAGTGAAGTAGAAGGGTGGGATTGAGGAGAAATAGACGAGGGTTTGTCCAGAAGAGAACTTTGGTCCCGTGATGAAGGGAGAGGGTCAACTTTGACTTCATAGCTATCTATTCTCCTCCTTTTCTCAATCTTTTTGTGATCCTACTCTCACTGCAGGTGCTTTTTGTTTTAAATGTTATTACAGGCAAGGGTGGAGGAGTTCAGAGAAAAACAGGACCAAGCAATGGAGTGAAAACCGACCTTGACGCAAGCACAGCTGACTTTAGCAAACACAGAAATGAAAAGAGAGGGACACTTCAAGAAACATCTGACCACCATTGCCCAGTTGTTCATCTATGATGTTTTGTCAAAGAAAGTTGTACTTTGTAATACATTTGTATGTTTTTATCTATATCATGCGCTTTGTAAGATAGTGTTTCATTTATTAATTTTATGTTAATCATTTGTTTATATGAGGATTTATGAGGATCCAGGAAAGCAAAGAAGATCAAAAGAGAAATAAAGAAGTCAACTTCAAAGAAAGTTTTGGAGAGAATCTTATTTGGACATTGTCCATTTGGCTTTGATATTCAGCATTAATCTTTTTATTTATTTTTGTAAAACAAAAAATTACTTGACAGAATGATTATTTAAAAGTCCTAAAAGAACAAAATAGTTCAGTCTGTTGCAAGCTGGTCTGATAAATGAGGTTGAGTCTACATTGTCCATATTAACACAGGAATGCAGAGCATAAGACGTCATAGTGTCCCAGCAGAAGAAAGAAAGGGGAAAAGGAGTGTAAATAATCTTGAATATTGAAACCGCCTTAGTTTGGGGTTGAGGTTAGTGATATTTGATAGAACACTTTTTTAAGTAAGATACTTTTGGATTGCACCCTATTACATTTTCCACTGCTACATTTTACACAACAACTTGACTTACAATATATGCAACAGGTATAACATAAACATTGGCTGTTTCACATGTCCTTTCAAAAGGCAAATTTATCTTTGAGGAGAGGATGTAGACAGAAAAGAACAGAATACTTAATCTTAAGAGTGAACCGAGTCTACTACATCCATTGTTTAACAACCAACATTACCCTATTGGGCTGTGCTGAGCCTAGTTGATTGCAGTCCATCAACCACCCCGTTTGCTGCCAGGTTATGAGAGGAACGAACAGGTGCAGTCTATTAGGCTAATGACTGTTGGCCAAAAATACTATTTCGTACTTGGCCTTGTTTCCCATTAGATTTTATCAAACTGAGACATTTTCTTTCCGAGCTAAAGTCTCCTTTAAATGTTTGTGTCCACATTTAGTTTCACCACATGACAAAAAATAGAATTATAAAATCTAGTTGTAATTTTTGTCTGGCGTCGCTTAAGGCAAAATAACTGCGGTCATGAATGTTCTTGAAAATCCAGACGAGGTCAATTTAACACTATTAAAAGCAACAACAAAAAAATTGTAGTTGAAAATACTAGCTTCAAGAAGTGTGATGCTGGAATTCCCAGAAGCCCCAGGGAACCAGGTTTCAATATTCAGTCCACATTTATAACGAATTGGTAAAGAACAAATAAAAGGTTTTTATTGTTGAATACAGTATCAGCCAACAGTTAAGTGTAATGCTGTATAAAAGCTTTGTTAATAATAAAAACCTCAAAAAATATTTGAAAACGTTTAAAAAAGGTAACTTAAATGCTGAAAAAGTATTCTTGAATATTTGTTTGATGCTCTTAATATAATCACAAACAAGTTGTACATATATCAAAATATTTATACATGTTCATGACATCAAAACAACAAGGTAATTTTTCGTCTTATAAAAATACATGTAACATTTTGAGCAAGCTTTTAAAACACAGATCTTTTCATGGCATAAGAATCATTACATAGTTTTTGATCTAAATAATTGTTTCAACACCTTTTGTTTGAGTCGGCTTTATGTTTTGTTTTGATTATCAAAGCTTCAGTAGGAATGGTCAAAGCTTTTTTAGGTCACATTTATGAACAGTAGAGCTATGCAAACACCATTCACTACTAACTATGTATCGTGTGCTATATTTAAAACATATACTGGACACAGGCATGTACACACTGTATTGTTTTTCCAGTCCTTAAAGATTAAGACAGCTTAGTTTACGATCTTAGTTTCCCTGATAGACATTTACTCAGCAAAGTATAGACATGAAGGAAAGTTTGAGGCGTATTCCCATCCATATGCGGTCCTTGTGTAGGAGTTCCATTGCCAAGTTTAGGGTTGGTCCATGAAGAGTCTCTATCTCTAATGGTCTAGTAGCTGGCCCCGCAGCAGAGAAGCCCTGCAACTCTGCTTCTATTCCATCATCGTTTCGTTGTCTCAGCTTTAATGTTCAGTCTTTGGCAGTGATAGTGCTGTTTCTTAGTCATTTCCAAGTATCGTGGCAGGTACAATGTTGCTCCAGAAGGGCTGGCTGGATTGTAATGTAAATTGAGGGACTTCATTGATTGAGACTCAGGGGCTTTGCATGCACACTCACATGTGTTTGTGTGTTTAGTGAGCATATGTTTCTGTACAGAATGTGAAAGAGATTGAGTGTGTTTATGTGGAACTGTATTTCTGGCTTGAGCGGGAGCTAGTGCGGTCTAGTCCATTTCCATGGCAGGAGCCCTTCCAGCGGATCCCGGACCCTCGATCATCTGTAGGGATCCCACCTCTACTCGTTCTGTGGCACCAGCAGCACAGGCACGACTTGAAAACAAGCGCACACACAGGAATTAAGAATCTGCTGAGCCTTTAACATTTGCAGTACATGTAAACACATTGACTTGTGTGTGTGTGTGTGTGTGTGTGTGTGTGTGTGTGTGTGTGTGTGTGTGTGTGTGTGTGTGTGTCTGCTCATTCACCTTAAAGCAGTTCTTAAACTTCTGGCTTACAAAGTAGAGGGCGATGGGGTTGATGCAGGAGTTGAGGGACGCCATGTTGATGCCTATGTAATCCATCACTAACAGGAAGCTGGCAGGACAAAGGTCAAAGGTCTCCAACAGAACAACAGGAAACAGAACAGAGAGAGCAATGCTTTCTCATAACCCTATCAGGCAAAGAGTATTGTTTGAGACAGTGTGTATACCTGAGCAATTCACAGCGGTGCGGGTCATTCTGGTCGTAGATGGTTTTCTTTAAAATGCGGCTGAGATGGAGAGGTAACCAGCAGAGCGCAAAGATAACCACCAGACAGAACACTGTTTTGGCCACCTCCCTCCGCTACACAGCAAGAAAGGTACACACACAGAGAGGTACTGATTCTTTGTTCATTAAACATCAAATGGGCATGTTAACGAGGTGGGTGGATGTGTGCCCACTCTACTAGGATACTTGTGCAAAAATGTGGATCCAGCTTACCTGTTTCATGTGATCATTAAGAGCAATGCGCATGCCTTTCTTGCGGCTGAGCATCTCGCAGGACATGAGCGTGTAGAAGATTCCGGTGCAAGCCAAAGGCAGACAGAAATAGAACCCAAACAGCCACCAGTCCTTCACGTTCCGGTAGAACTGGAAAAAGAGACACACATTTGCACAGTTAATCCACTCGACTTTCATCTCTTACGTATGGTGTGTCTCTTTTGTGTGTTTAAAGCATGATGTTGCCTTCGTTGCTTGCTCGTTGTGAAATGGAATAAGAGGCTGAGTGGGAGAATATATGGGATGCTATGTGCGTGTGTTTACGTGATACACGTACCATCATAAACTCAGTGCTCTGCTCAGGGTGCAGGAGACAGACCCGTAGCTTGTTTCCTTTGTAGGGCAACTCCATCATGTCAAAAGCCAGCACTTCAGGAACAGCTAGCACCACTGCCACCAGCCAGATTAGTGTCACTTCTATAGCTTTCCATAGAGGGATACCCATCCCTTTCACCCTGCTCCACGATGTCACAGCGTGATACCTGCAGACACACACAGCCGGGTTGGGTGTTTTCCTACGCTAGATATCAATGCATTGAAATATAAATGTAAATACTGGGTGTAATATGTAAGTGAGTGAGTCTGAACTGACCGGTCAATGCTAAGAGCGCACAAGCTGAGTACGGTGATGCCCACTGAAGCTTTCTGGATGAACGGGATCAACTTACAGACGTAAACACCAAACGGCCAGTCTTCCGCTATTAGCTAAAGGAGAAAGAAAAAGTGAGAAGTGTCAAAGAATCTTTTCTTTGTAGAATTTAATTTATGTAAAATTTGGATTTCTCTGTGTCTCTGTGCAACATTTGAGAACTTTTCTTGGTTCCTCCCTTGTTATCAAAAGATTTAGAGCCAAAAACAACCCTACAACTATGTCGCATAACTCATTTTCCCAAGTTCCACATAGGTCAGTTGAAACTAAGGGCAATGCTGTCAAAAATAAATCTCAAACGCTATAAAGCTGTAGCGACAAATCCGCATGCTCTCCACTTAATATTGCCCCTTCATCCATACAAACACCAGCTTCACTGAAATGTTTGTGCTAATTATCGTAATTTTGTACACTATTACTATGATTTAGTAGACATAATATAATGTCTCTTGAAATTTGAGTATGACAAATTTCCAAAAGTTGAAAAAATAAATAAATCAGTCTGTACGCCTGTTCGTATTGTATTGCCTAAACGCTATACACTAACATAACTACTACAACCTCACAGTACTACTAGTAGCTACAACAGACTTAACAACTAAACTTCCCTATTTTGAAGTTCGATAACATATCTTTTTTATTTTATTCTTTAGGGAATAGTACAATGCCACTACAGTTCACGAAGACAGACATATCCCTGCCTGCACAGCAGAACAAGAATCCTTCTAACTAAATTCAACTTAAATAAATTGATTTAGCTGAGTAGATTAAACAGATTTCACATCTCATGGGTAGCAGACAGCTAGGGTGATAAAGGTCTTGAAGCCTAATTCAAATGTGATTTGGCGGTGTCTTTATTACGCCCTCAGACTTCTAAATATGTTCACTAGCCACACAAGCACAGAGTAACTGAATTGTTTGTACTCGTAGAGTTCTTGGCTACAGCTACTCTCATTGTTGTCCAGCCCATGCATTTTCTCTTTGCATACTATTAGATTTTCTGCAGGCTGTTGCACTACGATTCACAAAGCAACCAAATATACATTAAGTAGACCATCCTGGATCGGTGGATTAGTTTTGATTTTTGTTGTGAACTTTTTTGCTATTGGAGAGTTGTTTGTTTTAATGTAGAGTGTATTGTGTATTTTTATGAAACAAAACAAAAAAAATCCTTGTACCTTATAAACATTGATGGGGATGGCGATGAGTATGTAGAGTAGGTCTCCCAGAGCCAAACTGCCTATGAGGACATTCGGTCCGTTCCTCATGCACTTGTTCTTGTAGATAATCCTCAGCAGAGTGGAGTTGCCGATTATTCCCAACATAAAGATCACACAGGACACTATGGTGTTGACGTACTTAAACGTGTTCTTGATTTCAATCTGTTTGATGCACATGGGCGGGAAGGGCGGTTGAGATTGACCCGGCACAGAGGCCGGGAACGAGATGGAAGAGTTGGCCTCGGGGCCTCCCGGGGAGTCTCGAACGGACCTGGTCGTCTCCACACCGACAATGAGGAGGCACACGAGCCCAACAGCCCTCATTCTCAAACACACTCATGCGGGCACACACACCCTCTTAGTGGGAAGTTGCACACTCACAGAAGTGGGCTCAAACAAAGTCACACTCCAGTCCCAAATACCCACAAGGACACAAAGTTGTGTATTCAACACACACTGAGGGAGGGCCAGAGTGTGGCTGGCGGCTGTGTTGGGCCTGGCTTCTCTCAGTGACCTGCAGACAAAATAACAGAGACATCAGTGACATTGAACAGAGAGGGAACCAAATACAGGTTTATGGAGACTGGGATCTTTGGATCAGATACATTTTGAATTTTTCCTTTGCTATTCATTCTTCATAAGAATATACATAATACTGGGTGCTTGTAGCTTTATGGGTGCCTGTGGCTTTAGAAGATCCCTAGGGCAAGTGCTTGTGGCTTTATGGTCTACATAAAGCCCTCCACAGAAAGAGAGTGGTTGTGTGAAAATCCAAAGAGGAGGAGCAGTTGTATGGGTAATGGCTGAAAAAGATGGCAGGTCAGTTGATGAATGTGTGTGTGTGCATGTGCGTCCATGTGTACGTTTGAGTTTGACAGAGAAACCTTGTCTCCATAGAGCCATAGGTCTCAACAGTCATGTGCCCCCCCCCCCCCCCCCCGCCTCCCACCAGAATGCCTTTAGGCATATCTTCAGAAGAATGAACTGATTAACGATGATGGCAAATCTGTAGAGACATGCTACTGACACACTTTTACACACACACACACACGCGCAATATCTACCTATCTCATTTTCCATTTCAAACAGTCTTTTTCAACCTCAACATTACAAAATGTATTTTACTTGCGTTTGTCCAAGCTTATTGTTAATTTAAACTTGATTTGCTTTATTTTATGATGCTAGCTCTAGTAATATGTTTTGAAGTGTTATTTGAAATTAATGAAGAAAACTATTTTCAAACCATGCATACACAACTTTTAGTTTCATACGATTTGTCTTTTTTTATTGTTCAACAAAGTTGTAGAGACAAATTACAATTATATTGTCATCAAATAGATGTTACATTTATAAGCCAGTAATGTGAAACTGAATAGACAGAGAAGAAGATAATATCTACAGGAAGAGAAGGGTTATAAAAGGTATGCGGTAAACGTTACACCTTTCAAGGAATAAGAGGAATGGGTCTAAGATATATGATTTCAAAGAAAATTGAGAATGTGGGGGCAAGATAAGGGTTGAAGAGCACAAGGTGGGACAACACCAAAGATTAGAGTGATATTGAAATCCAGAGTGGAAAGCAATACTGTGAGAGAAGAAGAGAAATCAGAGACAGAGAAAAGTTTGAGAATATACTGTTCGAATGTCAGGGAGGGCAGGGAAAAAGGGAATGACAATTAAAAGCAATGCAGAATATTGGATAAGTTAAACCTATAGTGGTCTCTCTCTCTCCAGATCGGAAAACAAGACTCCCATTCTTAGAATGGATTTTGCATTCAGTATATACATAAAAAGCTATTTTATAAATAGACTTAATGATAGTGGAATCATTGATTTTAAAGTGCCTCTGTTGAAGGAGGATTTAACAATTTCCTTTTTTATATTTTATTGATTTACATTTACACTGACGATTGGCTTATGAGCTTATGAAAGTGTAATGAAATTAAGACTTTTGCAACCAATTTAAATAATTAAAAAAACAAAAACTTATTTAGGGAAATTTCCAGCCCTACGCAATATGTCAGCAATTGACATGAACTTAACAAAAACATGAACGATGAATGAACTAGGACAAAGACAATTGTATTGATGTATGCCAGTTTTAAATGCCATTTATCTTTCTTTATTAATCTGTTTACACATTTTCTTAAAACAACTTTGAAACAAAAATTCTGGAAGTAATGATATATAATACATAATATTTGTATTGCCATTATTTGTTTTGACTGATGTTTTAAGACATAATTTTTAACTTACAAAACTCTTTGAGAAATTCTGCATTCATTGAAATTTTTTTTTAAATGCTAACTGCAAGATATCCATCCGTCCACACATACATCTATACATGCATATACAGTACCAGTCAAAGGTTTGTATACATTTTTCCATTCAAGTAACTGGGAAAGTGTTTTCAAACTTTTGACTGAAACTGTAGGCCTAACGGAAATAATTTAATCAACAGATTTACAGAGTAAACCATTATAAACAGTTAAGTTACTTAACACTGTTAATCAGCAATTACAAATTTACCACAAAGATCATTGGCTAAAAAATAAAGATTAATAATACAATGTCAACTAAGGTTTAATTTTTCTTCTCCATTAACCTTCTTATTTTTGCACCTTGCCCTAGTGAATTACTAGTAGTGACTAATTGCACGTTTTACGATTTAATTTGACGGAATTGACGATCCACCAATAATTGTGAATGGTTCAAAGTTATTTCTAATGTTTGAGGCATACAAACAGAAAATGCAGTGAAAGGTTTTATGTGCGAAATGATTGCATGAGGGACGTAACTTTCCGATTATTGTGAATTCTGAGAATCGTAAAACTACTGCCTGAAACAAAAAGTTGATGATAATCACTTAAATTAATATCTCTATGGAAGGCGCTGTGCGTCATGGAATCCCTCTGACTTTTTGGTCAAAAGTAGACAAAATGTCAGTTTCAAGTTAATTAACGCTCTGCCTCTTACCTCCGTCGATAAATTGCAGAGATCGGTCTTTATTTGGTATCCAGTTTCAACAGAATAATATCCCAGCAGATCTTTACAAATACCCTAAATGTTATTCTTCACAATATTCTTGTTATGCTGTTTCACCAAGTAAATAACTGTCCAGATGCAGTGTGTGGTTACGTGCCTTCGCGTCTAGATGATGCTTTTCAAATTCGTGGTTCCTACTGAGGAGCGAAAAAGCACCATGCGTGATTTATATCCACGAGCTCAGAGACTGTTGAAATAACCAATCAAATCACAGATCCCTGACCCCCCCCCCTTTCCTCTCTCTCTCCCATCTCACTATACCCCTCTACTCATAACAAGGCCCTCAAAACACAGCCACTTCTTGGTTCTGCACACAGTGTTTGAAAAAGATTTGGTATCTTTGTCCAATGGGCTTCCCTATAAAATTCTATGTAACTGTGTTTTTTAGGGTACAGTTCCGTTTCAAAGCTTCAACAAAGGACCTTTGTCAATGGAAAATGCAGCCTCTCTACCCCGTCTGACGAATCTTGCAATGAGCACAAAAGGCACAATAGCCACACAGGGTCCCACATGGTCCCAGCCATCTATCTTTCAAATTAAGTTTTTTTTTCTTATGGTTGAGACTTTGCATGACAGTGTATGGCTAGGCAGCCAATGGACTATCAGAGCACCCATATGAACAGGCCAAGATACTATAGCCTACCGTGATGTTTAGGCCTTTCTATTTTTAAACACAGAGCTGAATTGTGTTGTTCACATAAATACAACTCTCACACACACATACACACTAGAATAGAAGCAGTTGTCACTTTAATTTGTGACACCATCTTGTCCCAATTTGGGAAACAACTATTCCTGGTACATCGTTATTGTCATTAGCACATTAATGCATTATTAACAAAAGTAGACAGACATTATTATCTCTATTAGGCCACAAGTACTCATCCACTCACAACATGCTCATTGTGCACCATGTGAGCGTGAGTGTGTGGTTGTGTGTGTGTGTGTGTGTGTGTGTGTGTGTGTGTGTGTGTGTGTGTGTGTGTGTGTGTGTGTGTGTGTGTGTGTGTGTGTGTGTGTGTGGGACAGTGTGGACGTGTCGTAGCCCCTGTGCTCTGTGGCCTTTGTCAGGGAGGACAGAGGACTGACTCAACACGTCTTCCTGATCCCGCCATAAACACTTTTCATCCTCTCTCACAGTCACATGACTCGACCCCTGCCAGAAACACTTCCAGAAGCTTAGAACGGTCAATAGTTACATACGGACCCTTGGTCGGATACATGGAATGAGTCATAGAGACTTGCATTTTCAAGAGAAATAGAAACAGATAGGCGATTGATCTCTATCCAAATCTCAGTCTCAAAGCTAAAACCCAGCTAATGAGGCTGATCTTGTTGTTGGCTGGCTGCTGTCCTTCCTCAGGCTCACTCCTAATCAGGGGATCTTGCTGTGATGGCTCCCAGGGTAGGAGGGCTCCTTCACATGCCCCGGGCCCCTGGAGCCCGTGGAGAGGCCAACTCTGCAGTCATCTAAAAGGACCCTGTGTTCAGACTGTTGAGAGGGGACGTTGTTGGTGAATGATGTGAAGTAAAACACTGCCTCAGTGGAAACACACACACACACACACACACACACACACACACACACACACACACACACACACACACACACACACACACACACACACACACACACACACACACACACATCTACGCACACAATCACAAAAGCAGACACAGAGACACGCACACAGAGCGAGTGTTGAATTATGCCCTTAGGACTTGATCAACTTCTCCCAAAGAGTTCACTTGAATTTGTGTATACGCCAGAGTATCTGTCTGTATGTACTCATTTTCAATATGGTGCATAGGATTATGGAAACAGAATTGTCATTATGGGAAGGATTTGGGTGTTGTAGAGCATGCATCTCTTTCCGTTTCCCATCTCAGGAGGAGCTCTGAGAAAGCTGTGTGCGCTCACAGCGAAAAGCCACTGGTCGAGTTCCCCAACATCATCCAACACGCCCTGCATGGCAAAGTAGAAACAGGTATTGAGAAAGAGCAAATTGAGGCAATGAAAAAAACAATTTTTGCTGAGGCTATACACTTATACACACACACATACACACACACATACACACATGCACACATACACGCACGCACACACACACGCGCGCACACACACACGCCCTGGACAATTGAGAGACATGGTCCACTGTAAGCCCAAGAACTTGCCTTGTTGAATAAAGTGATGGTGCGTGTATGTGTGCGTGCTTGAGTGTGGTGTGTCCTTAAGACCAATGGCTACAATTGTTCAGTACCTGAGTACAAAAATCTTGGTAGACAAATGGTCTTTGACATATCCCAGAATGTCTGCTTTGGGTTAAACTGGAACTTGAGGACTAGGTCAGGGCACAGAGCGGGGGGAAAATTGGGATGAAGGAGGCAAAGATTTTTCCTCTTAAATTCAGAACATGTACAACTGAATTACTGAATCTGTCTAAAATGACAAATCTTTACCATATTTTCCATCAGTCTCATTTTATTTCCCTCTTCCTACCCTTTTTTGTATGTTCTCTGCCAAATAATATTTTCCCTCCTGCCTCACCTTCATCCAGTTGGGATCGACATGCTCTTTAACTTGGCCACCCTTTTGGTCCTTGTTACTGACTACTCGTCCAGGCGTAACACAAGGAGCCCAACCACTTAGTGTCACCAGGGATCCTCTAACAGCTTCAGCCGCATTCACACGGAGGATCTGACAGCGGATGGACTGGGATTTGACATGGTAATGTTTTGCTACTTTAACCAGACTGAGACATTGAATTCTTGAATGATACTGCATGTTGATCAAGGGGGAAAGATTCTGGCATGGTTTACCAAAGACCTCCCCTTCACCTCCTGTAGGTTGATGTTACACAGCATGTAGAAGCCATCACCCCCACTGGCATTTTCTTCTCTCTTACACAATTTCACAGATTATGTGTATGTCTATTCATTGGCAGGCATCTTTCAGTGAAGTGCATTAAATCATTGTTTATCATATTATATATGAAAGAGATTGGAGTTCCCCTGTGGTTATTTCAGAAGATGTGCCTGCAGGAAAGGCTATCTTGGGATCTCCCTCCCTTTTGTCTTGTCAGGTTCAATTAACACGTCCTTCTAAAAAAAATTAAAATAAATAAAAGGTCTTGAGTGCGAAGAAGTGAAAATTGATGTGATGGATGTGGTCTTTGGTAGGGAATATAAAAGTTAATCAAAGAAATAGGTCCAAGGCACAAACAGCTTTCTTCAGGGAGTTGGCGTGAGTGCCTCTACATGTGGGCTGTTATCTAGTCCTGTTTTTTAACATGCACATATGTATGTAAGAATTACATTATGAAATAGCCATCTCAAAGCTTTTTAACAAAAAGACTTTGCCAGAAGTGCCTTGGACGTTTCTTTTTTAACTTGTCCTTCTCTTTGATGGATGCCTTCACTGGTGGGGCTTGAGGATGATAAAGTACCAACTCCTTTTGTCTTCTTTCAAAGCTGATAACCTTTACCACCTTGCTCCCTGCAAATACACTGACACACGTTTAACCCCCTGTCTTTCCAGTAAGCCCCCCCCCCTCCCCAACTAACCGCGGCCCGGCCTTGCTCTGTCCTGGGAACCGGAAGCTGATGTTGCAGTGGTAGGATTAGGAGTGTAAACCTGCTGCATACATCCGCTGTGTTAGTCAAGGAATACTTGGAAGGACCACAAAGACAGTGGGAGGCGAAAAGGCCCTTTTCCCTGTTTAGCAACAATCTAAACGTAGAGAAAAAGAGAGCACGTTGGGAGTCAGGATAGGTGGGGACTTCCTCTCCCCCGGGTCCCTGTGGAGGAAGTGCCAGATACACGAAGGAAAGACTTGGAACTCACAGAGTGGGAGACAGAGCGACTACAAGAGACTGCCTTGAGGATGAGTAACAATTTAAACTTTTAGATCATACAATCTTTTTTTGCTTACCTTCGGAAGCAAGCACCCATTGACCCGACTTCCGAAGTTCAGCATTTCAAATATAAATATGCCCATGACCAATCTAGGTTTCTCTGCCTGCATAGTGTGATCATGCAGAACTACTGGGTCTTTTTCAATATCAAAGGGCTGTATTACATCTAGAATTGATAATAGCATCCTAATGTCATGTTAAGAACATGCCTACTGAATGACGTTTTACTATACCAAGGCTTTCTTAACCATATAATAGGATAAGACTTTCCCCTAGAACACAATAGACTCTAAATATACATTGTTATCTGAGTGACGTGGCCCCCATTCTCAAGCCTCTCTTTAACCTTGTGGGGGTCAAAGATCGCTGAGAATGAGAAAGTGATTATGAGAATGAGACAAGGAAGGAAGCACACACAATGAAAGAGATTTATATCGCGCACTAGAAGAAAGGTATTGACTTTGACGTTTTTTTGTTAAACTGATAATATGTATAGTGACGGATAGATACGTATAGATAGACACGTAAATCTCTGACTTTTAAACATATTAACATACATACATACATACAGTACATACATACATACATGTGTATATATATATATATATATATATATATATATATATATATATATATATATATATATACATATAGTATATTATATATACAGTAGATATATATATAGATATATAATATATATATATTATATATATATATATATATATATATATATATATATATATAATATGCCTATATATGAAAATACATTTTTACATAGCCCCGAAATCAAGTAGACAGAGGGGAAAGGATACACGCAGAGAGAGAGAGGTAATGAGCTGGACAGGTCAGGCTTCATCGGGAGAACTGTCTGTGAGCAGCAGTCATCGCGGAACCAACATGTAGAGCTGCCAATGAAGCATTTCTGCTCATTTTCAATCATGCTTATGAAAGACTTCCTCCCAAAGCAGACTGAGGCCAACGGTAGACTGTACAATGACACGTGTAGAAAAAGAAAGAGAGGGAGGGAGACTTATAGCTATGGAGACAGCAAGTGTGTAGACGTTGTCTGACGTTTCTTCCCTGTGGCGTGTGCTGCAGGACCTTGAGAGCATGTTGGAATGAAACCCTGCGGGCTTTTACAAGCTGGCTCCATATATATGTATATATATATACATTTATTTGTTTCCCTGTCCATCGTTCTGTCTGTCTGTCTGTCTGTCTTACTGTCCGTCCGTCCGTCCGTCCGTCCGTAGGTCCGTCGTCCGTCTGTCTGCCTGTCTACGCAGTTTGTTATTGTGTTTCAGATTATTTGTGTACTTATGGACTCTATGTGTGTTGGTGCATGTGTATGTGTGTGTGTGTGTGTGTGTGTGTGTGTGTGTGTGTGTGTGTGTGTGTGTGTGTGTGTGTGTGTGTGTGTGTGTGTGTGTGTTGTGTGGCCAAAAGGGAACTTTTATGTGTTTACTAAGTTGATGCCTTTTTGCCCAGCTTGACTTATTGACAAGAGGTTCAGAAACAAGTGTTTGTGTACGCATGGTTTGTGTGTATGAGTTGCCTAATGAGGGCATGCAATCTCCGGATCATCTCCCTTTGTATCGGTTGGATTTACGAGGAATCTCCTAATGCATCCCTCATGCATCCCATTACCGACTGGCTGACACTTTAATTGGGTGCACAAAGCAGATGATTGTCCACCGGCCAGTGGGTCATGCTATGAACAAGTAGTCTTGTTTCTGGGCCCCAAGTCCAACAGTCCAAAGCTACATGAACTAAGAGAGGGAGCAAATACAAATCATTTTCAGAGAGTGTATTTGAATGTTGTTGTTTTGGTCTTATCATTCCAACTGAGCCAACAACTCTGTCAATAAGGATTTCAATTTCATCTCATAAGACAAGTAAAAAATGTATATGTTCAGAAACCTATAAATGTATAAAAGACATTCTAAAGAGAATTCAAGAAAATTGTGTTTAGAATATGACTTATCTTCTGCTTCAAAGTTCAGATTTAACCACCACATCTGCTTCCGTTTGACACCGCCAAACACACCACCGTGTGAGAGTATGTTTATACATATACTGTACGTTTGTGTAAGTGTGTGTGTGAATATACAAAATGTGAAAGAGTGAGCAAGTGAGAGATTTAACTCAACAGGCCTCCTGTGGCCCTTTGCTGCAGCAGGCAGTTGGGCCTGGAGCCTCATCTCTTGGCCGTTGCCTTCAGAGCAGTATGTTTGTCTCCACTCTTGGGTGCTCTCCTGTCCATGGATACTGTAAAGAAGAACTTCTGAACGGACCCTCTCAGCAGGACATCTGCTTCAAATTTCCCCGACTGTGGATGTCTGACTGGAGGTCTCTGGATACAAGCTGGCGGCGCATTAACACCATGGCCAAGGCTTGGATTAAAGAAAGTAGGTGATGGCTCTGTTTGTTTAAACATCTCTCTCTCTCTCTCTCTCTCTCTCTCTCTCTCTCTCTCTCTCTCTCTCTCTCTCTCTCTCTCTTTCTCTGTCTCTCTCTCTCACACTCTCTCTCTTCTCTTTTTCCCTACTGAATTCTATACTTTTTGAAATATACTGTATTTATATATTTAACAAAATACATTAAAAAGTATAGAGTTCAGTTTCACGATTGTTTTAAACCCATCTGTCTTTATATACATCTCTCTATATACATGCGTATATGTGTGTTTGTTTCTGTGTCTTTCCAACTTTTAAACAGGCAGAGTCATTGAACGCAGCTGGACTCTGGAGCAGCAGAGGTGTATGTATTTTGATTCCCTTGTTAACACAGGATGGAGTGTCCGTTTGCGCACCACGGGAATGACACACTTTCTGGCTTCAGCCGGAGATTATTTCAAATGGCTTATCTGTTATGTCCATAAATACAAAAAATAAACACACACACACACACACACACACACACCGGAGATTATTTCAAATGGCTTATCTGTTATGTCCATAAATACAAAAAATAAACACACACACACACACACACACACACACACAAACCTACACATCACTGTTCATAGATGGATATCATCTAAAGTATATGTCTCATGGATGTTGAAAACTTTGTGTCTCCAACTAGTGAAAATAACTGATACCGGAACATTTTATAAACGTCTGCAAGATAAAACTAAAAGTTTGCCAAGAATTGCCATGATAATCTTGATATAGATAAAATACAATAAGCTATGTATGTGTGATGTGATCCTTAACAGTCGAAATAACAGTTTTATATGTTGTCTTTCCGTTGAAACAATTTTTGGTTGAAACTGAGGCAATTATTTGGACAGGAACCCAATAAAAAAAACCCTGACATTTGTCCAATGGGATAGGGACTCTGATTTACGGTCGGGGCTGTGACCAGTTTTTTTCTTAGATAGACCCGTTGTATTAGACCATATTTGGCCTCATACATCCTTTTTACTAATTTCCTCAATGCATTGTGGGCATTACAAGGCAAAACACAATAGTTAAACCAATCAGTACAGTCTTCACATTTTCTAAACTGTAAGTAAAATGGTCCCAACGGTTTTATGGGACGTCTCAACTCTATTGCATGTCTATAAGATGTTGTTTATTGTGTCAGTTAGTTGGCAGATGCCACTAAAATGAAAAGTTGTTTTCGTCATTGTGTGAGCTGTACTGATCATACTGTTTAGATGTTTTTTTGTTCAGCAATCCATGTGCCAGTAGTTATTGTGAAAATTGTAAACAATTGTACACACTCTTTTGCACACACGTGCAATTTTCTTAAATGAATGAGAAATTAAAATTAGGTGTGAAAAAGATTTCATTGTATGCTCAGAGGCCCAAAAAATGTAACAATCCCATTTGATAAACCTCTGCGAATTCTCCATAGAACCCTTGTCAATTATTTATGACGGTTACATAAGTTTAAGTATAGAATCAAAATTATGTCTTTAAATTAAAAATATTTCTAATTTCCACATAGGGCATGCACTGTATGCACCATCTACACAGACAAGAATGCACGGAAGTGACCGTCTTCAGATTTCAATGGACATTTCTATACTATCAGTCCTATTAGCATCTGTTGAGTTGGGGCAAGTTTTTTTTGTCAGTTAATGACTGTAACAGATACCTAATCTTTTAATTGTAGAGGCAAAGGAAAGTGCAGGGCATCTGAGGAGACTGAAAGCCATTCCGACTTGACTTGGATGCTTCTAACACATCTCGCATCGCACAGCCTGTATGTGTGTGTGTGCGTATGTGTTTTCGTGCTTGATTGCCTAGAATTTAGTCGTAAGTAAACCTGAAAAGGCTGGAACGGCGTTTCATGAGATTGGGATAAACTATATAATGGCCTCATCAAAGAGAACCACATTACCTCAAGGGGTTGCATCTTTCCTTCCCTACAAGCATGTCATCTCTCGCACTACACACACACACACACACACACACACACACACACACACACACACACACACACACACACACACACACACACACACACACACACACACACACACACACACACACACACACACACACACACACACACATAACTTATGTATTCCCCCAAGGAGGGTTGCAAATACTTGCAAGATCCAGATGTCAACTCTGATACAGCTTCGTAATTAGATAAGAAGCACAAGAGGCTTGACTATTTGACCTCTACACATAAATGAAAACAGATAATTAACATTAAAATGATTGCTAGGCCTACTTCAGTGTGCATGTTCTGCGGTCTCAACATACCTTTCACTTCAGCATTAGAAAGGTCATTTCAGTGAAACTATGTAACTGAAACATACGTATGTACATACTTTCTACTTGGCATACGATTTCCTAAATTCCCTTTACTCTCTCAGTTATAGTTTTTAAAGTACTCTTATTTGTCTGGCCAAATACAGACTTAGAAGGTTCACAAGTGGAGATGGCTGCAGAAGACTACAGTGAAGGCTTTGTGTGTGCTAGAGCCCCACTGTGAGAGACAGCACGTTAGAGCGCATGCTACCAATAAAACACTAAAGGGGGGCCTCCTCTGAAACATACACAGCACAGACCACTGGCACCTTAGTGCTGGTTAGTGCTGTTGGTTAACCTTGACTGGCCTTCATTCTCTAACCTATCCTCATCTGCACCATGTCCAAAACAACATGGATGCAACATGTCCAGAACAACATGGATAGAGAGGAGAACACGGATAGAGGAACTTAAACAGCAGATCTACACGTCAGTCTGGATGAATGTGCAAATCTCAGAGACTCATCACTACAGGTCTGTACATCCTGATGACAAGCATGTTGAAACAGCCATGTCAACACTCAGCTTTATCCTGAAGGCAGAGTCATGGCTTCCATCGCTGACGTCTTATAATATGTATTCATCTGTGGTGCTACGAGTCTGGAGCTAGCTGTCCTGCATGCCTGATAGCACATGAGTGGAGCAATGACAGCCTCAATTGGGTCAGGGCGGGTACACCCATCCATGAGCCTGCTGATCTATTGCACTGGTGATGGATGTAATCTAACGCTATGCATCTCTCTACGTCTGTTAAAAAGACATAGATAAAGTTACCACTGCCAACCGAACAAAAATGCCAAACAAATCTGTCAGTGCCAGTTACTGTACGTTTCCAAGATCTAGAGCCCCGGTCCTTTTCCAGTGCCATTCCAACGGACTGTTCATTTCCAGTGCATTTCTGTATTAAACCCATGTGAGGAAATTACACAAGCCAAGTGAACAATTTCTGAAAAAAAAAATCCACAAGCTGTAGTAAGATAAATCGTCTTTTCTCGTCTTCCTACATTTGGTTTCAATCCCGAGGACCACGTGCCTGCGGGGTTACTGTGCCAAACCTCCATTTTATTCCCTCATTAGGACCGTAGATTTGTTTACTGTGGTCTCTCTGGCCTGCATAAACGCTGACATTCTTCAAAGGCAAGCTGTGTGTCTAACGCCTAACCAATTTATCATGTTGTCGAGGAACTCAATTCCTACTGTGTCATAAGTGATTGTTGCTGTCACGGCACTGACCTTATTTTTTGGTTGAGTGTTTAAAGGAGCCCTCAGCTTCTTCTTTTTTTTTACCAAGCCTTTTTCTATCCTGCGCTGTGCTCAATTGCTCAACCAAAGCACGCCTGGCTTTACCAAATGCCCGCTTACTGCCATCACCTCATCGCTTCCGAAACCTTGGTTCTCTACTTGGATTAAAGGAGGCACAGGCGTTCTGTCAATAAACAAAGACTGTTCAGTCTTTATTTTCCTACAGCCCCCAACCCCCCACCACCTTTACCATCTTCACCAGGAGTCAACATAAGCCAGTATAAAGCCCCAAATGTGTCAAGACAATAACAGAGACCCGTTTTGGAATTTGGGATTCATTTCATTTCAGATAATGAATGACAAAACAAATTAATTTGAACTTAAGTCTGGTCTTTTTTTCACATTTCAGAATGATAAACTATTGCCAGAGGCAAGAAACATTTATTTGCTGCAAATTGGGGCCGTGATCAGGGTCTGAGAGCATCCATTGTCTGAAGCAAGCTGCTGTAGAAGCGGGTCAAGGTTAGGGTTAGAGAAAGAGGGGGCGTTCCTATTTGGAAATCTATTGAGTTTGTGCTCAATGGAGATGTTTCAAAGGGAGAAGGGGTTTGAGTTCCCGTCTGTCCATGAAAGAAAGCAGCCTCTTCTGTGAGCTGAAGCTGGGTTACAATCCAGTAGAATAGTAATTATATCAAGCACATCTCCTTATAAAACAATTATGAGTAGTATGTGGGTAGATATGGACAAATAAAGAGCAGTCGAGGAAGATTCTGGTCAACCAATGAGTGGCAGAATGGGGTTTTTGTTTCTCAGTAACCAGTGCAATCTCAGAGCCCTTCGGCAACAAAATAATAACGTTAGCATCACTTAGTGTCCTACTGCATGCCTAGCTATTGTCCTAAATCAACCGGTTAATTTTTTTAATTTTATTCCGTAACGAACAGCCTTTCAGTTGCTCCACTAAATAAAGACATTGTTCATATAGTGGCATGCATATTATCAAATCATGGATAAATTGTATTTTTTTTTACTATTAATTAATGCTTTGACCAATGCAGTATGATATACGTATACCTCCGTAAATAGTATCTACCTTATGTTCATATCTTTCACACAACACTACACATTCTGTAACATGTTGTTGTGGAATGTAAACAGGGAAACAGTAAACCAGTAAGAAAAACTCCATAAGGGCAAATCAATCTCTGTAAATGTGCAGTGGTCATAGAACCGCTTTAAAAGGCTTCCAACCCACCCCAGTCATCAGGTCTTTTATATTGGCCAGGAGACTATATGATTTGGAAAATGATTTGGAAAGAGCACTTTGACTGGAGGGGTGAAACACACTGTGGACTCTTGTCTCTCCAGGGTCCATGTGCGTCACATCACGCTACTCAAAGAGACCAAAATAACACTGGCTGACGAAAATATCCAGTGTGGAGTACGCACACGGCTCGTAGTGGACACGGTGCCATGGTCACAAGTTTCCTGTTAGAGCACCAGCCAGCGCCACAGAGCGGGACGGGCCACAAGGAACTGGGAAACCAGGAAACAGACAGGACAGGTTGCAGGTAGGAGTAGGGGGGTAGGGAGGTCAGGGACAAATTGGAAAATAATTCCCGGAAATTTGGTTTTGGTTTCATAAAACTCTGTAAAAAAAGAAGAAGTGTTTTTGCCTTTATAGTTAGGTCTAAAAGGTGCATACTATAGGAGGCCATATTACACATGCCATTAAGAATGTGTCATAAACATGTGCAATTATTCGTTCTGATCCTTTTAATCACAACAACAGGACATTGGTGCCAATCCTTTTAGAATTCAACCAAAATTGTTTTTAAGGATTAGTGCAGGGAGCAATAGCAGCCCAGCTAGACCAATGTTTGTGTTGGTTGGGCTGTCGCCTGTCCTTTGATGCATGACTGAGCCTGGGGATCGTGATAGACACCTGTGGTGCTGACACATTCCTGAGCCCTGCTCTGGTGGCTCTGGCACCAACTCCCCTTCTGTCTCCTTCTCCACGGCACTACCACTTGAAACCGTGACCGTAACCCTGGGAGCTGACCTTCCCCACCCCTCCTGTCTGCTTGGGAACCCTGAAACACAAGGCCCTAATGGAGAGGACTTCCTGCTTTCAATCAACACCACATAGACAGCAGGAACACTCGCACGCAAACACACACACTGTGTGGTCTGGTACGTTTCCAAATACGATGACCATACCTTTGCTTTTTCTATATAGATAATAGCCCTTTGTGCTTTAGACAGTCAAAGTTTAAGTTGCGCACCCAGGTTAAATTAACCTCACTTAACTTGTGGGAACGACCATAGGTTTGACCAAGTCCAGCCTCTTGGTGGTGCTATAAAGGTTCAGTCATGCCACCGATGACAGTCAGATAGTTATGTTACTGCACTGGAGGCTTACAAAGTAACAAATTAGAGGACACAAATTCAGGACCGTTTACTGAACTGTGTCATTCTCAATTAGTCAATTTGTATTGTTATACACTATAATGATCAAAGTCATATTTAAATGTTTGGGAATTTATTTTACGATCGCCAGAAGCAGATCACTCTTTCCCTTCCTGTCTGATGTAAAACTTTATTTGAAAATAATCAACATGGATGAAAGACCATGCCCATTCAGGAGCATCTTAGAAAGCTTTGTGGTAAATCAAACCACTTGTAGGGGAGCAAACAAATGTCTTTTTGTGTTTAAAAAGGGGGCAGATCATGTGCTCAGTATTAACAGTGTGCAGAGCACAGTAGGCCTTATAATACTGTGTTTTTCCCCTGAAGGCAGCTGCCGATGTTCCATGCTGCATTTCCTCACTGCAGTGTAACCCCCAGCAGCAAACTGGGCCATTGTTAGCTACTGCTCTGCTTTGTCACCTGGATGTTGATTAAAATAGAAATTACAAAGGAGACATCTGTTTCATCATGAAAACGTCCTGAATCATTTATTTTTATTTAATTCTAGGTCAGGAGAAAATATATTGTTAACACACACATGCAGTTCTATTTCACGAAAGACACAAGTCAATACGTGGCGTTCCATTCTGATAAGAGGAGGCCGCAAAGACAACTTGAGAAAATCTTAGAAAACAGGTAGGCCTATTCCTGCACTTAAGTCTAAAATCCTTGACTGACACCTAGTGGACACAATCAGCTGAAAATAATCTTTTTGATCAAGTTAACCTTTATTTGCTGTCTGCCACTAGCAACGCTCGACAGTGAAGAAAAATTATAATGAATAATATGTATATGGTATCCAATTTTTATTATAATTTTTTTTAAAACAAAAAGAATCCATAGTATTATATCTCAAATAAATTAATTGTTCGTTTACATAAATCCAGTTTGCGGCAGTCTTGTCTATAGTGGGACCCCTGCAGGAGGAGTCAAAGTTACTGAAGCAAACTTTTTTTTAAGTTGCTATGACAACCAATCAGAAAACATGCAAACATATGTAAAAAAAACATGCAAAAATAACACGTACTGTACAGCAACAATACTGGCCTAAAGATAGACACAATCATAACAACAGGGACCATTGGTCGTTGGATTCCCAATTCCACTCAGTTTGAGATTTGAGATCATACAGATATTCTGTATATTTAGATTCTAGTTATCTTGCAAATGCCCACAGAACATCTTTAAAAAGTGCATAAGAAGCTAGACATAACTAAATGATGAGTATTTCCATTCTGCCAAACCTTTAATCGGACAATACTGTAAATGGAAAGGGCATCAACACAACGTGTACATGGATTAATGATTAATGACTTTCTTCTCAGGTATACAGACACACACACACACACACATGCAAGCACACACACACACACACATGCACACGTACACACAATCATAAACACTGGACACCTGTGAACATGAGTACCTTCTGAGTAATAAGTAATACCCATTTTCACCCACAATTCCTAAAACAAACTATACATGATACATAATAGATTCACATGCAGCATTACTGTATCCGGCCATTTCTGGAAGCAAATGTGTATTCCATATCATTCCCTTTTACACATTAGATTCGCATTGACTTTCCTGAATCCTATTTGACATTTTCGTTTCTCTTTCCCACTCAACCAAACCAATTCTGTCCTCCAGCAATGTTGACCCTCCTTTTCCTCCGCCAATCGGAGTTGTACCACAGTCAAGTGGAGCGAACTATTCCTAGGCCTGCAGCTGCAAGATCTCCCCTGGGCCCTGTGGCTCTCTGTCACTGAGATGGACCGTCGGGCGCCGCGTGGACTGGCGCAGGGTGGAGAGGCGGCTGCGGAAGCCCTCTCCGGAGAAGAAGTAGACCAGCGGGTCGAAGCAGGAGTTGGAGGCCGCCAGGCACAGCGTCACCACCACCGACTTCTGCATGGCCACCAGCTCGTCACAGGTGGCGTCCCCCCGCGACATGAGCTTCAGGTGAAGGCTGCGCTGCACGTGGTAGGGCATGAAGCTCACCAGGAAGGCCACGGTGACTATGATGATCATGCGGATGGCCTTGTTGCCCGCACTGCGCTGGCGCCTGGCGGTCTGGCTGCGGGACAGCAGGGTGCGGATGATGCCGGTGTAGCAGACCAGGATGACCAGGAAAGGCAGGGCGAAGCCCACCACCAGGGAGAAGTAGTTGAGCATGATCAGCTTGAACAGTCCGTCCCCTTTACGTCGGGGAGGTGGCTCAAAGCACTTGGTCTTGTTGGTGAGCGGATCGAAGTGCTGGCCCGTTACTAGAAAGGGAGAGGACACGGTGCAGATGAACACCCAGATGCCCACGCACACCAGACGGGCCCGGCGCTCCGTCACCAGCTGGAGGTTCTGCACGGGGAACACGATCGCCAGGAAGCGCGTGACGGACATGGCCGTCATGAAGAAGATGCTGCAGTAGAGGTTGACGTAGAGGGCATAGGAGCTGATACGGCAGAGGAAGTCTCCCAGGTCCCACTGCCCCCGGTTGACGTAGTAGATGACGCGCAGAGGCAGAGTGCTCACGCAGAGCAGGTCTGAGGCGGCCAAGTTCAACATATACACATGGAAGGGGGAGCTCTGACGGTAAGTTCGGATCAGCACCAGCAGCGTGAAGCCGTTCCCCACCAGGCCCAGCACGGAGATCAGGGAGTAGGCCGAGGAGTACACCTGGTTACGAAAGTCATCAATGGACGGGCACTGGCTGTTGTTCTGTAACAAATTTAAAGTAGTATTCTCCATTCAGCCAGTATCCAACAAGACCGGCCACAGAGAAGTAGAGATAAAGAGATGAGGCTGATGGAGGGAAGAAGAGCAGAAGAGAACATACTAAGTCAAACAGGGTCACGCTTCAGTTCGAAATATTTAACAGGTATTAAAGACACGGATCTATAAAAGCATCCTGTTCAGTTAATAGGATGTGTATACTGTGTGTATAAATTGGTATGTACACTGTAAAGAAAGCTGTCTGAGAGCCGTGCCAAACAGTCAAGTCAGCCAAGTCATAATGCAAATGTGACACACAGTGAAGTTTGTGTTCGACCTGCCTGGCTGCCTTTTCTTTGGTCGCAAACACAGGCTGCTAAGAGATAGCCTTACTTCGGTAACCACAAATCAGATATCGCTTCACAACATGGTGCACTTCAATGTGCTTCCGGATGCTAGAATTTACTGTGTTGCTGTCTAATGTTTTTCTTCTTTCACGAAGAAAAAATATCCAAATCTCTAATTCTGTATTATTGTCTATAAAATGCAAGGTCTAAATACATTTAGGAAAATTAGCACATGAAAAACAATAATTGCTGAAGATGTTTTAGACTGAATTCGTTAAAACTGAAACTTACAGTATTTTCTTACATTAATTAATTATTTACAGGGAAAACATTTAATAAGTTACGCGTTAAGAAGTGGTTTTAGCTATGTCTGAGTAACATAAACGCGTTAGAAGTGTTAGGGCAGTGTTCTTTTTTTTTTTAAAGCGGTGTTCTTTTCAAATAAATTAAAACTTAAACTCCAAAATTTTAATTAAAAGTAAGGTGAAGGAAATGGTTAGTCCTAGGCTTAACTAAAATAGTTACAACACACAATGTATGTCCTTGGCTCAACTTTGTACAGCAGTTGTAATGATAATAAAAACAGTAATGGCTTAGCTTCCCTTTTAGATGTACTATTATTGCAGATAATTCAGCGATTTAGCTAAAGCTATATAATGATAAAACAAAATCTAATCATCTTTTCTGTGAATAAATATGAATTCGCTTTCTTTGCACCTACCGTAAACTTTAAACAGTATCTCTGTGGCGCTCTGTGCTCAACTAGTAGAGCGTAGAAGCGAGGACACTATCCTCAAGACCTCAAGACAGACTCGCTCTTGTGGTTTACCAATCAGAGTTGATGGATATTGACAACGTTTCTGAAAGTCTACGCCTAATGTAGGAAACCATCGTGCTAAGGTAATGACATCATAGCTTACCACATCGTAGGTTGAAAATAATAGAAAATGTAAAGAAAAATAAAGACACGATTTTCTCAAGAATTATTTTTGTATAGAAAAATAAATTGTGGATTGCAGTTACCTTGACAGTTTAGGTATCTTAGTGTGTAAAATTATTGTGACGTTGTTAGAGGGTCAGGTTGGGAGAAATGGACCAATATCACTGCAAGCTACTAACATGAATATTTAAAACTAACCAACACAATCGTTCAATAAATTCCCAGAGCCCCTGTCAGTAGAAAGGTAAAGGCCATTTAATCCACCAAAATATCTGCATAGAGTATATATTACTGCACAGACAGTGATACTATTTGCTATCATATACGGTGTCTGAATAATTATGAATAAAGGATGAAAAATATAAAAATGTGCAAGTGGGTGGTACCCTCAATTGAGTAATATTGAATAGAGTTAATTAGGTGAGTTGGGGAGTAATGGATCAATATCAGGGGAGCATAGTCAAATATTTAAAAATAACCAACAAAATCAGTAAAAAAAAAAAATCCAAAAGCCCCTGTCAGTCTAACAAATGCATATAATCAAATACAAATATTCCAAATGTGCCCATAAAGGTTCAGCAGCTATACCAAGTCTGACCTTTTTGGCAGAAAAGGCACAGATCCATTAGTTTGAATGATGATTATTCAGCCTACCTCCCTATTGATTGTTTCAGGAAAAGGCCGACCAGTAAGCATGCATCTCTCTAAATGTTCCTTGAATGACTCAAAACAAATGTGTGCAACCTTTATTTAACCTGACCTGTAATGGACTTGGAGCCATTTCAGGCTAATTGGTGAAGAACCAGCTATAGCAGACAAATACACTGCCAGAGCAGATCAGCCAATATGTGCTATAACAAAACAAAAATAAAATGTACTCAAGGACATCTACACCAGGGTGTGCAGGACTAGGAGGCTATAGAAGAATCATTGAGGACACGAGCCACTCGGACAACAGCCTGTTCTCTATGCTGTGGGAGAAGGTATCGGGTCCACAAGGCCAGAACTGAGAGGCTCAGGAGGAGCTTCTACCCTCAGGCTACCCGGAACCTCAACGAGAACAACAACTGCCTCCAACCCCACACATACACACAAAAAGAACGATGAATATCTCTGCATAACTCTGAGAGTTTATAACGGTGTGATCTGTATTTATTAGTCATTTATTATCCCTTTGTAATTTCACAATGCAACATTGTCCATGGCACTACCTTTCTTAATGTAATAGCTTTATTGCTCATTTATATATAGGTTTAAATACCTTTATTTTATTTAACTTTATTTTTTTACTTTTATTTTGCATATTTACAGAGTGGGCGGGTTTACAAGTCATTATCATTCTGCTGTACTGTATATTGATATAGGATGAATAAAACCAAACTTTGAAACTTTAAACTTTTTAAATTTGTTTCTGTATGAAAGTATTGGGTGGCACTGCACCCAGTGTGTCTGAGCCTGGCCCATCGGGTCTGAGCACCACCTGGCTTTGCCACTGCTTTGAAGTTGTCTTGTGTATGTCAGAGCATTTCCTGCTACTTCACTAATGAGCTGCATCGTATTTTGCTAATGGATTGCGGATACTGCAGTGGAAATTAGAAACTCATTAACGCTGAGCTAACATTTGAAAGGGTTGTGTGGAAGGGGAGGACAACAGTGCATAGAGCACAGACTGACTCATATGTAACTCACTTAGGAATGCCGTAGATTATCAATCCCTCAATCCCACTGGAACACAAGTCACTTCCATTAAGCATTGATGGGCTGAACCCTTATTCCATTTACAGTGATAGTGCTTTAAGTGCTGTGATCCTATTGAGGAGCATTATTCAATTGGCCTCTTAGGGCCACTAAGGTTATGGGTCTCTCAGAGTGCCATATATAACACATTAAACAATCTGATTGAAATATTGTTGAGTTTTATTGTTTTATAATGTACCTGTCCAGTTTGTTCAGATATGGTTAGGCTTGTTGTTTCATGCTGCTTCATTTTGTTTACTTTGCCGGTACATATCTACTGTTTGAACTAGACAGCAGCTTCAATGTAGCGATCACAGAAGGGGATAAGGTTACTGAAATTTCAATATTGACACTGAAGTATTATCATTGTTCATCCGTGCATGCCTTAATAAAAGGTCCCTTTTAGTCTCACCGCTTGACAATCAGCAGCATAAGCTCTCTCCCCTCTGCACATCGGCACTGCCAATGGAAATGTGGGACCTGTAGGAATAAACAAGTTAATTAACAAAATTCCAATCTTATTTGTCGCCCACTTCCCTGTGGAGTCACAAAGGTAATGCTGAAGGGCATATGTTTGCATAACAAACTTTGCACATATTTTTTTAGATTGTCACAAAGAGAGTTTTAAATATTGCACATCTAGAATAGGCTTTATCATTTACTTTACCAATACTAATACTTGAATCCTTTCTTTAATTGGGTATGGGTCTGATATTCCTCTTTTACGCACAACAGGAATATGATACTATAAGGCCATATTCCTAAATACTTTGAATCTGTTTACTTGAAGAGATAAGCTGCCAGAAACTTGCTTCAACATTAGGCCTTGGCTCTGCGATTCTTTTGCATCCTTTTACGGATGGTGAACTGACGCTGTTTACTTTTACCATGTTCCAACAGTATTTATAATTTTTCTGGTTTACTCATTAATTAAAGGCTTTGAGGGCAACCAAAGTCCAAGTCATCTAGACACAAAAAGCACCACATTACAAATAATTTAGCATACTTTGTTTCTTAAGCAAGAAATGAGACATACACGTTTCACAGTTGCAAAGTCTGCTGTACTGCAGCATCAGAAGTAGGTTGACCCTCTTATCTGAAGGTTGGATCCGTGTGCATAGAGGAAGATAAGTAATTTTTTATGCTTTCACATCCTCTACGTGACTGAATGGCTGACATTTACAAGAGGTCAGAGGTCTTTCCGCAAGATGTCGTTCTGTGTCTTCATACTTTTTGTGCACACGCAGCACCAGCTACTGACCTACTTGTAAAAATGCAGCAAAAAGGGGCTTTTGTCGGACAGAATGTGCAGACATTCGTTTTAAGCGTCCTTCGTAATAACCAAAGACGTTTTATCTGACTCTTTCAGTAATATTTCTTTACCAACCTTTTACCTAACTATAATTAATTAATTAATAATGAATGTGGCCTCTTTCTTATAATTACTGTGCACGCCTTATTTTATACAACATAACTATTTTACAGCATAACAATAAGGTTTTATTGTCTTGCACCCGACCTATTCGTCCATTCTTATATCAACACTTTCAAGAATAATGCATGAAAATGGTGTTTGTATTGTATTTATATGTCCTATACATACATACATTTAGATTCATGAGTGTACTGACAAACAGGTAAAGGAAGGTAAGGCCCCCTGACAACCAGCAGTGGATCTGGCTCGGCACAGCAAATGTCAATAGCCATGTAATGTGTGAGAAACAACGATAATGTATAGAGCCCTGTTTATTTCTGCTGGTGGATCTTTTGTACATGAGATATATGGACAGGCATTGACAGCATATAGTAAGCTTGTGAAATGATTTGGTTGGATATTGCAGTTTAAGGCTTATTGTTTGTTTCTTTGATTTTGTTAATTATAAAGTCTTGTTGTGCGTAAGGTGTGTTTGGTCGTTCTGGAGTGGTATTATCTCACCTTATTTTATAGGCAAATGTAACACAGTAATACACTTGTACCGCACGCTTAAAAACAAAGACATTTAGGCCTAGTTGTTTTTGCCAAGTTTCCCAGATTCCTTTAATAGATGCAAGGAAATGGCTTTTTGTCCAGTTGCCAGAGTAAAATGAAAACCACCATGTTGTAAATCAACCGTCAAAGTACTGCAGTTTCTAACAAATTAATCAATTTCTGAGTGCATCTGGTGGTTAGTCAATGGAGTAATACAGCAATTTAGATTATTGCAGTCATGGGAATTACAGCCAGTTAGGCCATCTGATTCACTGTTTGATTTTGAAGTGTGATGCCAAACAAAAGAAGACCAGTGAAAATGTCTAATACAATCGTTCTGATGTTGTTTTTATAATTACTTTCCCTGAGTGAGCAGGACCTTGCTAGAATAGGAAGGGTACTCTCATTCAATCCTACCATTTAATGACAATGTGTTTTACCTCATGATTAGACTTTTTCAGTTTTTTTCTTTTCCTTTGTAAAGCAGTGAGTCTAAAAGCTTCAGAATCCCCTGGAAGACAGGAATGGAATGATTGTGTCCAGGTTGCTCCAGGAGCCCTCGGGTTATGGTTGCTGCCGATGAAACTAAGTGTTGCTGCAGCCAGCATGAGCATTGCTCCCCCTACAGGCCTCCCCGATACTCTGTTGGGCCAGCTTGCTCTCACAGTCACTCCGCTGCTGGGCCTGAGACAGGGACAGACACTGGGTCTCTGTATGTAATGGCCTCTACATGGAGCTGGGCCTAGAGGCAGAGGTTGTGTGGCCTTGTGAAACAGTTCATCATAAGGACCACTCTGAGGAGGTGGGAGACTATGTGTAGGTTATGTCAGGGGCTACTGGATGCTTATCACCCAGCCTCTTTGTTACTCATTGGGTTACTGGTACTATAAGTTACCATGGTGATTCACTGATCACCCGAGGCCAAGAACAGCCCAGTCTGCTAGGCAGGATTGATTTATGCTTTGGCTAGTGGTTCGGCTTTGCCTTCTGTTGTTTTTTTTTTGTTTTGTTTTTTTGCAGGCCTCACTACTGTTCCAGCATGCAGAACATTAAACGATTCCAATAACTCTGTTAGACCCTTTCAATCTGATGTCAGCTCATTCTCCAAGCCTCTCTTTTGGCTCCATTTATCAGAGGTTCAGGCTGTGATAAGCCAGCTCATGGTTTGTTCATTGCCCAGAAAAAAAACAAAAGCTGCTTCCACTGCTTTTTGTTAAATGTACTATTTGATTATTGTGTCTTCATGGTCTTTTAAATGTGCAATATATAAAAAGGTTTTTGGTCATTGATAAATTACACAACAGCCATCACAAAGAGTTCTATTTGTTAAATAAGAGTAAGAAGTTACCACTGGACATCAATTTGTTTATTGAAGAATGTTTCCTTTGTTTACATTTCAAACTTCAAGGGGAAAAAGTTGCCTCTCTTAAGGGATCTTAATCGGGTTATCTGTAATGCTGAATATGATTCCATTCCAACTATAATAATCTACTAGCTGATCTAGCAGACAACCCCGGTCCTGAATTATGATATACTGTAGAAACTAAGGATGGACATCATAGGAGGGAAAGGGGCTGAAGGCTTCCATACTGTGGTATTCGGTGAGCTAAGTCATGATCTTGTTGAAAAGATTTGTTTGTATTCTTAGCTTGTCTCTATCAACAATGCAGTATTTTCTCATTCAAAGACAAGAGTACAGACAGTTTGTGTTCCTGGAACTGACCAATTAATGAAAACTCTATGGTTTTGGAATGCTGTAGCTATCCAACCATCGGGGACTTGGGGAAAAGATGGATGTTACGAGGAGAGGAAGCAGCTGGAAATGTGCCGGCCTTTTCCCGCCATCAAACTTCTGAGTGATATGTGTTGCAATAGATATACAATGTGTAACATGGCATTTTAACAGCGTTTAAAAAAAATTACATAAGCTTTTGAATGCCCAACATGTATTTTGAACTACAATTTATCGTGAGTTTTCAATGTATATAATATGGCATATAATATAAACACTCCTTCTGTCCTGGCGAGAAGAGACACACAAAAGTATAAACTATTGGCCTACATGCTGTCGTCCTACGTCATTTCACACCTGCAACCACTTTGTCAGGGCAAGCAAGCATTGGCCAATGACAACAATATTGTGCTCTGTCCCACTTACTTTAAGTGCAGAATCCTCACAGAAGATGTGCAGCAGGTGCAATGTGTTGCCCATACTATGTGCTCTTTCTGTGCTTACAGTGCTGCTTGTGAGTTTGCTCCTCAACCATCCCACCACCAGAAGGGACTTGGACCCTATTGGATATTGGATTGCCATTTATAATAATTATTAAGAATAAGTTCAAGTTCCCCTTAAAATCAGCCTTCTGTAATCACACGGAGTCTGAATGCTCTCAACTAATCAGGCTTGCTCTTCCTCAAAAACAACCTGTCAATAACGCATGCATGCACTAAGGACTTAACCTTTATGGGATGTGTCAGTCTGGGACTTTATGAAGAGGAGGTAGTAAACGGCAATGGCACCCCCCATATGCAGAATGGGCTACCCCTGGTTTAATTGTGGCCTGATGGTTGCAGTATAATCATATAACGTTTTTTCAGGTCAGTCGAAAATGTCTTGATTAATAGAACTTCAATCTAATCACATGGACATCGTTAGAATTTTCGAGAGCCTATGTGCTGTACTAATAGCAACAGTTTTCACTGATGGCTTTGTTGCACAATGGCAGCATGGGCTAAAAATAATCGTATTGTAGTATAGTTAAATTCCACGAGGTGGCAACATTGTACATCAGAAACCCCCAGTCAAGGGTTTCTAGACTTTTTTACCACAGTTGATAGAAGGGAAAAGGGGGTCTCAAAGTTGTTTGACTGAGAAAATGCTCTCCTTAAAGCTGCTACTTCCTGGCCAGGCCAATTAGCATGACTGCTAAAACTTATACCTTTTTGTGTGTGTGTTTGTGTGTGCGTGCCCGCAGTCGTTCATGTACATGTAAATGTGTATAAAGGGGATTGTAAGTATTCCAGGAACTAGTCAATTAAAGCTGAAGGAGGGAGAAACAGGGAAAAAGGGGGAGACTAACCCTGAGAGCTAGAGGAGGTAGGATAGCTGTGTAAACACACACACAAGGATGTTCTGTGAGAATTAATGAATGAACATTTTCACAAAATGAATCAGTCCACTTAAAAGAACAGCTTACGAGAAGTCATTATTATTCATATTTTTCTGTCCCAACATTAGTGGAGCTTTTAGTGGACCAACCAGACTTATAAAATACAGTATATGCCTATATATATCTGGTGGACAAACCGGGTAACCCTAAAATTTCTAAAATGACAGGATAAAGTGTTATAATATCCATTATGCCTTTATCCAAGATGAGCACTCTAAAAAACAATATTTACAAAATGTATCTACGTTGCCCTCAGTGCTAAATTTGATGTTTTGACTCTGTAATTCAATAATTTGGATTTGAAGTGATTCAATTACTATAAAGTGTAGACTGCCACTAATAATTTAAAGAGTATTAACATCAATATCAGTGAAACTAAGTAAAAATTGCATCCTTTTTTAATACTCCTCTTTCAATCGTCCACCAAAAACTGTTTAATGTTTAGGGTTTAAAATGTTTGTGCTAATTAAGCTGTCATAATTCATATTCAGTACTTTGCAACTAATGACCGAGCAACTGACGTCTGCAACAATATCTCCCGGCAACGGTCTAAATATTTTAAAGTTATGGTTATACTTTTTGTGAAAATAAGATATGTTACTAAATACAGGTTAAGATGATCGATATCAATGCTATGACTGTTTACCCAATATTGAGTTATTTAGGTAAGTAGGTAGGTAAATGTAGCCTACCTTAGCAACAATGGCTGTAAACTCATAGTACTGGCTAGCATGGCTCTATCAAAAGTGACACAGTACACCTTAGAAAAACCCCAAAGCTGTTATTTACCTGTTGAATCTTCTGTGTTTCACACGTGTAGAAATTTAAATATAGTCCTGTCATTAATTTCACACACTTTCTGTAAATCAATCACCTATTGTTTCGAGGTGGAACCATAGTTTTACCTTGTGTTGAATAGGCAGCCTCCCAACAATAAGTTTGACCATGTATCAAAGCCAACGTTTTGATAAAGCCCTGCTACGGCTGGCTTACACTCATCGTGCTAAAATAGGTAACGTACTTACTTAAATCACGAATTATTTGAGGTGCAATCATAACATTGATATTAATCGTCTCATCTGAGTAGCGGTAACTAGAAACGTATATTTTTTCCCCTATCCCTTTAATATAACATATGAAGAAAAAAAAAACTAAATTGAATCATGCCAGTACATCAAACATTACAATAATGTGAGATTGATTTGTGCAATGAGTGGTGATAAAAATGCACATACACATAATATAGTGTCCCAGAGCTGAGACAGACTACCTGGCAGACCAAGGGAGTAATGGAATGGGGTCAACAACAGACTGGCGTCAGGCTGGTCTTGGCTCAGTCCACTCAGCCATGGCTGCTCCCGCTGCTGCTGCTAGCTGTGCTGTAGGGTAAATAGACCCCTCATTTTGCAGACAGCAAAGCTGGGGCCTTATGACCGCTGGTCCGAGTTACAGCCAGAGATAAGGTAACTGTAAGCGCCCGTCTTATGAGGTGGTCATCTGTACCAGGTTATCGGGTTGAGAGACTGAGGTCAGAGCTGAGCTGAGCTCTTCCTCAGTGAAATCAGAACGACAGACATTAGAAGTATTAGTGGCCTACCAGTAGGCACCCATCTCCAACCATGTTAATGCCAGTCCATAAAACATACAAAGCCAAGGCCCCTGTGTTTTGGAGCCCCGGCTGCTTTGTCTAACAGTGTTGTCAGGGCCGTGGTATGTATAGCACCATAGGCTGGCCCCGATACCCCCCCAGACGAAATGAATGACAGGATGGACGAGGAGCAAGGAGCAGAAAGAAGAGGAAACACTTATCATGGTATTAAAAGAGGAGAAGACATGCCGAGGAGAGGGAGAAACAGGCGGAGAAGGGAGGAGGGAGAGAAGGAGAAGGGAGCTGGGTAATAGGGTCTTTGTTCTGGGTGGTGTGACTCAAACAGCCTTGGCCAAGGCAGAGCTTAGTTACCATTATCAAACATTGGCTTTCAGTGTGTTTGCGTGTGTGTGTGTGTGTGTGTGTGTGTGTGCGTGTCAGTGTGTAAGTCTTGTTCAGTCCACATGTGTGATGGGGATCATCAACTCACCAAAAATCAAAACAGCTTCTATTGTTTTCACCATAATCCTCATTGCGCCGATCTCATGCACCTCTTCTTGTTTGCTTGATTGTCAATACAAAATATTTAGCCCACAGACATTGTTACTTCATGTGAGCCCAGTATTGAGATGGCATGCCTTTTTCAAAGTTAGCCAAACTTAAGTTAATCACTTTTTGAAAGAAAATAAACTCTGTATGAAAAAAATAAACCTTAAAGAGAGCTCTTTAGCTGTTATGCAATTTCATGATTCAACTCGCTTTTAAAAATACATTGTCTACCCCACCCTGCAACCTTGCACTCAAAAACACGCACATCCCGATACCAAGGTTAAAGAGGGACAGAGATAACATGTAGATGTGTGTGTGTGTGTGTGTGTGTGTGTGTGCGTGTGTGTGTGTGTGTGTGTGTGTGTGTGTGAGTGAGCGTGCATGTGGTCCTGCTGAACACTGAGCAGGATGTCCTGTCCTCCCTACTGCTATTGTGGTGCTCAGCCTGCGAGACATTAGAACAAGGACCACATCCCTTCTGTCAATGCTCACCCACACACCATGCCTGCGGTTAACAATAGGAAACGGTCCAGAGTCACCCTGTCACCTGGATATAAATAGACACAAGGTAAAATATGTTGATAGTACGGTGTGACAAGTTTGATTACAATCCCAACACTGCTGTACATAAATGTAGTACAGTAGGGAACGAATAAGTATTAAGTAACTAAATAAACGAACTGAATAAATGCATACATGGATACACACACATACAGTACATTCATTATCATGGACGTATAGATACCAACGTTGAGTGGACGCTGGGAGGGCACTGGGCGTTTTAATCAGCCTCTCAATTTAGATTCTGATGACAACAGAGCGAGCCCTTGTCCAAAAACCTCCCTCCCTTTCGACAATCCTCTTTCCAATATTCCCCTTGCCCTCCTCCACGCTGACCGAAGTGCTATTGTGTAGTTTCCTGTGGCCATGCAAGTCGAACACGCACTCGTACACACGCACGGACAGCCAAGCAGGCAGGGGAAACTACGGTGAATAAGATGCGTGCTTTCTTTAGTCATGGAAGCAATTTGTATAGTTTGAAGTAAGAAATGTGAGCTAATCGAACCAACTAGAGACATTTTGCAGTGAGCCGTGTTTCCGAGTCCGGTTTACAAATTTAGTCGGAGTAGCGGGTTGGTGCTGACCCGGCGATCGACTTCTTGAGACTGGTCCATGGAGTGTTTCTTGTGACAGCAGCTCCGTTCTTTCGGAATGCTGCAGCCCGGTTGATTATAAAAGGTGAGCATATATGAGAAGTTTTAATTGTAGTATTATAATGTTAAATTAATGGCTAGGCTTTGTTGTTTTATTTAGAATTATTTTTGACTTGTTTCAACCCGTGCCACAGTCTGAAACCAAACGTAACCTACACTGACTTTTTTGGTTATATAAAGATACATTTTGAAACGGAATAAGTCCTCTTCTGCCTAGGTAGGTTAATTTGAATCGCCTTGTCTTTTTTGTGACAATTATTATTTCCAGAAGATCCATGTCAAGTGTTTACCAGTTTTTTCATCAAATTGAGGAAATCACCAGACACGCTACCATAAAAGCTTTCATTGGTAGGCCTACTTCTCAGATTAGATTTGATTTGTAGTAAGTAACACTTATTTTGTGATGTTTTGTTCGATTTAATAATTTCCAATAGAGTGAAACTGATCCCATGAGCTCAAAGGTCCCACACATTTTGCTAGCTCTCCCAGGCCAACATTTGCAGTTTAGGCTAGTGCAACATAAAGGTATTTCTGAACCAGGGGATGAGAGAAAGGAACAGCTGGATGTGAGCTGAACCTGAGACTGATATCTTTAGAGTGGCACACCGGTCCCAGAGGCATGTTCCTCAAAGCCCCTTGCTGCTATGCACCACACCGTGGGGAAACTCGGGAGAAATGCAGCTGTCCAGCCAAAGTCCTGGATCTGTGCCTCCAGGAGCCTTTTTGCACACTACTATACTTATTGACACAGAGACAGACCAACACACACCATTGACTTGTTACGTTTCTGTGGTAAGCGGTAATAGACAACATACAACTGCGCACTTGTGGCACTCAGCTAAAAGGCAGTGCTCAGAGTTCTTGTAAATCTGCCCCCTTTGCCTCAGATCTATAGACTAGACATAACTCTACATTTGTTGCACTCAACTGAAAGGGTCTTGGTCAGAATTCTTGTAAATCTGCCCACTCTGCCTCAGATCTATCTACAGACAAGACATGGCTGTTCATGTGTGTCATTCAACTAAAAAGGTCTTGGTCAGAGTTATTGTAAGTCGGCTTCCTTTGCTTCAATTTTCTGCAGAAACAGTCCACTCGATGGCGTGGCAGTCTGTGGCTGGTCCTGGGACTGAGCCACAGTACACTTGGACCTGTGGTGTGAGTGTGTGTGTGTGTGTGTGTGTGTGTGTGTGTGTGTGTGTGTGTGTGTGTGTTTGTGTGTGTGTGTAAGTGTAAGTGTGTAAGTGTGTGTTTGTATGTCTAACCATCAGCGTGAGCCCGGGTTAGGGGAACCCTGTATGTGGTGCAGGAGGGTACAGTGAGGGTATTGTAAGGGGCAGTGGACGCTTTCAGAGAGGCGTGTGAAAACGCAGTAAAGATGTCACACTGCAGCTGGCACTGGACTGGCCTGATGGACTACTCGAGGCTTACCTCTACAGCCTGGCTTCTGTGCATACGTGTTAGCGTCCCCGCCGGCTCCATGTTTGCTGTTTTTAAACTACAGCAGCAGAAGACGGGCCAAATACTTACCACCAGTCTTTTACAAACTCAATTGAGCTTTTGAAACCAGTTGCATAACTCTAGCTAAGCCCGGTCTATGCTGGTAATTTGTTAAGCTTTCTGCCTACCCTTTGGATGATGAAAAATCCTACCCAGCCACTTCAGAGAAGTCATGTGCAATAATTATGTGATCGATTGTGGGTGTTATACATTTAGATAAAAAGTCATCAACTCAAATAAAAAATGTGTGAAAAGCTGCAAACTCTGTGACCAGAATCTTATCAGACCACAAAAGTGGGCTTACTCTTCAAAACTCCCTGTCAAAAAAACAGACAGCACGATACTGAAAGGCCCTTATTGTCGCACTGTCAGACGGCCAACGTGCACATGCTGTAGGGAACATCAGGCCTTTTGAACAGGTTGTGCTATTCAGTAGGTGGGGAATGTTTTAACAGTGGCTTGCTGGTAGGCAAGGCTCTGGCACTGCTCAGGCTGTCACCTCGCCCACTTGGGCTGCTGATGCCCCTTTACATGTCACACTGCCATGAGAATGTGCACGACACCTTCTTTGTGGCAGGAAATGGTTGGCGTCTCACAGGAGCAGAAGATGGAAACAAATTGGTATCCCTCAAATATAGGCAGAATGCCTTTTTTTTTTCATTACCACACTAGTAATGTTGAATTGTTAAATGGTGAACTATACAAACCCTTGTGAACATAGGAAAACATTTCTCATCTCCACATGAAACCACAAGTAGATTTGGGTTACCAAAAACCCCAGCGTGCGTTATTTATTTGACTGTGGAGCAGGGGACTAAAAACATGCCAAGACTGAGAAACATTCCAACCCTTAAATATAGTGTTCAGACACTAATCAGTTCATGTCGGCATATGTGCTTGCCCTAGTGAGTACTTGTGTACAATAGATCTCTTATTCAGTTTTAATCTTATCGTCGTTCAACCTATAGTGGAGTGAATAGGTTCCACATAGTTTGAGTAATAATCATTTGCTGTTTTGGCCATGGGTCTTGGCTTTAATGTGAGGAAGTGATGGCAAACCTTTTCCTTCTTCCATACAGAAGGAGCGACCAGCCTTGCTGTCCGACATCCTGAGTGTGCCTGTGTGTGTGTGTGAGTGTGTGTGCGTGTCAGTGTCCACGATGGCCTGGAGGGGACTTGCCTGGTGGACCCCTCACTGACACCCCCACACCTCCGCCGTTCCAGACCCCTCACCCCTCTCCTGCCTGTACGTGTGCGATCTGAGGCAGAGCCCTCACCCCACACAGGCCTCGCCATGGCCAGCCTGGTGCTCAACGAGACAGGCATGGAGGACTGTGGCATCGACGACTCCTTCAAGTATGACCTGTACTCCGTGGTCTACAGCGTGGTCTTCATCCTGGGCCTCATCACCAACTGCGCAGCCCTCTTTGTCTTCTGCTTCCGCATGAAAATGCGCAATGAGACCACGATGTTCATGACCAACCTGGCGCTATCGGACCTGGTGTTTGTCTTCACTCTGCCCTTCAAGGTGTTCTACAACGTCAACCGCCACTGGCCGTTCGGGGACGGGCTGTGCAAGGTGTCGGGCACGGCCTTCATCACCAACATCTACGGCAGCATGCTCTTCCTCACCTGCATCAGTGTGGACCGCTTCCTGGCCATTGTCTACCCGTTTCGCTCGCGGTCGGTGCGCACGCGGAGGAACGCGGCGCTGGTGTGCGCCGCGGTGTGGCTGACCATCGTGGGCGGAGGGATATCGGTGACGTTCTTCTCCACCATCAACCGGGCCAACCGAGCCACAGCCTGCTTTGAGGGCTTCTCCAAAAGCACCTGGAGGACCTACCTGTCCAAGATCACCATCTTCATAGAGGTATGGAGCTAAGGAGGGAATTCTCACTTCACCTATTTATTTGAAAGATTTCTGAAGTAATACTGTTTTGACATGTATATAATAATAAGTATTTTAAATGCATGACATTGATCGTTTGACGGTTGTCTCTTCCAGATTGTCGGCTTTCTTCTCCCCCTTCTTATCAACTTGGTATGTTCCTCTCTGGTGCTGCGGACCCTCCGTCGCCCAGTGACTGTTGGCCAGGGTTGCGAGAGCAAGAGGCGGGTCCTGCGCATGATCCTGGTCCACCTGGGCATCTTCATCATCTGCTTCGTTCCCTACAACTCCATCCTCTTCCTCTACGCCCTGGTGCGGACCCAGGCCCTGGCCAGCTGTAGCATCGAGCGCTTTGCCCGAACCCTTTACCCCATCACCCTGTGTCTGGCCACGCTCAACTGCTGCCTGGATCCCGTGGTTTACTACTTCACCTCGGAGAGCTTTCAGAAGAGCCTCACCACCGGGGGCAAGGGCTCGGGGACCAGGCCCGAGAGCAACCCCCGCAGCGACACACACCCCAGCACTGACACGGACACCCAGGACACAGCCAACACACTCACCAGAGACACGCGGGCCAGCAACGGCAAAGAGACGGGACTGTCCGAGACTCAGTTTTGACCCAGCCGAGGAAACGGAGAGAGGGATGGAGGGAGAGTGAGAAGAGAGGAGGAAGGCGCTGGTCTAGGCAGGTTGCTTAAGGCGTCCTGGATTTGAACTCGAAAATGACTTGAGTAAAAAGAAAAGATCAGCAATTTGTTGGAAGTGACAAACACATAACGGAGCAGATTAGCTAAGGCCTGAGGTAAGTCCTGGGGTATGGCCTGGGCTTTTGTGATTAACCACCATAGGAGTGCAGCAGGAATGTTTGTGGGTGTGTTTTGGTGTACCGATATGTGTGTGTGTCTGTGTGTGTCTGTGTGTGTGTGTGTGTTTGTGTGTTTGGATGGGACTCGGACTGAGGAAGACAGAACACAGGGGACCACAAAGAGTGAAATGACTCTGATTGGCAGTGATGGACCTCTACCAGGCTGCTGCCTAACGACACTATACAGATCAGCCTTACCGTACATACTCACACAAGTGCACTGGATTTACAAATCAGACTGTGTTATACTGGATGGGTTGGGGGTTTCGGAAGCCTTTCTGCTGTATTGCTAATATGCCGTTGAGACACAATAACCAAAGTAGTCTGGCTTTGATATTGGAAAAGTAATGGTGGTACGAATCTTAGCTTAATGCATTTCAATGGAGAAATGTTTTTCGCCTGAGACAACGATGGAGAAAGGGTTTTCTCGCGGTTGTTCAAATGCGCCCCATTACATTAGCATTAAGACAAGATTTCCACCATATTGATTTATTGTAACAAAATACAAAACTACTGTAAGTGGGGTTTCTCGACCGCATGCTATCAATCCTACAATTGACTCTTCCTGAGATGACTGCTGTTACACTGATGCCGTTGTTTTAGGCCTGTTGTCATGCTCACACTGTCTTGACACGGAGTGCTGTTTTAGATGGAAGTTGTGAGACTCTGTTTTGTGTGGTGCACTGTTCCATTGGTATTGTTACATGACAGCATCTTGACACGCTGGGTTCAGTGTCTGTGTATCGCACATTGAAAATGAGACCATTAAATACCCTGTTCCAAACAGACGTTTGGCTTTGTTCAGGACGTTACTGTCGTTCTTCTTTTATATTGCTGTCGCAGCCCTCTCCATTATAAACAGGTGCAGTTACAGAATGGCGGGTGTCCTGCACTTGACATATTTACGTGATAGAGGGGGGGTCAGGCATAAGTTGTTTATTTTCACTAAATGCTTAGCTACCTGTTGTGAACTGTCCCTTTGGAACCAGAGGGCTGGTCTTATCAAACCAGAGGTCATAGATGGTAAGCCACTGCTTAGCCCTTTACCAAGTGCTTATTATATCGGGTGCAATGGCCCATTGTCTAACTCTCAATGAGTTCTCTTTGCTCTAATCTGGCCTTAGACTACAGATATCCTCTTAAGTCTCTTAAGTCACACACACACACACACACACACACACACACACACACACACACACACACACACACACACACACACACACACACACACACAATTAAACAGACACTCAATCATACATTACACACACACACACACACACACACACACACACACACACATAAACACACACACACACACACACACACACACACAAACAAACAATCAAACAACTGTTACTTTGCCGCCTGGCATGTTATCTTTTGTTTAGCAATCATACTAGTGTTTGAATTGGTGTGTCAATGTATGTGTTTGGTTGGTTTACTGCTGTCAAGTATGGCGCTTTTTATGTGCATGTTTCGGTCATATTAATTGCCCGGTAGTTAAATACATATTGGAGTCATTACACAACACGTTTTATCTGTATGTTTATTCTTCCTGTCACTGAACCATGCAGGAAGTTACAAATGGATACAGGAAAAACATTATTACAACCAGGGTATGAACCTGCAATGTAATTTGGCCATGTTAAATGATTGGTATTTCATACACAGGCTAATGAATGTTGGCTAAAACAAGGGAACAAAGGTTACGTATCAATCCAGTCCCGTTGAAAAACATATTTGTTTTCCACTGAGATATTGCGCTTCCTGGAAACAAGGAAAGACAAGGCAACTGTTTACATAGTAATCCTAGATCCAGGAGGTCGGCTGTCGGTGTGAGTGACTTGGCCATGTGCATCTTGGAGCAGGGAAGAGGACAGTAGGGCAACCTGGGGGATATGGGTCAGGGGTAAAAGCGATCTAGAGATATAGGAAGTCTAAGCAGTAAGATGGAAGGCAGCTGGAGGAGACAGCTGTGAAAGGAAGAGAGGCCGCGGATGAGAAAGAAAAACATGGCAAATAGTACAAAAAAAAAAGAGACCTCATTTCAAGTTGTTTATTTATCCCTTGGGAGTAAGTCTAATTTTCAAAAGAGAATTTAACTTGATTTACCTCGTCCTATTCCACCTCAGTGCTAGTGTTGTGTGATTAGCTCCCCGTTGCTGCCTGCATGGGCCTCCTCTACCCTCTAGTGGCCATAAATGTAATTGGTCATTTGGTTCACACCAACAGACAACAAATACATTATTTACGGTGGGCCGCCAAAGGAGGATTTGGCTAAACAGCTTCACACAAAGCATTGCACTCATCCTTGTTCTGCACCCAAGGCATTAGAAGTGTTTGATAGTGGGCACGAAGTGCAATGGGAAGGTGTGAAAGAAAAACCTATAGAGAAAACCAGACCGATCAATAATTGGAAACATACTGTTTCTTTCTAGGTTTAAATTATGCTCCCTTTCTGTCTCTATGCCAAACGATTTCTGTTTGTAGGTTTTTAGTCTAAATGGGCATTTTATTTTAAAATAGAGAGGAGAGAGGATGCTTGGATCCAAGGAAAGACCTTTGAAGAGTAATGAGACCTGTGACTCCTCCACACAAATGAAGCAGCATACCTTAAACACCGTATAACATAGCAAGGTCACATTTGTAACTTGTCACTGCTGGCCATAGGCGAAGCACTAAATTATGCAGGCAGAAGACTCATCTCCTGTCAGGGTCTTAATTGTAGCAGAGGAATGATCAATGTATTAGTCATTGAGCTGCATTGCAGTTAGCATTTTCTGGATACTTAAAGGTGCAGAAATGCAAAGAAGCAGATTGTAATCTGAAAAAGGAACTGCTTTATTTCCTGAGGAAATGGATGGAGCAGACATGTCAAACTGTACTTCACTCAGCTTTTGTAGAGGACCCCATCTCACCAAGGAAGCTGTGCTACACAGCAGCGTTTTTGTCACACAAAAGAATTCAAAGATATGTGAATATTTTGAAAGACTTCAATTCTTGATGGGGTACAGTAGTACATCCAATGTCTGCCAGGTGAAGGAGGACTGACCACGGAGAAGGCCATACTTGCTTCTCCTAACACTACCCTGACAGAGGTAAGTCCACCTGTCTGCCCCTGTCTTTTCACTTGTGTATTGTGCTGCCTTCCTCCAGAACCTTTCTTTTGCCCTGTGTCTTTTCGTATGCGAATGGCGCTGCTATAGTGACTAGGGGCCACCTAACAATCAGTAGAAAAACATCAGCGCCAACGTCATTGCGGCAGAGCGGCAGCGTTCACAGTCACTTCCCTTCGCTTCTGCCTAAGCCACTGAATGACCGCCAAGACTGAGCTCTGCACAAAAAGCAGCAGCACATCCCTCAAGAACACACTGGAAAGCTGATACAGTCGTCCCCAACTTGACGGCAGATTTTTTGTCAATCTGCGCCACGTAAGAGTCTATTACCTATGCAGGTTTCTACCCTTGGGTATTTTTAAGGAGTTGTTACGTTTGTCGTATACAGTTTGTGATGATGCTTGAAATGCTTGTTTATTCTTTTTGTGCCGTTTTCAGCGATGGGCACAGCTGGTGCTTGAACAGCAACTTTGACGCGTTCAGAAGTCATTCTGGAATCAGAAGAGGACAGGAGAGCAAACGGTATGCTTTATTTTTTATTTTTAATCAGCTAATAACTAGACACAATCGTTTTTATTATGTTATGTGCTAAGTCATGTCTGTGTATTGCTTGTGTACAATAAATAAGAGAAAAGCAAAGTCAGGTATTGGATTACAAATCACATTCTGCTTATTTGTGCCTGTACACATGTTAAGAGCCCTCCCTGACCTCTGCCTCCTTAAAAGTTAAAAGTATTGCAGACCGAAGTACTGCAGATTTCTGAATAGGCACGCAATCTATGTTAAAGACCGATACATACCTTTTTTAACAGAATTGCAATTTTAACACCAAGTGAATAGTGAACTGGTCTTGTATTGATGGGGTGGGTGTGTGTGCCTGTGTGTATGTGCGTGCATGTGCATATGTGCGTGCATGCACGTTTTTGTGTGTGTGTCGGTATACACTAACAGTTCGAGCTTCCTCTTGTGAGCTGGTAACAGGAAGGGAGTTGGCCTGTATTGGTGTGTAGAGGGAGGGTCTAATACTTTCCTCAAGACCCACTTCATTCTGAAACGCTGGGGTGGGTCCAGGAGGCCTCAGATCTGCACACCAACAGCCACAGCACACACAGCCTAGGTCAACATCACTGTGGCATAGAAAAGCTAGGGCCATACACAAAATAAAATGTAGGGCGGGTTGAGCAATGAGTTCTATTGCTCGTAATACTTTTTCTCTTTGATATAAATGCATGTGTTGACGTTACAGTATTGATGCCTTGTTTGTTTTTTCATGTTGTTCTGTTGCAGGTGTTGTTGTTGGTGCAGTTTGAATAAGCATGAGAAAGATGAGCGCTGTGACCGAGAACCGAAACCAGCATGACTCATGAAGCGCCTTTGTTAAAACATTATTGGCTATTTAGGAAATGTGAAGCGATCGTTTTTACAACAGTTAATAAGTGTTGGTATTATTTGTTCATAGCTATTTGGTTTTCAAAAGAGCATTTGGCCACATAAAAGGTCATGCCTTCATTAGTGTGTTTGATGGTATATAGTCTTCAGTGTTTATGCGAGAGGGAGAATGAGTCTTAACGGATCTGGTTTAGGGGAGGTGCTTAATGGCAGCTCCTCCCACTCACCCTGTGCTTATAACCTGACTGGCTGGGAGCAGCAGATGGACCAGCTGTACACCTACTTCTATTTGATGCTGTTTGTGCCTGGACTACTGCTCAACACCCTGGCTCTGTGGGTCCTCTGCCGACACATCAGGTAACCACCAAAGCACATGAGCGTCCACGTGAACGTGCGGCGCACTACCTAGTTGAGTCATAACCCAGAGTCAGTCCTAAGATGGCAAGCGTGAGCGTATGTCTTAAACCCACTCCTTGGTCAACATCAGTCGGAAACATTTGACGAATCTTAACGCGCAAACGCCCACGCTGATACGACACGCTCGAGTCAATGTTTTTCCCCCCCAACAGTAAGAAAACCAAGGCGGTGATCTTCATGATCAACCTGGCGCTGGCCGACCTGGCTCACGTGCTGTCGCTGCCTCTCCGGGTTTACTACTACTTCACCCACACCTGGCCCTTCGGACGCACCATCTGCCTGCTCTGCTTCTACCTCAAGTACCTCAACATGTACGCCGCCATCGTCTTCCTGGTGAGCAACCAATCGCATCGACCAGTTAGCCAGGCCGAGAGGATGTCACAGAGAGTTTCAAGGGCACTTGTAGAAAGATTGACAGATAATTTCTTTTGGTCTGAAGTTGGGGTGTTTGATAATGGAGCTCTCTGCTGCCCCCGCAGGTTTGCATCAGCGTCCAGCGGTGCGTCTTCCTGCTTCATCCGTTTTGTGCCCGTCGCTGGAGGCGGCGCTACGACCTGCTGATCAGCGCTTTGGTCTGGCTGCTGGTGGGCCTGGGCTGCTCCCCTTTCATCCTCATGAGGAGCACCAGCAGTTCCATCGCCAGCCCAACCCCAGGACTAAACCCTTACACCCCCTACACCCCCTACGCCCAGGGCCCCATGACCACCATACAGCCTTATGTCTCACCTGTGTATATTGTCCACAGTCCCGTGTCCAACCCCAGCCCCACAACAGCTGGCTGTTTTAAGGACCTGCCGATGCGTCGGATATCCATCTCTCTGGCGGTAACCATGATGGCCCTGGGAGAGATGCTGGGCTTTGTCCTTCCTTTGGCTGCCATCAGTTACAGCTCGTTCCGCATTGTCCGCTCCCTGAGGAAGAGGCGGAGCCCGGACCACCAGACCTCCGGCGCCCCCCTCAGTCCCACCGTCCGCTTGTCCTCAAGCTCAGCTTTCGTCCCGTCTCGCCAGGCAGAAGACCCGCCGGACAAGCAGGTGAACAAGCAGACGGACGGCGAGAAGCGGCGCGCACTGCGCATGGTGCTGAGCTGCTTCGCCCTCTTCCTGCTGTGCTTCGCCCCGTACCACATCAACTTCCTGCTTTACCTGATGGTGTCGCAGGGCGTCGTGTCCCACTGCGCCACTCGGCTGGCCGTGCGTCAGTTCCACCCGGTGTCTCTGTGTCTGGCCAGCACCAGCTGCTGCCTCAACCCACTGCTCTACTACTTCCTGACGTCCGAGTTCCGACAGCACTTCTCCCGGCGCACCTCCTCCTTCACCTCCTCCATGGTCTCCTCCCCGCTGAGCAGCTCCATGCGGCGGCCCACTCTCCACAGGGAGCGCCTCACCAGCATGGAGAGCACCTCCTCGTTTAGGAATTAGCGTCTCCTTAGGTTTGCGGGAAGACCTAATATTGCACTCAACGATGGCCTGTTTTTGTCCAGGATAAACAAAATCGCCAAGTGTCTGCCCTCTGGCTCATCCTCCGAGCTCTTTGTAAACAGATGAGAATACACCATCTGTCTGATTTTGAGGAAACAGGGAGAAAGGGACCTAGAGTGCATCTTAATGTTTGGTTTTTCGGACGCATTTGGACAGGGCAACAAAGTGCTTTCCCAGAGTGTTTTTGAGGAGATGTGACCCCCCTACATGTCTATGTAACACAAACTGACCTTTGACCCCTCTCTGAGGATCCAAAAAGACAGTGCTCTAAAAACAACCAGCTTTTTAGAACTGCAAAAGGACAGGATATGCACTGTGTCTGTATAAGAGGGTGTCATGCTCTGTATAAGGCCATACCAGGTCTCTCATTTCTGAAACTCCTTGGTCGGAATGTATTTTGGGACACACCCCTCTATTAAAGACTCCTACAGGCAATAAATAAAAAAGATTTACCAGGAGAAGTTAGACTCCTACATAAATGCTATTTTGATACTAAATGGGAAGTCAGTCTGTCGGTAAGTTACCAAATTTAGCAAACGCTGTATCTGAAGTACCCTTTTTTATATGATTATTTGATGTGTTACACTGACCTGTATTATAGCAGATCTTAATTTACATGTTTTCAACTGTGTATAAACAGACCAAAAATTTATTTTGTTATTAGAACTCAAGCTAGTAGAATGTTTACCACATGAATGGAATCTAAACATGTACAAAAAGCTAAAATGACAAATAAGCTACTGCGTGTGGCGGACGAGCTGTACAGAGCATGGAGAAGGTTACCATTGCTCGGTTAATGTTGCTGTTCAATAAGATTGTATAGTATGTGTGCAATAAAATTAGATATCTGCTTCCCTCATACCCGTTTACCTTAATTAGAGGAGTACTTGTCTTTGAGGTAGTAATACAGGATATCAGCAACATTTTAAGTAGAAGTTTAAAATTGGCACAGCAGAGTGTTATGCCCGGTGGCACCACTGGAAGGCTGGACCCAAATGCAGGACTCCTTAAACGGGATATTGGTGTATCAAAGATAGTTTTATTGGTAAGCGAGGTTCGGTACACAGGAAGGCAGTCAGAAAACCAGGCAGACAATCCGATCAGGAGAAGGCAAAAACAGAGACGATGGCACAGGCAGGGGTCAAAACCAAAAAGCACTTGGGTATTCATAGATCGCGGGAACGCTTGACACATGGTACAAAGACGAACTGGCACAGGACATGGAAAACAAGGACTATTTAAACAGGAGGTAAGTGGACACAGGTGACACCAATAAGGGGCGGGGCAGGCAATTATCCAGACGAGGAACACACGAGGGGAGAAGTCAGGTTCTGAAACGAGAGGGAAGATCAGTACACAACTCACCCTCACAATCACATAACATTTAACAAAGTTGACGAGACATGACACAGAGCATATAGTCGTTGAGTTTACCAACTGCTTCCTCTAACAGTTATGCAATGAAGACAGTAGCGTCCCATGCAAGGAAGCCATAGCAGAAGCATCAGATCTGTTAACTGTTGGTTTCCAAGCTCTGAGGTTGGCAGTTTAACTGTAGGCATAACCTCAAGCCACTGTCAGCTCCCACATCCCTCTGCCGATGGAGAATGCTGCCAGATGTCCTGTCCACCTGTCACCTCCTCTTCTTCTGCGCACATATTGCTGCTTCTCAAAAAAACTCTTTCAAAAGAGGACAGAGGGCGAGAGATTGAGGGAGGGCGGAGAGACTTCCTTTCACAACGCACAATAACAACTGCCTAAAAAACATGTTTTGTTAAATGATTTACACTCTATTCCACAACAACATGGTGCCTTGGTTCAAAAACACGTTCTACAATAGATTGCATTAACAATGGCACACACAAACCTTTAGAATTGGGGCTGAATTCCCAACTAATTGTGTATAATTTCTGTTATTGCTCTCTCAATAAATGATTAAGTGAAAGTGTTGCCAAAAGAGAGGCTAGGCCAATATATTGTAGTTAGGCCCATTATTCTCATACGAGAAGGAGTCTTCACTTTCATACACATTACTCCCTGAATGAATTGAAATGGCAGTAGTTAATGTGGCTGTGGTCTCGTACAGCATGAGTAGCCACGTCAATCACGGTCGGTGTTCATTGCAGCATATCAACAATGTCCTTTCCCTTTCATTGAGAGTAGTATTGACGATAGAAGCAATATCTTGAGATTATCTATGAAACCACGCCCCCTCTTACACAGGAAGCTTAATGTGTGATAAACCTAACAGTGCAGGGAGAGAGGAAGAGGGGGGCAGTGTGAGGGTGAGAGAAAGAACGTGTGTCAGAGTGAAAGAATAGCTTCACTGCCTGGGTGATGGCATGAAACGCCAGAAGAGATATTTTTGAACAGCAGGAATATTTAAGCAATCAAGGGGGAACGTCCAAAAAGAGGAAGAAGTCAGAGAGAGAGAGAGAGAGAGAGAGAGAGAGAGAGAGAGAGAGAGAGAGAGAGAGAGAGAGAGAGAGAGAGAGAGAGAGAGAGAGAGAGAGAGAGAGAGAGAGAGAGAGAGGGGGACGGACAAACAATGTGCTTGTTCTTCAAGAGTTAGATTGGAAAATGTGTGTTAACTGATAACCTACACTGTAGCTTTGACTGATGGACACGAGGAGCGACAGACAGTGTTGAATAGAGGTAAGCTACCCTACTTGTAGACTATTTAATGAAATGTAAACTACTGTCAACTAGACTACAGTAGTATGTGTGTGGGTGTGATAGAACGAATGGCAGAGGAATGCCTTAACTGTGGAGTCAAACCCCATGGGAGGTCTCATGTATTTCTTCAACATGTGGAATGTCTGATATGTGGAGTGTTTGTGTGTGTGTGTGTGTGTGTGTGTGTGTAAGTGTGGATGTGCGGAACGTATGAGGAATTGGAGGCTATCTTGTACCCAGGAATACTGTTCACTGCTCATACACACTCATACTGCCTCAGTAGATTATCTAAGAATGCTGTTTATAGCTACAGGTTTGCAAGCTTACGGAAAATAAAAAAAATGCTCGAACATCGGGTTTCTGTTGGCAAGACCTAAAGTTAATGACCAAGTGGTAGTATACTAATAAAAATACAGGAACCATTGCCACCCTTGTAGGGCTTTACATCAGTGTAACACAGAGTCAACCGCAATGAGCTCATTGCTGTGATAGGCCATCAGCATAGCGCCTGCCGCGATTGGTCAACGCCACAGACAGACGAGCGAGGCCTGCTGTGTTATCACCGGAGGGAGACAGAGGCCCGCCAAATACTGCTCTTTGCTCCCCAGCAGAGCCTCGTGTGACTGATAAGACCAGGAAGGTGAGTGGGAGGGGGAAAAGGAATCCAGCAGCGAGTGGGTGCAACGGCGGAATCCCCTTCAGGGGGGATTTCCTACAGCCTTCACGCTCCCTCCATTTTAGCTCTGTCCGCTGGGTCAAAGGTTGTTGGGGCTGAAGGGGGACTGGTCTGGTTGGAGGTGGGAGGGGGTCTCTCTGAGGACAGAGAAGCAGGACAGAGGGCAGGCCAATCGTTCTGAGAAGGAGTAGGCTTCGTCCTCACAAATTAGGGAGTGAGGATATCGAGTCCAGAACTACTCAGGGAATGGAGCCAGGGTTCAAACGGTCCCATCGGTCCGCTTCCAGATCTCTCTCTTCACTCCTTATCTCCCACGGGCCAGTGACTGAGAGTGCAGGGGGATCATGAGAGAATTCTACAGAGGCGGCAACCACCGCAAACCTTCACTAGACTGACAGTTTCCTATAGGCCGCTTGCCATGCTGATTAGACTAACCACACTCAAGAGTTTCTCAAGGCAAGAATTCTCACCCGTGTCTGGTTCATGTGAACCAGTGGGGATGGTGCTACGGCTATTGTCATGCTCTCCGCACAGGTTTCACTTGCGCTCCTTTCAACAGCCTCTCACATCTGTGTCACACCAGTAAGCCGCCACCGCGGGAGAAAGAACCATAAACCCTATACAACTCTGTGGGGCCTTCTGAGAATTCCCCTCCGGGCTCGCTCATTTGCATGTTAGTTGGAATGCTCAGTCGTGCAGTTCGCACCTCAATACATGCTTATGGGTTTGGGCAGTGTATGTGTTGTTTTTTAATGTGTGAGAAACAGAGACCTCTGTGTTCAAAGAATATTTGTGCGCTTCCCTGTTTTTGTTTATATGCCTGCATGCTACGAGTGTTCAGTAAAATAAGATGCAAAACATTGTGCATTCGACACTTGCTCAGTCACAGCCACATTCATGGCTTACATACGTAGCTCATCAAAGCATTGTTTTGTGCTTTCTTACTCTGTGGTGTAATTTGATTTTGAGGTCTATTTGTCTCGACCAATCGTTCAATTAATTTTGCTCACTCTGTGCGTCTCCACCGTCTGCAGTTTTAGGAGCAGTGATGCCAGAGCCCGGCTGAGACTGACCTTTGACTGAGTTGGAACCGGATCAGGACTGTGACCAAGCAAAAGGAGACCCAGTCCTACATCGGCGTTGTTGGTTTACTGAAGACACAGACGTCTCAACTTCACAGAGATAATGGTGAGCTGAGATGGCTCAGTGACTTTGTCATTTGTCACGATGGTAAACCCGGAGGACTACTCACACCTGTGAAAGCCTTTCTATTGGCCTGAAACGTCACCCATCCGAGCCCTGCCCAGGAGACCATACCGGTGGAGAGGGGTCTCGGGCCTAAGATGAGCCTAACCAATTCAAGCTGTGTGAACAGAGAAGACCTGAAGACATACCAGCACCACGTGTACGCTGTGGTTTACAGTGTGATCCTGGCGCCGGGGCTGCTCGGTAACGTGCTGGCACTGTGGGTGTTCCAGGCCTACGTGCGAGAAACCAAGAGGGCCGTGGTTTTCATGATGAACCTGGCTGTTGCCGACCTCATGCAGGTGACCTACTTTACCCTGTTGTCTTTATGCAATCTCTCTCTGCCCACAGACACTGTTTATTCCACTGAGAAAAGAAATGTCATGGAATCTGCACATTATGTTTTTTTTTTGTTTTTTTTGGTGCAGGATGAATGCATTGTTATTATCTTGCCACCATGCTATTCAGCTCTACTTTGTAATGTATAGCATATGAATTCATTGCTACCCGTTAACTTGTAGCAGTGGACACATGAATCACGGTATTGTAGACAGTTTACAGCATCCCATCTTTCACGGTTTAACCCGTAAACTCTCCCCACAGGTGCTGTCTCTGCCTCTACGTATATACTACTACCTGAACAACGAGTGGCCCTTCGGCCACATGCTCTGCATGTTCTGCTTTTACCTCAAGTACGTCAACATGTACGCGTCCATCTTCTTCCTGGTGTGTGTGAGCGTGCGCCGCTGCGAGCTCATCATGCGGCCGCTGCAGTACAACTCGTCCAGGCACCGGGGGGACATGTATGTGTGTGCAGCCGGCTGGCTGCTGGTCTGCCTGGGCTGCCTCCCCTTCCCTCTGCTGCGGAACCCCCACCACGACCTCACGAGGCCCGGCCTTCGAACGGACACCCCTGACCTCCTGTCCAGCAGCATCCCCCCCCTCCCCACCCCAAACCCTGCCCAAGTGTGCTTTGCGGAGCTGCCCATGCGGCCGATCAGTGCCCCGGCGGCCTGGGCGCTCCTGGTGGGAGCCGAGCTGGTGGGCTTCATTGTGCCCCTTGTCCTTGTGCTGGCCTGCGCCTGCCTGACGGCTGGGAGCCTGCGGGAGCGGGGCGAGGGGGCCGTGCAGGACCAGGGGGAGAAACGTAAGGCCCTGAGGATGGTGCTCACCTGTGCCGTGGTCTTTCTGATCTGCTTCGCCCCCTACCACATCACCATGCCCCTGGACTTCTTGGCCAAGGCCAACGCTCTGGGCAGCTGTGCCCTCAGGGACCTGGTGCTGCGCTGCCACCCAGTCACTCTTTGCCTGGCCAGCCTCAACTCAGGCCTGGACCCCCTCATGTACTACTTCACCACGGGGGAGTTCAGGAGGCGATTAAGCCGGCCGGACATTCCGGAGAGCTTCTCCTTGTCCAGACGTGTATCCTGCTCTAGTGGGGAGTGCAAAAACTCAACCTCTAACTAACATTGCCTCCATTTTGAACCAGTAGGCTGTAGAATAATAGCAGATTTATGATTTATGCAGAGCCCGGGGCTCTTAATTTGGCTGCCAATTCCTAACCTTGGGACTGTGCAGCACAAGGTAATGACTTACTCACATGGAAAGCCGTTAGTTAACTGGTTAATGGATCAGGTTTCTATTATTATAATTACTTTTATATGCTCTATTTTTATATGTGTGCTTAACATATTATTAAAATATGTGTGCTTTAATGTCATGTGACTATGTGTGTTCCTAACAAGGGGTGAAGAGTCATCGTAAATATTTGGGCGTTCTAGTTCAGAAATTACTGTAGCTAGCAGTAGAATTAGAGTTTCATGTTACAAAGCCCGTTGTTCAGCTTTTCAACTCAGCAGCTCAGTTTGAAGGTTAACCACAAGTTGTGTAAAGTGCACGTAGAATGTGTCAACCAGGGTGTTATACAGTACTTGTTGGCTGAAACAACCATTTATGCGTGATTAGTAACATCATTTCAGGACGGATCTAGTATATTGAAAACACAGATATGTCTCAAACGGTTACGCCTTAATCATGCACTTAGCAACTTGGTCTCCTCAGTGGATCTGACCACCAACACACAAACAGTAAACACATGAATAGGTAAAGAACTGCATCTTTATTGGACAACAAACAACAAGTACAAAGTGAAATTCATTCCAGTATCAAACAAAATCTTTTTTTATGTCTATCTCGGAAACATACCAACCTCTTCCAGTGCGTGTTCCTCAATTTGAAAAGAGTAACCAATACAAAGAGACATACACACACACTGCTTTCTGCCTGATTGTCTTTACAGCGCACTTTTAAATTAATAATAAGCTTATACCTTATTTTAACAAAGGTTTTAAAAAAGACAACACAGGGTCACGTAGGGAGCTAGACTGACCACCACTGGGTGTGACATCACCAAAGCACAGCAGGACAGCAGAGGCTCCTGAAGCCACACTGCATTCTGGGAGATAACTACAGTAGGGTGTGTGTGTGTTTTCTATCAGTTATGGTTTTGAAGGAAATAAATGACCTTGTAAAACTTAACATCGACTATAATCTGTGAGCTGTGAGATCTATACACATCCTGCTTCCATGTACAGTGTTTCCTGTAGCATTGTTTCGAATGGCTGGTCGGTTTTGGGTCAGGTTAAGATAACTCTAGAAAATAAATCTCTTCAGCATCCATTACAACTGGGAACAGCAGGATGATTACCGACAAGCAGGTTCGATATGAATATCTTGACGTCAGGGTTTTTTTTTGGGCCAGAACAAACGATGTCTTGCGATGGTGAACTGGAATTAGCACACAGTAAGCAGGATCAACCCATAGTCACACAAAACACCTGAGGAACACGTTTCAGTTTAGTCTTAGTTAGCGGAGTGAAGCAGTTAAGAAGCTCTGGCTAGCCCAGGACTAGCTCTAGACTAGCGTGGCCTAGCTTTCGGGTTAGCATGAGGGAGAGGGGGGTTACGACTCACATAGAGGTGGAGGATAAAACAGTAAAAAGGGAACTAAGTCATAGCAACTGTACTCATTAGATATTTACTCTTCACTGGGAAAAATGCAGGAGAAGCTAAATATGTCATAGGTCTTGTACAAAAATATCTCTCTGCTGCCATCTTATCACGAGTCTGGAGACAACCTTCTCTCCCTCGCCCCTTTGTCCACATTTCCCTATTCCTCCCTTTTTTTCTATGCCCTTCTTCTCTCCAACTCTGTCTCTCTGGCACCTTCCCATCAGGCCTTGCAGATCCTGGTCTCTGTCACAAACTTGTTCTCAAAGTGGTGGATGGTGAAACACTCCTCGACAGAGCGCTTCTGAATCCTGTCGTCTAAAGCACAAACACACGCACAAAAATTACAACCATTGACCGTACATACTACTACTCAGTAACTCAGGCACTATATGGAAAATCGTCGTAATGTAATGTCATTTCAGCATCATCCACTGACTCTCAGAGGACAAGACCACAGCTCTGAAGTCTACCGACCTGGGAGGTCAACGCGACGCTGCATGCGGTAGGTGTCCTTGCCGTTACACAGCCGGCGGATGTGGGAGCCCAGGGGCTTCAAGTCATCGATGCGCTCCGTCACCACCAAGTCCTCCTGGACCAGGTAGCTACGGTAGGAGCCCGACTAAGCAGCAGAGGGAGGGAAGACCGTCAGTGAGGAAGCGAGAGCGAGCGAGGCGCAATATATCCATTTAGAATACAATTACGGTGGTACATTTTGTAAAGGCACGGAGGTACGAAGCCAGTGTCTCACCATGAGCTGCATGAAGAGATCCAGGAGGTCCTGGGGAGGCAGTACCACTGAGGTGTTCAGGGGGATCACAAAGCAGGTCCTCAGGGTCAGGTCCAGGTACGCAGTCAGCTTCTACACACACACACACACACACACACACACACACACACACACACACACACACACACACACACACACACACACACACACACACACGGTTAAAGTATCCTGAACCAGGTTTGAAGGTGCATTTGGACCTTGTGGCCTTTGCCTACGTACACACACCTTGTGAAAGTCATGGAGAATGTAGGCAGGATCCCCGGGATAGAAGCGAGGAGGGGGGACACTGATGACGGCCATATTGTCTGAAATCTCCACTTCCTCCTCCACTCTGGGCAGGTAGTAAGGCTCATTCTCCATGGCAACCCCTGCGGAGACATCACTGAACTGCATGGCCCCATGGTACATCCTCTGCACGGGGGAGAAAGTGGAAGCTTTAGCTTGACGGACAAAATTTTGTATATATATATTAAAATCTGCAAAGCAACAAATATGAACATTTGCACACTTGCTCACCACACACACATTCTCCTACCAACCTTGGGGGTAAAGTAACGGTAGAGGCAGGCTCCTCCAACGATGAGACCACTGAGGATGAAAGCGATGCCCAGGAGAGTCAGTAGGCAGCGACCTGTAGAGCCATCACTGCCCTCAGATGCAGACGCCAACTCAGGGTCCTAGGCGTAGACAGACACACAAATAGATGCACACATTAGCAGTTTAGGAGAGCTATTTTCCGTAATCGAAAGAGATATTTTCGCAGCAAATAATTACAACAGTAGTAGCCTCTGTAAGGAGATCGCCATAACAAGGTCTCAAATGATCAGGCAGCGACAACCGTAAGCAATTGCACGGGGTTCTACATTCTACAGACTAATACCTCTGCAGCCGTGCAGGCTAATTATAGCGCAACGCATGAATGATATTTGTTGTGCATGCCTAATATAGCCCAATTAGCTCTAAAACACCGCATTATAAAATATATATTTTTTATCTCATCGTCTGCGTGCTTGCCCTTCAAGGACATGGAGGCCGTCACAGCCCGGTGGATACGGGACAAGGCCTTTTCTTATACCAGAGTGGGTCTAGCGAACACCCGAACACAGCGCACGCACTGTCTCGAGAAAGCCCCCTTACCTTCTCGGCGACTGGTACTTCTTTCCCCAGCGCCTTCTGCGCTAGAGCAGAGTTGAATGCGATCTTCACCATGTTGAAACAACGGAGATATTTTGTTATGTAAAATGGCCTCAGAAGATTATCTCTGTTCGCCGTTAGTCTCAGATTCTGTGACTCCCTTCTGTGACGCACTCTGCGCTAGACACGGTTTTTTATTCCGTTTCCGGTCAATTATTGCGGATTATTTTCCAATGTCCAAGAGATATTATTTGTTAAATCAAAAAATACGCTATTATTACAAAAACATTTATTTTATTAACGCCTTTTGCATTCATATCAGCTGGTTTGGGAATCAGCAACCAAAATAAACATTGCAGACATTGACGATAAATATATGCAGCTTTATTGCCATCTAGTGGACAAAGGTAGAAAATAGCAGCCTTGGCCTACTTCTCAGCATCCGTTACATGCTATCCAGTTTTAAACAATGTCAGTAGGTAATTTAGCTTCACAGCAACATTTACTATTTCTAACTATATTAGCCTACGTGCCCTTTAAAACTATTTAAATTAAATATGTGTGATCAAATACATAAGCTAC
>JAPMUY010008765.1:672500-707500 GCA_026901105.3 Galaxias olidus
GGACGAGCCTGTGTTTGGAGAAAGATATTGTTTCTATAATTTACTGAGGCCCCTGGTCTGGCCTGAAGGTCCTATATAACACATGCAAACACACAGACATAGACACACTCGTGCACACACACTCGTGTGCACACACACACACACACACACACACACACACACACACACACACACACACACACACACACACACACACACACAGACACACACACACACACACACACACACACACACACACACACACACACACACAAACACACACACATACAGGCAATGGCCAACAAGGCTATATTTAGATGCCAAGCCATTGTTTAACAGTGACAGTAATCCTTTAAAAAGGGTCAGTCTTAGAATGAATCTCTTTATCAACACTGACAGAGCCTCATTATGTATAAATACAGACGGGAGCCGCTAATAAATCATTTCTCATGGTCCTGATAGAGCAGAAACCACATGGCATTAAAGCATCGTGAGCCCAAACCACACGCTGGCAGGCAAATTCTCTCTCTCTGTGTGTGTGTGTGTGTGTGTGTGTGTGTGTGTGTGTGTGTGTGTGTGTGTGTGTGTGTGTGTGTGTGTGTGTGTGTGTGTGTGTGTGTGTGTGTGTGTGTGTGTGTGTGCACTGGCAAGAAGGATGATGGGGGTAGGCCTGGGATTTTGATTGAAATAGCATGTTGTCTTTCGAGTTCCCTTTTTGGCAGGGTTTAAATTATAGTGTCTCTCCGGATTGAAAAAAAAAGAAAGTCTCTGGAGAAAAGAAGTCTATAACATATGCCTTTATGTGTTAGGATAATCCCCTTATGGCTAAGAAGGAGGTTGACACATCAGAAGTCCTCTAAAGATCTGCATCGACATTGCAGTAGCAGGATTATCAGGAGCTTTTTGATTCTCACAACACCAACACCAACTTTCCAACTTTGTGAAACATTTTAACTTTGACACTAAACTTTCTGAATTACCACTTGTTGTTGTGTTTCTGTGTAGTATGATATTTATTTAATATACAGTTGGTCAGATTACAGTTTTGTGATAAAAGGAAAAAAAATAACCACATACTTCCATGTGGGGAAGGCTCTCCACACTGTTAAGACTACAAGACATATCAGATCGGTCCTGCAGCCTACCGCAGATGAGCAAAGCCCAGCAGAGTATACCCCGTTGCAGCACAGCCATGTCCAGCCGAGGCCTGGGGAAGGAGAGGTCCGATTAGGGCCTGGAAGTATTCAGCCGAGCCACCCACCACCCCCTGCATGCGGCCCCTTCTAACCACTGTCTCTCCCTCCGGCCCGGCGCTGTGATTGACATGTGAATTACAGTGTGTGGTGATGATAATAAGTGTTAAGCGGGGCCAGGCCTGGGCTTTTTCAAGTCGGCAGCCAATCGCAGCTGGCACAAACCTAAAAGACGACCGCTGCCACCATTTGAAGAGGCGAATAAAAATGACAAGCTAACTGTTAAAGAACTGCTGATTTTTCAAATGTTGTTCTAAAAGCTTTTGCGGCCGTGCCAACGGTTTATTGCATTTTCTCCCTTCAAGTTCTTCTTCTCGCCATCTACAGCTTTTTTTTTGTTTTTAAACCACATCCAGATTTATGAAAATCTACAATTATCAGGAGGTTCTAAAAATAATAACCTCCAGAGTAGAAAGAGGCTTTGATGAAGAATATTTGTGTTTAAATGGATTGTCCTCAGAGGGATAGAGGCAGATAATGACAGATAAAGACGTGTGTGAGAGGTTTGTCCAAGTAAACCAAACCCAGAGGAACATCGGTTTGTTCCAACTAGGGCTCCCCCTAGCACTGAAAACCCAAACTGCTGAAATTAATGGGACTCTATGTAGTGCTGGAACACTAGTCTTGTTAATTGAAACACAGGTTAAAAACCTTTTGTTCCACATTCCATATGCATCGCACATGCATACCACATGCATTTTACTCAATGTACTGGCTGCACATTACTACCACGGTAAATCACTGTCGGGCATCTATGGAATAGTTTCCACCCTCTATTAGCCATTTTGTTCAATTGCCAGTTCCCCACCCCAACGCTGTTAAGAATCCCAACTCCCCAAAGCAGTGTGGATCTCAGTGCCCTTCTCCATCAGCGCTGCTCTGGGCAGGTCCCGCCTGTTTAAAGCTGTCACCCCATGGAGCGGGAGACGCAGGCAGGAGATGGACAGACAGAGGAACGGGGGGACAGCTGGGCCGAGAAGACGCTCAGATGCCTAGCCTGAGTTTCATTATATCCATTACGGCTGTTTTTTCTTCTCTGACCGCAGCAATTCACCAAACGATCACTTGCAGCCAGCGAGTGGGAGAGACATAGACTGAGGGGGGCGGGGACGAGGGAAGTGTGATTGGGTGAGGAAGGGAGGGGATTCAGGGGAGGGGTGGGGGGGGGGGCGTAGAGGAAGGGTAGGCCAGGCTAATTTTCATCAAAAAGAATTAGCTATCCAAACAAGTGAGATGGATGTGGTGTTGGGCTCCTTTCACAGTGAGGCTTGTGAAAGCACGTGGGACAGATGAAGATCTACATGCGTTTAATGGGAGGAGGGTGAATGGCTGGGGAGGATCGGGTGCTCGGCCAGAGAGGGGGAGTGAGTGAGGAGGGAGATACAGAGGGGCTGAGATAGAGACCATTGGAGAGAGAGAGAAAAACCGACGAATGACTCACAACACACTCTGTGGTGAAAGGCTCGGTCCTGGCAGTCAGGGTGAAGACACTCCTCTCCTCTATTCCCTCTATCCAGCCAGCCAGCCAGCCAGCCAGCCAGCCAGCCAGCCAGCCAGCCAGCCAGCCAACCAGCCAACCAGCCAGGCTGAAGGGGAGCCAGTAAAGGCTGGATACTGTGGCACATGAGCCATTTAATCGCTGCACACTGTGGGCAGTGGAGGTCGGTGGTGCCAGGGCCCCGTTCTCAGCACACACAGCCTCTCCGCCAGGCTCTGGGCCAGGGGAGAACAAGCGAGGGAAAATAGGAAGAAGATGGCTTGAAAGAATCTTCTGAGGGAGACTGTAGCAAGAGGATGTGGGTCAACAAGACTTTGATAGACATTCAACATATTACAGTTGTCACACTACAAAAAAAATAACAGCCCGGTTAATCTTTTAATGTTTTTAACTAGCATAAATGTGTCATAATACGTTTTTTATTACTGATCATCTGGGATTCACCGTCCCAGATCAGACTTTGTTTATAAAACCACAGATGATCAGTGGAGGGAAGGAGGGGAGCAGTTGGCCGACATTCAACAGCCAATCAAAGGGTAAAACGCAATTGCGCGTGAACTCCAATTGGCTGGCACGCTCAATTATGCACCGGGTGAGCAGTGACGTGATTGGCGGCCCGCTGACTCTCCCCATTAAGAGCGCTGTTAAAGACCTCTGATGAGAGAGAACCGATGTCAGCCAATGAGGACACGGCACGGCTTCCGCTACAGCAACTGGACCGAGTTCCCCGGAGAGATGGCACCAGCCGGAGAGACGCTCTATCTAGCCCGAGGCACAGGACAGGACGTCATGTGTTGCAGCTGTGCGCACCCATACACGGACATGTGGAACCTCCAGCGGAGCTGATGACATGCCAGGGTCAAAGACGTGTCCCTTCTATGATGACTTTCTTTGAAATCTCCATCATTTAATGCTTACCTTGTCTCCCATGCAGGCCAATTGTGTGCTAGATTTGAACTAAAATCGCGCATTATCTAGAACATCATTTGAAGTGTTTCAAAATTCAATAAGGCGAGAAACAAATAATATCTATTTTAACAGATGATTATGAGAATCCTTAACATACAGCCCTACATCCTTTATTGAATATTTACTGGTGGGTTATGGAGTGGTATGTGAGCTGTGGGTGGATGAATGTTGAAGTCTGTTTGACTTTCAGCTCCTAGACCCCTTTGCAGTTGGCATCGTCTCGTACCCCAATGCCCAGAAAGGCCCCTTAAAAGGGCCAACCTAACAAACATACTAATGCACACACACTTCCTCACACACACACACACACACACACACACACACACACACACACACACACACACACACACAAACTCACTCACTTACACACTGTTCAGCATCAGGATCAAACCTAAAACAAACCATCAGGAGCCCCGTCACATCCACTCAGCACTGAGCAGCAAGGACTGTTTATGAACACACTTGCACATAAACACACACACACACACACACACACACACACACACACACACACACACACACACACACACACACACACACACACACACACACACACACACACACACACACACACACACGCACACAAAGCTTGCTCTGGGAGCACGGCTGGACATGATTACTCCCTGGGCATCGGCCTACAATGCCACACACAACAAAATACAGGACTCGTTCTTTCTTTCTTATCCACTGTCTCTATCTTTTCACACACATTATGTAACCCCCTCCCCAACATAGTCAGACACACATACAAAGACACACAAACCAACACACACACACACACACACACACACACACACACACACACACACACACACACACACCCACACACACACACACACACACACACACACACACACACAGTAGTTGGACTGTCAATCAATTGTGAATACATGAAAAATGAAAAATCAATAGAACACAGGAAACACATAACAACTGAATGTATAATTAAATGTTTTTCATTTGAGGACACATTTATACGGGAATAATAACTTATTTATAAGCTAAATCAAAACAGAATAAAGCCAATGTCTATATATTCAATAGCACCAGTCAATACATTTAGCAAATAGACTATTTAACGCTTCAATATTTGGAGAAGGCTACATTAGTGGCATTTCAAGGAGAAACGGGACATGCAGAAAGAATAGTTGTTGCTGATCCTCAAACTGCCGAGATTATTGAAACCTGAGGCTTGCTCCAAATTGGATTTCAGTTTCTCGTTTCCGCTACGGGTACATTGGGCTTAATAAGAGGAAACACATGTGGCAAACGTATCTGCATCATACAAATCCTGATTTGTGTTGGATTAAAGATCCTAAAACAACGAATAGACGCTTCCTGTTCTGTCGGTCTATGAAAGTTATCAGCGACCTTCATGGTTATCACTCAATTGACAGCCAAATAATCCAATGACCAAGAGTTACGGCCAAGTAGATTTTAAACCAAAGTTTAAAATTTCACAAATTTCACGACGATTTGGCTTTCCTTGTTTGACATGGAGAAGGTCAATTTTAATTCGAGTTGGTCTATTGAGTCCATTTAAATAAAACAGAGGTTGTGCGTGACTGTGGAGGCCTATTTTTCCACTTCACATAAACAGGCACGAGGGGCATGTCTGTTTTAACAGTGAATATCGCACATATTGAAACATTGATGCACACAAGCCGCATGTTTTTTATGCACTTTGTCACAGTAATTTATCGAAAGAAAACAACAATTTGGAAACGAATAAACATCCAGGCGAGGTCCTAAACAGATTCTGATGACAGAGAACATATGATTCCAGTTGGTCATAGTTCTCCAATTCCCGGCTGTTGTCAGTCTAGAGCCCGGAGATTTCCATCACCATCCAAACCAACCGTGCCATAAACACTACTCTCATTTGTTTTCTCTTCTGAGCAATTATATTCTGTGATTAAAAAACATTTTTAATAAGCCTTTGCTGAACTTTATTTGTGTAAAGCGGGTCTATTTCATGTCAGACAGTAATGTAATAATCCCAAGCTGTCATTACGGCCCGTTTCCCAGCGCGCCAGGGTTCATCTGATCTCGGCGGTTATGAGAACCAGACAAGCGCGCGCTTTCACCGGGCACCGCAATCCCACTCACACACCGGGGAAACGGGAGACGAAAGACCCTTTTACGGAAAGCCTTCAAATTAATATAGGAAATGTTAGCTTCAACCGAAAAGTAGTGAGTTTCATGGAGATATTTTAAAGAGACCGGAACGTTCCAGATGGTCTGAGTTAAGCTCCGTTAAATATGTGTCCCATAATAGTGTCCCACTATTAAATTACCATTTAAGATTGTCTGTAGTCTATATTCAATGTTGTGCTATAATATAAGTCCTTTAATCACCTGAAAATATGCATGCTATTTCAGAACCTCGCCCAAACGTAGGTGTGTATAAATATGCCTTTATCTAGAAAAATACAACCTTGACATGTTTTATTTTCCCAAGACCGATGGAATAGGTAAATAATCTGGAAAAACGTATAGATGACAATGTTTATTATATAATTCTCAACAAAGGAAAATGTAACAAAAAAAAAAAAAAATAATAAAAAACCTTTCCACTAGGCCTTTATTCTTTTGGAACATATTCCTGACACATTTGCCAGTAGCTATAGTAACCAGTAGCTATAGATAGAGAAAGATATGGCAGGACAAGTGGTTTCTGATTATCTGCATTAAGCCAGAGGAGGAATGCACGTTCCTCTTCAGTTGTGCCCTCCTTCTCAGTGACGCGCAGGGACTGGAGAACAGGCACTTACTCTTGGTCACAGTCAGAGTGAAAGAGGGAGCCGAGAGGGGAAACGTCTAAAAGATAATAAGAGTTTCAAATGAGTGCACAGCACGAACCTTGGACATGGAAACATAAAGCAACAATTAGCCTATAGCTGCAGCACGGACTTACAAGGACAGAGAAGGTTGCACTAAGGTGTTGACGCGCCTGGCCCTGAATAAGGTGGATAACGGAAAAGAACACTACAGGGTTACAAAGCACACAGAGAGAAGACTAACTTTTGCAGGGATGCAAGGTCTGAGCACGCGCGCACATGCCTTTTCTGTTGAAGCTTTAGTCGGTAAAACCTGCAAAAGAATGAAATTGGAGAACGGCAGGGAAACTAGAAATTTAGAAGACACCGACAGTGATCCAAGCACCTTTATCAGCGGGGCCGTGAAAAATGGTTTGTTGACATCCAGTGTAGTTGATTTTACGCAAACAGATTTTGCAGTGCTTTGTCTTGGACCAAGCAAATATATGTTAATGTAATAATTTGTAATTAATTAACCAAAAATGTGACTTACTTTGCTTTCTCATTCTTAAAAAAGAAAACTATACAGTAGGCTTGTGCAAGCAGCTTTTATTTTTCTGATAGAGAAAAATAGAAACACAACTTCCATCTAACTCGTTTAAAAACTGTCAGAGGCTTTGCTGAAATGTCTGAGATGAAGTTAACAGTCTTGGCAAACCCTATAGTTATGATATAACGTTTATCATTTATGCATATTATATTTGTAGGTCTACAAGATTCTCCTACTAGCCAGAGGAAGAAGGCACGTCGTATCACACCCATGCTGGGAGAAGGACGCGATTCGGAAACTGAGCATCTCAGAAAAGGGGGTCATGAGACTGATTCGGGTGAAGACACCAGAAAACTGGAGGAGACTGAGTGCTACTCTGAGAGAGAAGTGCATGTGGAGCTGCAAGGCTCAGAGCTGTGGAGGAGGTTCCACGAGATTGGAACAGAGATGATCATTACCAAGGCTGGAAGGTACCAAACTCGAATAATTATTTGATTTAGGCCCTTGTAGTCTAGACCCTCAAACGTATTGCCCTCAGTATTACTAAGACTATTAGGTGAAGAATTTGATTCTTCTTCAGAAATGACTAATTACATGAGTTGCATGGTGTTTTTGTTTTATATTGGTCACTCGTAACAATTAAGATGGCCTTTTTCAATATGGAAAATCTCATGTGATCCAGTTTGTTGACAGGCCTAGAAAGAAATATTTGAATATCTGTAGAAGAGTTAAAATAATAAAACTATTTGCATTGCGAAACAAAATTTAATACAGTACAGTTATGAAATTTAGCCTCAAGTATTTACGTCATTAATACTTTTGATTATAAACTTTACTATATATTTAATCCCAAAGATTGTAAACGCTATCAATATGTATCCTACCATTTATCCACGAAACACCACTGTGAATAATAATACGTGTTTAACAATTAAAATAATTTTGCTATCCCCCTTTCAATGTGGGTAATCTTTTTTAATATGTGGAAAGATAAGCATGCAAAACGAATTATTTTGTAGACTTTGTTTTCTAATTAGAATTCTTAAAGCTTGACTCAAATCTCAGCACTGAGGAATGCCCTCGTGGCCCCTAAAAAGTCTCTGAACTACACCTTGACTACTGCAAAGGACCCTCTGTATTTTACACGTATATAGAGCAATACAATTTTATGGTGTAAGCTTGAGCGTTATGGTTTCTATAAAGTTTCGTCTATGTCATCCAATATTACACAATTGTAGTCTATAGCAATATAACACAATTAGAATAAATATATAAAGGTAAATTTGGATAATTGCCTGATATGTCTGCATGTAAATATTCTGCAGTATTTTTCACAAACATTCTTGTTCACTAGGAGAATGTTCCCTTCGGTGCGCGTAAAGGTTCGGAACCTGGACCCTTGCCAGCAATATTACATCGCCATGGACGTCTTACCCGTAGACTCCAAACGATACAGGTGTGTTATATTTTATTATTATTTCTGTGTATTTTTATTAACTCTGATTGTTTTTAAATTAGACCTATCTCTTTGATCATTTTAAATATAATGATTAGGCCTACGTTCTTTTTACCAATATAGATCTAATAGGCTATATTCAAATTAATGCAATATATTAATAAATTATATCTTGACCGATTGATATAATTGTTTTTATAATTGCATTAATTTGAATGGAACATAGCCTATTAGATCTATCTAGACTTATTGATGCGTAAAATATATTGCAAGTATATTGCAAATTGTAAATATTGTAAATATGAAAAATACTGTTAAATATTTTAATATTCCTTTTTTTGCCATACAATTTTGGAAACTGGTTTAACAAGCATTCGAATTGTCACACCCAAATTAGGTTGAGTGGATTTTCCCAAAAAGGTAGAGGAGCTAAATGTTGCTCTTAGCAATAGCAAAAGTTTGGATTACCCTATCCATAGGTTTTGTTGTTGTGAATTTCATTTAAAGTGTGCATAGCGTGTGGCATAAAAAATTCTAAGAGTGTAATTAAAAGTATTTTTTCTCTTTTCTGTAGATATGTGTATCACAGCTCGCAGTGGATGGTGGCGGGAAACACAGATCATTCCTGTATTTCACCTCGCCTGTACTTGCACCCGGACTCGCCGTGCGCAGGGGAAACGTGGATGCGTCAGGTGATCAGCTTTGACCGTGTCAAGCTGACCAATAACGAGATGGACGACAAGGGACATGTGCGTTATCTATTCATGCTACTTTATTAATGTAGGCAAGTATTTTCTACTTATGAAACATTTGTAAAGTTTCCATTTATAATGTCAGTCAGTAAAGGCAGGATTAGTCTATCTTTCGTAAGCGAAAAAGCTTTCAATAGGCCTAAATGACTACAATCAGAGGTATCGTGCCCATTCACCTACAGGCTGCACTTGTCCCCTCTATCGTTGGAGACAACGGTTTGAAATTAAATATTATGTACCGAAAGCGGCAAGGCATAGGCCTATAGTAGGCTTAATGGAGTTGAGAAACTGTGCCCCCTCAAAAATTGGGTGCATGATGCCTCTGCCTACAATGAAAGCATATAACATGCAAACGGAAATCTCAGTAGGCTTTTGCCAGATGTAGAACCGTCGGGTTAACCATGACCCACATTCTCTTTATCCAGGTAATTCTTCAGTCCATGCATAAATATAAGCCACGCGTTCACGTTATCCGACTTGACCCTCGCATTGACCTGCTGCAAATCCAGTCGCTGCCAGCCGAGGGAGTGCGCAGCTTCTCATTCACAGAAACAGAATTTACTACCGTAACAGCCTACCAGAATCAACAGGTAGGCTAATGCAAGAAACGTTTTATTAAAAATAGACAACACATTTGCCTATACACCAAGTTCATATCAGCTAATCTTTTAAAACGAATTTACCTACTTAGAATGAAATACATTAATTTCGCATTAGCAACTTCAAATCCATGAACTGCTTTTGCTATGCTACTCTTTTATCCCTTTTTACCCCTGACTTTGATGAAGTAATAGGTTTTTCTTTTTCATACAATAACATACAGAAAGCATTTAACATATTCAGTTTCAGTGGTTATACAACCAAATGGTTACTTTGCTATATTATTTACAATGTGTCTGTTACCAGTCCAATGCTTATGTTGTTTCATATTATTAAAAGTTTTACTTAGGATCATATACACTCATGGTGTTGATGCATACTTTGCTTTGGTTTCATCTACATCGTAAATCATATAGTGTGTTTTGTGATGGAGCTATGACTGCGACCTGCATGAGAGGAGGAGCGTTTCTCTCTCTCTCTGTGTGTGTGTGTGTGTGTGTGTGTGTGTGTGTGTGTGTGTGTGTGTGTGTGTGTGTGTGTGTGAAAGCAGCAGGGTGAAAGCAGGGTAGCTGACCCCGCTGTTGGCTGGTGTCCCTCTAGTAACAGAGCCTTCACCAGGCTGCCAGCTCTTTTCATCAGGGTTCATTTTATGACCAGGGACTGTATTATTATAGAAACACAGTAACTGCCTGTGACCAGGCTTACTGCTGGAGTCCACAGCCGTTAAAGCAGCATATAAAACTGTAAGAAGTGATCCCCTGCTCCGAGAACAGCATGGCCGCCCGCCCGCCCGCCCTGGGTGCACTTGGGCGCTGTAGTCTCGGACGGAGAGCTTGGTACCCTGCACTCACCTGTAAACTGAGTTAATTTTTAGATGTGCAAGTGACTAATACTGTAGACGAGCCTTTCCATATTTTATTACAATTCCTGCTCTTTTCTCTTGGGGCAGATTACCAAACTAAAGATTGACAGGAACCCTTTTGCAAAAGGCTTTAGAGACCCTGGAAGGAACAGGTACTACAAGAATGCACCCAACTGTTGTTTTGAAAATACACAAACTACAGGAACCTCGGCAGTATGATTTATTAGTCATTTGACATTTATTGATAATGGATGCAAACATACAAATTTTTTTATATAATGTATAATATACACACTTATAAGAAAATATTTTCAATATTTGTACCAACTCTTGTGTAGTTCTTTCCAAGTGCAAACTGTGGGATTTTATTTCCCCCTATATGCTTGCTTCTGTGTAGGGGTGTGTTGGATGGACTCCTGGAAACTTATCCCTGGAGAAGCCCCCTCAACCTCGACTTAAAGCCCTTCACCCTCCAGCTGCAAGGTACCTCATCTCCATCACATACTGCCCTGAGGTTAGTTTTAGTGTGATACTAAGTAAGTGGGACTGAGCAGTTTTCTTATTTCTCTGTAAACAGGAAGCTCAGGATCACCAGCTTCTTCCCTGAAGAATATCTTCCCTCTCTCGTGCCCTCCATCCTATTATCCCGGCTCCCTCGCATCGCTCTCGGACACCAGTCTTCACGCCCTCCGCCTCCCTCTCTACTGCAAGGCCTCCCCAATCTCCCCCCTGGCAAGCAGAGCCTACTCCTCCCTCGGAGCAGACAGACTGAGGGCATTGCCGCCCTTATCCCCCCTCTCAGACCTCTCCCTCCTCTCGGACCTACAGGGGAAGAAAGGACCCCCCTGCAGGGGCCCTTGTCTCCAGGGCTCACCGGGGCCTTCTACGTGTCTCATTCCCTTCCATCTGAGGCCCCAGGGGCCGAGCTCTTCCCCCCACCCTGAAGTTGCTGCCCCCTACTGTATCTACCGCTACAGCCTCCCCTTCAACCCCCACTTTTCGGCTCTATCGCGCCACGCCAAACTGAGCGACGGCACAACAGACAGTCTGCTGCGCCAGTCCCCCTGGCACTCCACCACCAAGCACTGTCTCTGACAACTGCTCCCATTCGGCAGTACGTTTGTTTCCCCAATGCTAAGTCATAAATCCCTCACCAGTTCTTTATCTCTCTCTATGCAGCTGTAAATGGACCCCACTTGCAAGAGAGCCAGAGCTTGGCAGAGGAAAAAAACGATAAAACACGATAGCTTATTTTAATACAATTTTACTTTACAGGCGCTGTGTTTGTGAATTCACAGACTGAAAATAACCACAACTCATCCCCACGATGCACCCCTCACTACACGGCAAACTAGGCTGTTCACAGGACTGATATATTGGAGCACGTAGAAAATTGCTAGGGTTTGCCATGTGCCTACATTTATGAAAGCCTAATGGTTTCAGTTGCATGGAACTGAATTAATCAGGCCTGGTCAGCACAGTTACATCTATTGACTGTAATATTCTCCATTTCCTTGAGCTTCAAATATGTATGGAAGGATGTGATGTATGAATATAATGACGATGACGGCAATAATATGAATTCAGCTCAGAATGTTCAATCAAAGCTGAAAGAATAACTCCTCCGATATTTCAGTGCCTTACAACTTTTCTAGTATGTGCCTTTTTACAATTTTGTAATAGATTCCACAACCTTTCGTCCTTTTCTTTAAACAATATGAATTAAATTAGTTTGCGATAATGCTTATATATCGAAATATGCTGGGTATATCTAAGTTAAAAATAATGTGATAATATATAGATTTCCTTGTAATAATAGACACCTTTTAAATACAGAATTTGATTTAAAAATGTCAAGCATATTTCGGAGAATATTTTTTTGGGTCAGTGAAATACGGCTGTACACAATGTTACTCGACAGGAGTTGATCTGGAGGACTTGAGGTTTCATGCCTCGACGTAGAGTTGAGTGTAGTCCCAGTGTCAGTCGACCCCCCCCCCCCCCCCCCCCCCCACACACACACACACACACACCCCTCCCTTGAATGACAGCATGAGCTCACCAGGTCCCTGTGTGATGTCAGAGGGAATAGCTCCAGCTGCCAGGGTCCACACAGCCAGTTTCCATTACTGCGCTTTATTGCAAATAATAGGGCTAATCACAGAAACGTGGAGGTGAAATGGTTACGCCGCACAACTTTTTATCAAGCACAGCCCGAAAAGAGTATGCGCTGGCCAATACTACCGAGCGAGCAGTGTCCTGAGGTCATTCTCTTCATGTCGTTCCAGGAACAACAATTATCAATATTACATGCATGCTTTGCTTCTGCTCTGATGCACTGATATAGTAAGCCACAGTGTAGACTAACCTACTCTCCTGCAGACTACTGGAATGTTTTTTCTCGTATTTTAATTTTTTTTAATACCAAAAGGATACGCCCCTCCAGACACTGATGTGAAAATTCATGTTTTTACCTCTGGCCGACGAAGCCGTGAGCCCTTCTCCCTCCCTCAGGCTCCAAGGCGTTGTAGGAACAGTGGTTTAGGCAAAGCGGAGGAAATGGCCCGTTTCCCGACAAACGCTCAAAACCAAACAGCAATTTACTTGTCATGGCCGAGCGTGGCAGCTAGCTAACATGTGTTGCGACATGGAAATAGCAGGAAGAAGTTAATTGAGGGACTCATTGCAGGGATGGCCGCTGTTTGTGGAGAGGTCATGACTGGTGTGGTGCTATCAAACAGCCTGCCCTTTGTATGCAGACAGACATTGTGGGTCATTCGATACGGTCTGTCATTTCCAACGAGAAACCAACGGACACCGATTTGAAACCTCCCTCTAATTCCTGATCTTTCAATTGGAGTAATTGCTTTCATACCGACAACAGAGGCTAAGTAATGCACCTGTTGTTGTTAGATAGATACCATAAAGAATAACTTATATTCAACTTGCAGAAAATGTATCAGTTCAGAACATCTGTCATTGCTGTTTTTTAATGCTGATGGGCTCTGAGACCAAGGCCTATATGCCTTTCATTAGGAATTCCTTCTTTCTGGCAGACACTCAAGTGTGAGGGAAAATGAACACACCTACACATATATTGTCAACATTGCAAAGACATCCTTTGTGAAGTTCACTTAACTGGGATATTTTCAGGAATTTTTAAAAGCTGAAAGGATTATGGTTTGTATTGTAACACATTTTTATACACATTTAATAAAACCTTTTTTGTGCTTCTCCCCTTTAATTCATTATTTATTTTAGGATCTGTCTGGGCTCTTGTTCATTTCTCACATTATTGTTAGGTGTATCACTTAATTTGGTGGGGGAAATAACATGGAATCAGTGATGATTCAACAAGTTAATGCCAAGTTGGAATTCTCCCTGCTTTCCCCTGTGATTGACAGGTACTACTGGGAGAGAAATCTGACCCTGGAGTCATTTGTCTCCAATCATTTGAAATGGCATCCTGGAACAGGATAGAAGCTTCATGGAGTGGGGGGCGTGTAAATATACGATATCTTCATTCAATTAACATGAACCAGTGAACACACACACACACAGGCCAGTTGCTTCGTACTGGATCTCTTTAAGTGCTGACAATGCACACAGAAAAAAATAGACAACTATGCCAACTACAGCACAGTTCTATGCCCTCCAGCCCTGCCAGTGTTTGGCTGTGTGAGTATCTTGAGCAGGTTTACACTGGACGTTATTTTGTCTACAAATTTAATAAAAGCTGGTTATTTATCAGGTCAGCTTAGAGGGACCTGAGTGAGCGAAGCTGTAAAGCTTTAAACGAAACCAGCTGTGGCTAAAATTGAATTACTCTGGTTGAGTAATGTAAAAAGCAAGGGCAGTTTAGCAACTTATTGAGTAGTCTACTGCTGCCCAATCAAACATGCATCCACCCTCCTACATCCCCATCAAACTGTCTCTGCCCTAAGGTGGTGTCATTGTGTTCCCTTTAGTACAATTTGTTTATCCTTTCACTCCTCTATTCTTCTCTTCATTCCTTTTGTATTTCTTTATTTGATATGTATGTCTGTTCTCCAATGACGGAACATCTCACCACTGCTGCTAGTATGATGACAGAACCTCCAAACACGAAAGTGTATGTGCTTTTGTTTGTATGAGGATGTTTCCCTGTGCTTGCTTGAGGAGGAGTGTGTGTGTGTGTGTGTGTGTGTGTGTGTGTTCTGAGGTCAGGGCTTGGCGATGTAGGGTCACCAGGGTGTTGGTCAGGCATGTGCACCCCCGGTTAGCCATCCAGGTCTTAGATCCGGAGCCAGGTGAGTTTAGGACCAACGGCTTTAACATATGTCTGGGCACTTGGCCTTTGCAAGAATGTGTGTGTGTGTGTGTGTGTGTGTGTGTGTTTTAGTGATTCCTCGGAGCCTTCCATAGGGGCCTCACACTCTAGTGTCATGTCATGAATCAGAAACAGTGTTAATGACACAAACAGCCTTCACACTCCACACATATACTGTAAAAGTCCCTCTTTTTTCTTTCTTTCTTTTAAGAAAAGCAGAACATATGACCTCAACTTTCACTGTCAGCTGTAAGCATATGAATCATTATTTGTAATCCTTTATTTAACCAGGTATTGCCATTGATATTGAAATCTTTTTTTTTTTGCGAGACAGACCTGGCCAAATCGGCATCAAAACATCAGAATTACAGAGCATAGTACAAATAGTTTACAAAATTGGCTTCCTAAAATCCAATCACCTCTCACCTAAAAAAACATAAACAGTTATTAAAAGACACTTTATACACCTTTGTTTTTCAAACATTTTAGAATGTTTTAGGTGTAAGTTAAAAACATAATGATAATACACATGATAATACATGGGTGTGATTTTAACATTTTTAAGGGTAACGTTTAAAAATGACTCAGCATACACATTTCTGGACTATGCCAAAAACCAAAAACTAAATACATTTTTGTAGTTTGTGATAAATGTTTTTGTTCTTACAAGTTAAGCTGGAATACAGTTCATGACTGAAACTGTAAGTATAACAATCAAGAAATAAGGGATGACCCGCTTATCTCAAGTGAAGATAAGTACATTCTCGTCTGCAGGGAATCACAGTGTGTGATGAGGGGGGCAGTGAGAGGCCTGTCAGCACTCACCTCAGGACCAACAAACACCACACACACTCTGACCCCAGCTGTCCATCAGCCAGGCCCCCACCTTGGCTCATACAGCCCTTGGGTTTGAAATGGCAGCAAAATGAGGTATGGATAGATAGATCAATAAATAGAGAAGAGAGACAGATGCAAGTACAGAGAAGAGGACATGGAGAAGGACAGAGGGAGCTATTTTGGCCCTATCAAATACAGACACATAAATCACACAGCTTTGTAGGAAGAGATGTAAGATATTCTTTTTCTCTCTTCTTCTCCTGACAGAAGGATGGATGTTACTCGCCTTAGCTCATTTCCTGTATATGATAGGTTATCATCCTAGAGAGAGAAGAGAGAATGAACGGTAGAGAGAGAGAGAGCTCCAGAGAAGGAGAGCGAAGGGATGCTCTTTGGCTGGTGTATCGGATGGCGGATGGGATGACTAGGGGATAGGGTTAGGAATAAGGGAGGAAAGAAAAGAGTGATTTAGTGCTGGCCTGTGCTCTCCTCTCCTCTTCTCCCTGCCCTGGGTCTTTCATGTCTTAGCCCAGGGTCGACCTGCTTGCTGCCCCAGATGGTGCTGTCTGTCTGGGCTGCCCTCCACAGGATGTGCCCCTCTCACCCCCTCGTACCACAGACCTACTCGCTTAATTGATTTCAGGGGGCAGCCCTGCTCTCTCACAAACACACACACATACAGTATACCCCTCGCAGCCTGGCCATGGTCTGCTAGCGGAACACACACACACATACACACACATACACGCGGCCTGCGCTGCCCTGTCAACGCTAATTCAATTAGAGACGCGGGTGTGTGACTAACTGCAGAGCCATTGAATGTTTTACCATATGCACCACACACACTTCCTTGCCAGATCACTTAACACACATTAGCACTCATGCACACACACACACACACACACACACACACACACACACACACACACACACACACACACACACACACACACACACACACACACACACACACACACACACACACACACACACACACAAACTGAGTAAGACAATTACTTTCAGCTGCATCATAATTCAGACGTGATTTCAGATGCATAATTCCGCATGCATAAACCATAAGTCCCCTATCTCCCACTTGCTCTCTGCCCCGTAGTCAGCAAAGGGTCACCCTGTTGCCAACTGTACCGAGAAGAACACCTTATTAACCCCTGCAACCCCGCGGCCCCTAACCCAAACCTAATACTGAACCCCTAATCTTCGACAGGGAGACAGACAGTGGAGATTCCGCAAACGGGCCTTGATCTTTATTATACTGTAAGCGGCGATAGAGTGACAGCCAGACAGGCTCCAGCAAGTGGAGCGACAAGGCACCAAGCTTGCCCGTGTTCACGGGGCGTTAGGTTGTAAGAGACATTAGAGAGGCTGATGAGGTGAGGAGAGGGTCACTCAGAGATGAGGTCAACGGGGTCAACATCGGAAGATCAGGTGCGTGCACGTGTGTGTCAAGCGCTCCGAGATTGTGAGCTGGGACCTTGTTTATTTAGTGTGTGTTTAGGGGAAGTGGGACTGATAGGGGCAACTGTTACAGAGAGTGTGAGTGTGTCAGGCAGTAAAACCTGATTAGAAGCAGCGTTAACACATATGACAGGAAGCGCTAGTCAAGAGGTGAATGGAAACTGGGGGAAGCCCTGGGCTGGAGCAATTAGACACACACACACACACACACACACACACACATGGAAATGGGGAAAGCCCTGGGTAGTAGCGATTGGTCACACATGCCCATCGATACCCAAGCAGAACCAATCAGCTTAGCTTCCTGTGTTGACCTGACCTCTCACAGACAATAATTGAATGTTTCAGACAGGAGGCTGTCTGGAAAAAAATGGAAAGACAGAAGGAGAGGGAAAAAAAAAGGAAAGAGGCCGTGCGCTTCCTTACTTTATAGACGAGCATTAAACATTGAAGATAAGCAAGAAGGGGAATGTTACGTATTATGTAAAGTTGACAGCAACACAACAGCTATTCTTGGCCTGACCAACAATCTTGGCACAACCTGTTAAAAGTCGTGAGAGAGCTGTCTCACCGTGTTGACTCAGGCACTGGTTAACCCCATGAGTTTAGTCAGCGCGGATGTGCTCACTTCTCTCTGTGTGGCTCTCGTCGGCTCTCTCCCCCGGCCACACCACACCAAGGGGGGACTGCAGTGCAGGGACCAGAACACCAGCCCAGCGGATCCCTGGCTGTCAGCAGCCACAGCATGGCTAGGAACCATGGAGGAAGTGCTGACAGCACTGGAGGAGAGAGCCACCAAGTCTCAGCAGCTTACCGGCACACAGTCACGTACGTGCGCTCACTCCCGTGCAGTCCTGTGCGAGCACACACACACACAGGCTGCCGAGCGCACCACTCAAACGGTAGCCGTCTCCAGCACATCTGGAGAACGCATCAAACTAACACATATACCCTACATTGATGGAGAAACATGGAGGACAAAAGATAATTATTCTCTTAACTTTAGCGAGACAAAAAGGAAACACAGCTTTCCTGGATGGCTAAACTTTATCTTAAAAAATAAACATATCTCTGTGGGCTTCTAGCTCGGAGCCAAAAGCAGAGGAATTTTCCGTGCACACATGATTGACAGCTGCTGGAGCCTTGGGGTCACAGGGAAATGGGAGGGCTTCCTGATCCCTCTAATGCCCATCTGATGGGCTGGTAGAGAAACATAAACACGTGCACAGACTTCTTCTCTCTCACACACACAGACACACACCAAATGGCAGACTAACCTGTTGGCAGTAGGGCTGATGGAGACCTGTCTGCCAGGGGCCACTGATTGATTGGGCGCCTGTGTGTCTCTGATTGTGACCTGCTGAAGATGCACTAATTGACTGTGTGTGCGTGCTCGTGTGAGACGACTGGTTTCTGAGAGGCCGGGTAAGGCAGAGTGTGTTCCTCTACTTTACAGATCTCCAGGGCGCGTGGCAGTGCGGGGCGCGCGTGTGTGTACGAACGCACACACCGCACCTGTAATGGCTCCCAGCTGAGTTTAGCCTTCCCCAGGGATCTAATGGAGGGCGGGTTGTGTGTGTGTGTGTGTGTGTGTGTAATGAAGCGCCGGCATGCGAGTGGCGGAGGGTCGCTTCCTCTACAGGTGACACCTTTGACCTCCCATCTGTTCTCTGTTGGAGGAGAGATTAGGGAGGGAGGGAGGGAGTGAAAAAAATATACATGAAGGGGAAAAGGTGGGATATACCCCACAAGACAGCACATGGAGACTTTCAAAGAGAGGATGTTAACAAACTCTTTAATTACTTTCAATCTTAGGAGATAGCGAAAATGTGATTTTCAAAGCTCAGGCTAAAAAATCAGGTAAGAAATTCAGTAACTACATCCCTGTCAACATTCTTCCTACAATAGTTATTTTCACACACTCATTCATGCAGGCAAGAAACAAACAGGTTAACAACCGTAACAGTAATATAACCTTTTTAAAACACTGGAAGGGAAATTGTCTGAAGCTAATCAGAAAAGTGAATAGCTTTGAAATTGATAGAGGTCAGGCTACCATCAAATGACACACTTTCACATTGGGACAGTTCTTAGCATTGCAATGTCTTACTGTTACATTAAGAAACTTTCAAGGTTATTAATGCAAATAATAAATATTAAATAATTATGTGGAAAATCAACACGTATAGGATTTTGAGCTGGGGAGCGAGCTACATAATGTCGTTGGGTTGTTAATCAGAAAACGGTATCATAGCCTATAACCCAGAGCGCTCCCCTTCTGCGTTCTTCCCAGGACAGCCAACGTAGACACAAAGGAAAGTCTTTGACAATACAGTATCCGATAAGCACAGTGTCCCGTCCATTTATTGTCCTTATATCCCCACGTCTCTCCTTGTTGTCTTCCTCTTTCTTCTCCTCCTTGTTCTATACTTGGTCCCGAAGTCTGGCCAGCCTCTGAGAAAGCTCATCCTAGTGTGAGACACACACAACCACACGCACGCGCACGCACACACACAAAAAGTTATTGCAAAAGATTCCCACCAAGGGGCAGTGACTTTTAGGCAAACACGTCTGTGTGCAGTTCAAAACAAACGAGTCAAATGTGTGTGTGCTACATACATACCTGTTCTGTTGATGCCACGCTAGCAGCCACCACTGAACCAGTCTGGCCCTGAGGAAGCTCCATATTTAAATCCAACCTGAGAACGACATTATACATTACCCTGTGACTGTCTTACAATGATTAGAAAGAGGGGCTCCTCTTACATCGGCAGTGGTTACGGCGTGTTTGTGGGTGACGTCGTTCAAAAGGTAAACAAACTCACCCTGCTTCATCGGCCATTTCGTGCATCAGTGTATCCACTTCACTCTGCGGTACATAGGGGCAACATTCTTTTCAGAAATGCTCAAACAGAAAATAGAAATTGAAAAAAACGTTACAAACAAGTATAAATTAGGGTAGGGCAATTGGATGAATGTATCGGCTATTGGCTGGGTCCATCGCAGGTTGTTTTTTAACACGATTGTTTGGGTGATTTTTCATTTCATTTTGCTAATTTAATGGTCTGCCTCCTTGAGAATTCAACTCCATAAATAATTAACCTGTACAGAGCAATTCAAAGCCTGTGTGAATAGGAACTGGCAGTTGGAATTGGGCCATATTATGCACGTTTTTGTTGCACTGACTTCAGACGAGTCAGTTGGAAAACAGGGCAGTGACTAAAAATTATAAGGGGGGCGCTTCTCTCGGTTTTGGCATAGAGTGATTAGCAGGACAGTGCATTTCCAAATGCTCGAGCAAATTGGCAGTGTTAGAATCTTTAGCCGGCACTATACATTTGCAAAGACGGCAGCTTGCTTCATTTAGGTACTTCCTTTAAAACCAAAATAATCCCAGATAGGGGATTTTTATATTATTTTTTGTAATGAGCGCTTCCATGACTGTATTCGCTAAAAATAGCATACAGGACTGGGGAATGCCCCTCTGCACACTTCATAGGTACCCTGCGTGGATATTATGGCAATCGCTGGTTGTTAGGCAGGCGAGGGATGGTTGGAAAATGTTAACATATCGCCTAACCCTAGTATGAATAAGTGTGCGTCTCTGTGTGTGTGTGGCTGGGGTGCGTGCTTGCCTGCGGTGTGGTCAGAGTGGTGGTGTTGCCCATAGTGTCCTCCATCTGCGCCGTTTGGACGTCCAGAGTCTCAAACTGGTGCTCAAACTTATCCATCAAGGCGGAGATCTACAAGAAACGATACATGCCGTAGCCTTATAGTAAGCCCACCTCTCTTAACATTACCACTAACCCGAGGTGGGATGTGCACGCTCCTTACTTTCTCCAGATTCATGCTCTTCAGTGTGGAGTCCATCGATTTCACCACTCCAGTCATCGATTTGGTGACCTGAAAACCCCCGTAGACAGTTATTTTATTATAACGAGCCTTGATGCTGTCTTTTGTACACTATTGTAGGTACTCATTACAGTGTCATTACTCAGAGCGACAGCCACGGAGAGCTGTAAAAGGACAGGGTGTACATGCCCCTCCTACCACCAGGTGTCCTTCTACCCACCAACATTAGGCACTCATTTACTACATGAAGCTGTTTCTCTGAAGTCCACTATTGTAGTGCTGAAGGCCATTCTTGGTTATATCTTTCAGTTATAAAATAAGTCAAAAGTTACTGAGCAATTGTTATCATTACTTGAATCCAAGGACTTGTCTGCTTACTCACAGACACATAGCTTTCAAAACAATGCATTTCTATTAACATAAGCAACATCAACATTGCTTCACAATTATGCCTAGGTTAATACATAGGTCAACAAAAAATGTCATAGTTCATTCACGAAAAAAATACACGTTTCCATTTCACCTGGTTCATGGTGACAGCGGTCTGGACCCTGGCAGCAACAGCGTCCACACGAGCGCTCATCCTCAAAAAGTTGATGGACTGATTCTTCTGACGGATTGCATTCTCTGCATGGATACGGGCCACCTCCATGTTTCCCTTCTGAATAGCCTGGGAGAATAAGATGTGTGATATAAATTAGTATTCGAGTTTAAATGAAAACGTGAGATTTGACCTGAACTTATGCTAGATGTGTTCTGCTTGGGGTGTAACGAAGTGTGTCAGGGATGGGCTTTTTGCTAGTGCATAATTGTTACCTTTTTTACTTTGGCTTTCTCTGTCTTTTCTTCTTTATCACATCTCTTGGAATTCCGCTGCAACTCTTTGGCAGCAAATTTGAGGTTGAACAGGTGTTCTTTGTGGTTTATTAAGGGCAGTAATAGTAAGACAAGTAAGGTATTGGACATAGCTTTAGAAACTGTTAGAGAAGCTCAGAGGTTAAGGTCAGTTCACTTTAATCACTTAAAATTAAAAATGTAAGTCACTTAAAAGAGGTCCACAAACTGTTTGACTCAATATCTTTAGCCCAGCCGGTCAAATTCCAAAGGCAATTGGAGAGGGGGTTACCCTTACTGGGCAATTGCGTGTTTTCTTTACAAAACTGTCGGATATACTGGCAAAAAGTGGCAAAAAAAAATGGTATACCTCCGATTACCTTGTTGATACGACTGACTAACCAGAGGTAATTTTTACCTGCTTCAGCAACATAGTGATACTCTGGACATACTACTTTGCACTGTCCAAAAACAAAACAAAAGAGACTTCCTGAACAAGAAAATTGTTACAAGTTCCACAACATTATCAATTAACAAAATGTATAAGAACAAGCCGAGTAGCAACCTAGACCCAAATGGTTTGAGATTTTGATTCATAGAGATGAATATTTCTTCCAAAGTTAAACAGTATGAGCAGTCCAAGTAATGCTAAATAATTCATAGCTGGGACTGGGGTACCAGTTACAACAAGATTAACTAGCTAGCAAACGTTAGCTAAGGTAACTACCTATTTTTAATGCGTTAACGTTACGTTTACGATACAAGTTTACTTAAATATTAGCTAGATACAACTAGCACAAAAGCTACACTAACCGTAACACGCTGACTTTTTGTGAACAACAAAAGTCATCTTCCACATAATAAGGGTAATATAGTCACCCGAGTTAACGTTAGCAAAGTTACGCGTTGGCTAACATTGAAGCGTGCTAACTAATAATAGATAGGCTAGCAGCATGAATCGGTTCAGGCTGTCTCGACAAAGGATACTCTCCATAGCCGACATGCTGTAACGTTAGTTCTGTCTTCTTTTGACAGGTCGGAGGGTGTAAAGGTAGCTATTTTGTGACCAGATAGCAATGGTAAAAAGCAGCTTATTTGTTCTTGTTTTGGTTCTTCGATGTATTTCCTAACACTTCCGGCTACATTTAATTGACGTCACATTACAATCGTGCTATTCGAGGGCGTGCTTGCCTGCTCCTCGTACGTCACGACTGTTCGGTTGCTCAACTGGGCGCGTGTCGGTCCAAGGCAGACAAGCTATAAAAATAGATTGTGCTATCAGTCGGTAATGGTACAGGTCTAGTGACGTCATTTATATTTTTGGAAAGGTTTGAGTTGACCTTTCAACTGGCTTTTTCAGTGATGTATCATAATAAATGCCCAGCAAAAATTATCTGGTAAGGGTAGGCTATAGACTACCTCTCAAGGCTTAATATTTTAGGCATAATGTAACATATTTAGCGTTTATTGTGTTGTTTCTTGCGAAATGTGATTTGAAACACAGTCATAAACTATTTTGGTGTAGGCTACTTTTGAGTTCAAAAATACATTCCTAAACATAACCTAAGGGCATTGGGTGAGTCATTCTTGTTAGGTAACAAAGTAAATAATCCTCTCCCTGCCCATTTTAAGTCAACGTCCCCCAACCTGAGGGCCGATTTGCACGTCCCTCTTCGCCAAATAGTTCTTTATTTATTTTTTGGGATAAGACAAAATGGTTTGAGATTTTGCCTATCTATAGCTGTCTTTTCTTCTCCAAGGTTGCAGTCTGTTTTTCTTATCATCCTCTTTTTTGATTATCGTTTCCAGAGCAACATAGGCCTATAATTTAAGGATCAAAAACTTATAGACCGTTCCCATGAAATAGAAATATCTATGGTTTCAAGGCACAGTGTTAAGAATCACAACCACTGAACCACTGATAGGCATTTCCATTTTGCATAACTATATTTGGACTGGGTGGCAGGCACTTGAGAATGCATGTATACAGGCCCCCTCATCATCTCTGACACCTGTTAACGTTCCATGCCCCCGCACCATTGTTGTGACTAGGAGTGCGCAGCTGGACCACCCCTAACGGGATGACGAGCGGCAGGTCGCTATGGAAACTGCGTTACGCTCTGGGCTGAAAGGGAGAAAACAAGAGCGAGACAGAATATTTTTCATTTCAGCACCACGCGCAGCCAGGACAGCGCCTGTGCGCTCCGTTGAATTACGCTGAATGACCGCAAAGAGACTTGATCTGGAGGGATAGCTAACAACAACCCAAGTTCAGTTGTGACAGTACTCAAAGTTTGAAAGACCACAACCTAGAACTCTTGACATTTGGCTTGGGGTAAAGGTCTTACAGCGCCACGAATCGAGATTTTCCATCCCACCTCGAGGTGCAACAGGTGAGCTTAATCAGTTTAGCTATACAATTACAATATCCCAGCTGGATGCAAGAGTTCGATAATATAATTACAGATAAGGTAGGCTATTATCTGTACATCAAATGCTTAACCACAAACAGCCTTAAACAGACTACTGAAGTGCACATTTTGATTTGTAATGCTTCGCAAACTAACCTACAGCATGCAGCTGGTCATTTTATGACATTTTAAGTAAAGGTGTAAATCGCAAATGAGCAAAACAAGAATATACTGTAGACTATATGCAGATCTGTTTGCAGGCAACCTTGTCAGTTGACTCATAATTGAAAAGAGACATATTTTAGGTCTGTATGTTGGAATTTCAAAGCTTGTTTTGGTTTGCTGTGCTGGTAACAGTTTCCCATACACCCATGCTGGCTGCCTACTGCTTCTAGTCTATGCGCGCAGATGCGGAGGGGTGCATAGTCTATGCACGCGGATGACTCACTCCGAGTTGTTCGAAGGAAAGAACGAAAGGGGCGGAGAGAAACGGGAGGTAAAGAAAAACAAAACCCCGCAGTGTCGCCTCTCCTGCTCGTTTAGCACCTTGTTTCTCTCTCGCCCCTCGTATACTTCACTCCAACGTTTGTCTGTTGGGTCTTCTGGCACGTGTTTGTCCCCCCCCTGTTAATTTAAATTCAACACAACTCTGCAGTCATTTTGCTTTTCACAAATGTTGCAGAGTTCTTAAACTGTGTCCACTATGTTTGAGGGGTTGATAATAGTGCGCAACAAATTCTAGAATCACGCCATTATCAGCTGTAGTTTATAGGCTCTCTGTTACTCATTATGCTGCTGTCTCAGAAATTGTGATAGTACATCCTCACTCAGTTTCTCAGTTATTCAGACTGAGCATAACACACTCATACATAACACAAAAAAATGTGAACTTTATGCATACACACTGCATTTGTTAAAATAACTAATTGTCTTGTTGCTGTGAATTGATCAATCTGATGTAGACTTTTTTTTATTTCTATGTGAGTTAAGATATATATATGTGTTTTCTGTGTAACACTCACAATATTATCTACATTATATGTTACATAGGTGCTATATGCCTCAGATAGGCCTATAGGTAGTACACTTCAGTGGGTGTGGGTGTCATTGTTTGTCTAGTGCTCTATAGCCCGAAGCACAAAAACACATAATTGAACCATTTACAGAAACATGTGTGTCTGTAATTAGTGACGTTGGTGAGAACAATGCTTTCTGCTACCGATGACTCACTCAGCTTAACCCTTACAATCCTTACGGAAATGGTTTCAACCAACACCGTTGGTCTGTTTATTTTGTTCAATCATAGTCTTTTCATTCCATTAACAGTTTTGTGTAAAATGCTCATGTTTCATACATTTTAAGGAAGGACTTGCTCAAAGTGTAAATGTCAACATTAAAGATGTAGCCTAACAACTTGGTGGAAATGAATACATTTTTTTTTAAAGCAAGACAACTTAATGCCAAGAATACAAACTTCCCCCCTTGCATGTTTTAAGTGTCTTATTAATAAACCCAGCTGGGTGACCACAGTGGGAAAACAATTATTCATAACTCTTGCATTCTGCCTGTCAGCCTGTCAAAACAGCAGTTACATTAGCATTTTTGAAATTCTGTCAAGCAAGCTGTGACAAACAGACAGCTGACAGGACAGGCAGCAAATATATACGTGTGTGTGTGTGTGTGTACACAAATGCATGAAACCAGGCGAAGTTGGACGGTTAGAATGATAACAGCGTATTTCTCTCCCTCCCTCCCCTTCATCCAGCAAAATGTCTGAAGTACGCTCCCTTCAGCGGTTCCATAGCCTATCTGCTGAGCAGTTGGAGGTTCTTGATCAGGTTCTGTCTGAGGTGGTTCCCATCCACGGCCGTGGAAACTTTCCCACGCTGGAGCTGCGTCCTCGGGACATCATAGCGGCAGTCCGGTCCAGACTACAGTCTCAGGGCATCATGGTTAGGGATGTGCGTCTGAATGGCTCCACAGCCAGCCATGTCTTAGTCCGAGACAATGGGACTAACTACAAAGACCTGGACATCATCTTTGGAGTGGACCTTCCCAAGCAGGAGGACTTCCAGGTATACCTTGATGTAAAATTGTGTCCAATTAATCTTATAGTAATTATTTGAAGGATTTTAAATAAATTAATTTAATTCAACTTTAATCACAAATCTAAAGGTAATTTAAAAATAATAAGGACAGAAAGCTTAAACGTTTTGGTAGCAGATAGTCGAAGTTAAAAATCATCTGTCATCTTTTTATTTTCACCATGGAATGATAATGAAACTTTACATAGTTTAAGATTATGGGGTCAGATAGCTCTGTGGTTCCAGTATAACCCAGTATAATTGAGTTCCGATAGTCATGTTATATTTTGCTATGTATCTTTTTAGGTGATCAAGGAGTCAGTGCTGGCCTGCCTGTTGGACTGCCTGCCTGCCGGGGTAAACAAAGAGAGGATCAGCAGCTCCACCATGAAGGAGGCTTATGTCCAAAAGATGGTTAAGGTCTTCACTGAACAGGACCGCTGGAGCCTCATATCCCTCTCCAACAACAGTGGTAAAAATCTGGAGCTGAAGTTTGTGAGCGCTCTCAGACGACAGTTTGAGTTCAGCGTTGACTCCTTCCAGATCATTCTGGACCGAATGTTGGAGTCCTACCTGCAAGCGGAAGAGTCACAGCGAGCAGCCAATATGCTAGGACGTGAGGGCTGTGGTTTAGCCAATCACAGTAAGAATGCCCTGCCTCTTCCGGCCCCTGCCAGTACAGTTGACATTCTGGTCAAATCAGAAACGGTGGGGTCCAGTGATAAATGCACGGGCAGTGATGAAATGGCCCAATTGGACAGGACAGAACCCCTTTCCGAAACAAAAAGTTCAGATCATAATGCAAACTCAGATAAGAAAACGCTTTCAGACGAGCAAGAACTAGCAGAATTGCCATTACAAATGGCATCTGCAGCCCAGAGGGAGCTCTCAGACCGGACAGAACAGACAGGTAACTCTGAAGAGGCACACCACTATGACAAAACAGATCCCCCAGACACGAAAGAAACCTCTGACCAGAAAGATGCCCGAGACACAACAAAACATACAGAATCAATGGGACTTTTCAAACCTGAACAGACAGGACTGTCAGACTGTGTCGAACTCTCAGAACCAACAGAACATTTAGAGCTGATAAGAGACTCAGACCTGACAAAGCAGTCTGACTGGACCGAACCCTCAGTTAAGACAGAACCCACACATGGTGAAGAACACTCAGAGAAGACAGGATCAAATGAGAGTTTCTGCAAGAGTGAGATTCCCATTAATTCAGGTACACACACAGAAAAAGCTAAACATACGCAACCAGAGAAAACAGACAAAAAGACAGAAATACAGCAAGACACTGACACATCCTCCGAATCTATGACTGATTATATTCCCGCCACAGATACATCCCTTTCCGTCTCTTTAATATCATGTACTCCTTCAGATGACAACACACAGCCTACCGAGGCCCAACACACACTGAAGACACAGAACACAGAGCACATGCAGGACTCGAACCCCACGTCAAACACATCACTTCAGGACTCAGAAAATACAGTGAACACAGTGAACACAGCCGACACTCAGGGAATGCCGCAGGCCGAGCCCAGCCGGATGGCAGACAGGAACAGCCCTTCCCCTCCTCTCAGTAAGGCCCCCACTAGACTGTCACTGATGGTGGTGCTGAAGCACTCCTCCCCCAAACCCCCCAGGAGGATGTGTAGGAAGGTCAGCCCAATTCTTAATTCAGCCCCAGACCCAGACCTTACTCTGACTCTAGGCCCAAGAACCGCGTCTAGACCTGAGGATAACGAAGAAACGGGCCCCGGCACTGAGGCCAGCAGTGGCCCTACGATAGCTCATAGCTCAAAACATGTTGCAGCCCCCTGTGCCGAACCAAATATAGACCCCAGTCCGGAGCCAGACCTGGAACCTATCGTGGCTTCCAGTCCAGCAGCCTACGAAGAGCATATCGTACCTCACATTCCAAAACCCAACCCAGAACCTTTCATAGCTACAATTCAAGAACCTAACCCAGAACTCTTCTTAGCTCCAATTCAAGAACCTGACCCTGAACCTATTATATGTTCTAGCCCAGAACCTAACCAAGAACCTATCATACCTCCCATTCCAGAACCTAACTCAGACCTTATTATAACTTCTAGCTCAGAACCTAGCCTAGGACCTATTATACCTCCTAGCTCAGAACCTATCACACCTCCCATTCCAGAACCTAAGCCAGAACTTATTATAGCTTCTAGCCCAGAACCTACCCCAGGATCTATTATACCTCCCATTCCAGAGCCTAAACCAGAACCTATTATACCTCCTATTCCAGAGCCTAACCCAGAACCCATTATAGCTCCTAGCGCAGAACCTATCATACCTCACATTTCAGAACCTAACACAGACATTATAGCTCCTAGTCCAGAACTTGACCCAGAACCTATTATAAATCTTAGCCCAGTATCTGCCCCAGAACCTATAACAGCTCCTAGCCCAAAACCTAAACCAGCACTAATTATAGCCCCAACTAGCCCAGAACCTGACATATCCCTTAGCTCAGCCACTAGCACAGAAGCTACTACTTCCCCCTGCACAGGCTCAAGCCTAGAACCAGTGAGGGCCTCTGGACCAGAAACTAGCTTGGAAACCCAAACAATCTCTGGTCCTGACCCTATCCCTGAATCCGAGACTCTCCCTACTATACAGCCTGACATTATTCCCAGCCTTGTCATAGTTCCCAGCGTAGGCTGTAACCAGACCGAAGGCCTTACTACACCAACTAATGCAGACCATATCCTCACCTATAACCTCACCTTACCCTCCAGCGTAAGCATTAGTGCTAATCCCGACACCGTCCATGAACTTGGGTCTGACTCCACAACCGATGCCTGGTCTACTCCACCACATGAGCAGTCGGGCTCTCTGCTCCCCACAGAGGCCGAGGTGGCCGGTCCTGCCCTGACAGATACGCTGTCTGTCAGCGTAGCGCATGGAACACCAGCCGAGGCCCCTGAGGACCCAGGCTCCCCACTCGAAGAGCCCGAGCTTTCTGACTCGCCAGACCTACCGGTGCCCCGCCCGCGTACGCTGGCCTTGCACAGTCACGCTCTCCCTTCCCGCTCCGAGGCAGAGCTGACGGAGGGCGACCACCAAACAGACCAGCACACTGTAGAACAATCCCTGTCCACACAGCACCGTCCCCCTGCCATTTCCAGCCTCGTCCCTCCCACGCTCAGCGTCTCCCCCCGCCCTCACTGCTTCCCTCCGTCCCCGAGCCTCAGCCCTCCCCCGTGCCTCACCCCTCCCATGCTCAGCCTCAGCCCGCCCCCCGGCTACAGCCCCCCTCCCCTAAGCTTTAGCCCACCGTCCTCGTGCTTGAGTTCCCCCCCTTACCTCACCCCGCCCATGCTCAGCCTCAGTCCTCCCCCTTGCCACAGCCCTCCATCCCCCTGCCTCACCCCTCCACTCCTCTGTCTCACCCCACCGGTGGAGTCAGAGCAGCCTGTAGCTCAGGTATATTTAGACTCCGAGCCTTTGACACAAAACTCCGTGATTGAGGACCAGGTGGCTCAGCCTCGCCTTCAGCTGCCGGTTCCTCACCTACGCAACAAAGAACTCCCGCTCTCCCCCCTGTCAGGACCAATGGCTCAAAGTCCTGCCTCGGAGCCCCTCCCTCTGTCTCAGCTCGGACAGAACCATGACTCAGCACCTCCAGAGGACTCCAAACCAATGAACCCCGCCCCCGAGAGCAGCGAGGCACCCAGGGTGCCCGTGGACACGTCTGAACAGAGCAAAGCCCCGACACAGACCTCCAGCAGGGTCCCCGCGGTGGAGGTGCTAGCTGAGAGCATGTACGGGGACTTTGAAGCAGCCATGGACCACCTGCGCTACAGGCTGATCGCCACCAGGAACCCCGAAGAGATCCGCGGCGGAGGCCTGCTGAAGTACAGCAACCTGCTGGTGAGAGACTACCGGCCGGCCAGCGAGACACAGATCAAGACGCTGGAGCGCTACATGTGCTCGCGCTTCTTCATCGACTTCCCCGACGTTCAGGAGCAACAGCGCAAGATCCTGTCCTACCTGAAGAACCACTTCATCGGGGAGGAGCGCAGCAAGTACCAGTACCTGATGACGCTGCGGCGCGTGGTGGACGACAGCACCGTGTGCCTGATGGGCCACGAGAGGCGCCAGACCCTCAACATGATCACCGTGCTGGCGCTCAGGGTGCTGGGCGAGCAGAACATCATCCCCAACACGGACCACGTCACCTGTTACTACCAGCCTGCCCCTTACCTGGCCGAGCACAGCGCCCCCTTCATGGCCGAAGCCAGCTACTGCAGCTACTATATTCCCCAGGGGGGGTCCACTCTGCTCTACCAACCCTACCCTTTACATCTTCATACACAGACTGGACTTGTTTAGCGACACCCACACACACATTTATGCACACACACACTCTGCCAGAGACTTTGAAAATTAATCCAGGGATAAACCATTGCATCCTTCTGTGATAGACTAGTGTGGGTAATATTGAGTGGGTTTTACTGTAAGCTCACTAACTACTCTGTGGGAGTTATAAAAAGATTATATATAATTATCTTGCCTTTGTGGGAAAATAATAATTCTCCTAATATTGTGAAAATCTGGGAAGTGGTGTATGCACTGTATGAGTCACACATTGTCTATGGTTGCCCTGGGAAACCAGCCATCGACATTCACACACACATACAAATACTCGCACACACACACACACACACACACACACACACACACACACACACACACACAAACAAACAGACACACAGACTCTCTTTCTCTCCCTTTCTTTCTCACTATTTCTTCCAGGGTCTAGAATTCTTGTTCAAACTTTCAATGTTCTTACTGTTCCTATTATGTTGTTGTTCTTAATAGGTTTGTTCAGAATGTGAATGTTGCCTGTGGTTAATATCGTGCATGGAAAAATGAGGACTTTATCTCACTGCCAAATACTGTGTGAGTACTGTGCTCCTAAAACAGTCTGCCGTAACTGTGCGAAACCTTTACTGATGGAGGATATCTTCTAAAAAGAGATTGAGGGGAATATTTTAGCGTTCCAACAATGTAAGCATGCATACACGCATACTCACACTAACATACACGTACACAACAACACAACAAGGATGGAATCAAATATCCTATCTACTTGCGTACAGTGAAAATTCAGCAAAAAAATACTTTTCATAGCTTAGAAAATGTTGGTTTGAAAAGAAAATCTATTTTTACAACAAAATACCGGATTAGCAGAGAGACAGGCACATACTAACTCCTGTCAATCAGATGTCTCGGCAATAGACTGTACAGTGGATTATATTCAATTTAACCTATACAAACACAGTATTGTTTCCAGGTGAATAGTGCGGTTATACTTCTTGATTCCTTTTTCTTGTGGAGTCCTGTCGGTTGACACGTGATGTACTGTACCAGCTTGTGATATGAGTTACTTCTACAGTTTACTACGCCGACCTGGTCACGTTCTGGTCATCTTTAAAGTATACAACAGATGCATCGCAAATCCGTGAGCTAACACAAAACCAGTAAGACAAGTCAACAAAGTAATCACCTACGGAAGCAACACACAGTAAAAAAAAAACATATAGACGAATCCCGTAAAACAGCAACTGTGACCAAAGATGGTTTAGTAGGGAACTCAAGTGCCTAAATGAGAGACATCAGCATGGCTGTTTTACTGCACTGGGGGCTACAATTGGGGTGGGGTGGGAGTGGGGCTGAGATGAGAGTGTGTGTTCAGTTGTTGATCCCTGTTTATTGCTGCCTGTATCGATGTCTTATCTAATGTAGTCCTTTGTTCTAGTTCATTCATGTTCATTTGATAAACAAAATTCAAAATAAAAGGTGCAAAACCCGTCTTTCTTTTTCCAAGGGATAAAAAAACCAACCCCTAGATATTTCTATATTGAATACAAAAAAGAGGCGAAAAAACCCGAGAGCCTTTCTTCGCAGCGCTCCCCTCTCTATTCCCTAGTCGGTGGTAATGTGTCTGTGGAGAGAGAGAGAAAGAGAGAGAGAGAGAGAAAGAGAGAGAGAGAGAGAGAGAGAGAGAGAGAGAGAGAGAGAGAGAGAGAGAGAGAGAGAGAGAGAGAGAGAGAGAGAGAGAGAGCCGTAGCGAAGCGGGGAGACTGTGACAGTGGAGCCTTTATCACGACTCACCTGTCCTTCAGATGGCTACCTCAGTGACTCACAGCGGCACAGCGGGGCTCCGCCGACGTGTGAAGGACCGCAGTGTAAGAACGACCGTGAGAGGTATTGAAAGAGCGTGAGGGAGTAAAAGAGAGAAAAGGAGGCGTGACAGAGTGTGTCTGTGTGTGTATACGGGGTATTAGGTGGTCCTCCACCACACTGTAATTGACGCAGAGGCCGTAATGAAATGATAGGTCATCCCACCTTCCCTCACCCTGCCTCTCCGCTCAGCTCAACTTCACACTGCAGATTAACCACGGGAAAGAAGGGACACCGAGTGTTTGTGTGAATGTGGTTATGTTCGCAGGGGGTGAAAAGTAGCTGACCTTTGCGGGTGTTACTGTGACAAAATATTTAGCTAGGTAAATGTGACAGAAAGACAGATATATACAGTAGATAGATAGATAGAGAGAGAGAGAGAGAGAGAGAGAGAGAGAGGTAAGGGAGAGAGAGAGAGCGAGAGAGAGAGAGATCTAGTCCTTGTGTAATAATAGGGGTCTGCCAGTATCAGTGGCTCCCAGACCTCCAAGCCACTCTCGTCGACTCTGTGGTTTCCATAGAGATAGTGACAAGCTGGAGGTGGAGAGAACGAGGGAGCATGACTGAAGACAAGGAAGACCTAGAAACAAAACGGTTGGGTTAAATGGAGAAGGGAGACAGAGAGAGAGCAAGAGAGATAGAGAGAGAGAGAGAGAGGAAGAGAGATAGAGGATTAGGGCGGTGAATGAAAAAGGAGGGGTGGTAAAAAGCGAGCGAGGCTATGGAGAGGGAGGGAAGAGCGAAAGCGGGGGAGTTGATGGAGAGGGTGGGAAGAGAAGGAGAGAGGGGGAGTTGTCAGGCCCTCAGTCACAGGGGAGTCACACTGAGGTGGCTGCAATGACGGCAGCAGTGATGTCAGAGCACACAAAAACACACACCCACACACTTACACACACGCATCAATTTTCTTAATGGCGTCGTCCCTCCCCACACCACCCGGCAGGTTTTCATTCTCAAACTTCAAGGGAAAAAAGCAATCACACACCGTGTTTACATGTCCACACTCGCATTCACACACACATTCGCATACATACACAAATACACCCACATGCACACACAGGTACAAACATAGGATTTTAGGCTAAAACGTGAATGGTTCTTGGAAAAATTGGGGGGAAATGGGTCCCCCAAGTTAAAAGACATGCCCTTTCCAGTTTTATTAAAATAAATAAAAATTAAATAATAATAAAAACTGATAAGTGGGTGAGATGTCTAGTGTTGGCCTGCCTGCATGGTATAACCAACTACGTGTATTTAGAAATGCTTAATGAATATGTAGTGGAGAGCTGGTGGAGAGCTTGTTTCACAGAAGGCTCCAGAAACCACGATCTGGCCAAATGTATCACTTATGTTGTTGTCTCTAAACCCCACCATTTCCTCCCTTTTACTTTAATCGCAAAACCAATATCACACACACACACACACACACACACACACACACACACACACACACACACACACACACACACACACACACACACACACACACACACACACACACACACACACACACACACACACACACACACACACACACACACACACACACAGAGACACACACACACAAACATGCACACTTACACAGACCCTTGACTGCTATGACTCAGCTCTCCTTCGATGAGGGTACGGAAGGATTAAAGCCTCTTGCAAAAAAAAATGAATGGAATACTCAAGTAAAAAACCAGCCAAGAAAGCCATTTAAAACAAAAAGAAGGAGACAGCAATTAGCAAGCCAAGCGGCTGCCTCATTCTCAGCCCCACTAATGCTCACACTCAACACTTCCTCCTGCTCAAATGATTACACTAGCTTTGCCCATTAATTCAGTCTTTAGCAAATGTGTTTAAAACATACACAGGTCAGAGTTGTCGAGTCTCTTTCTTTGATTAGTGCATGACTGACCATCTCCTCTTGAACAAAATGTGTTTTGACAGCTTACAGTATATACACTCTGGATTTGCCATGGGTAACAATGGCGGATGATCTAAAGAGAGCTGTTGACATGTTATAGCTGATGCTTCCATGTTGGGATGTTCAATAGCTGTGAATTCACACTTACTTCGGAGTTGCCAGTTAAAATAAATCCAGTCACTTCTCTGTGATACATTCCTCCAAACATTTAACCCCTGGCAAGAATTAATTCAAGTAACTTATACTTTGGCACATAGTTCCGGTTCATAACATCCCTCACCTAGAAGTACCAACAAAAAGATTCCTTTTCAGTAAAAAACAGTTACCTATTGATCTTCCCCCAAGCTCAGAAAATGTCCTTTTTTTCAGTTTGTTTTTGATG